>JAUIMM010001032.1:0-457957 GCA_031769625.1 Taudactylus pleione | reverse complement strand
ACTTAGGCATGTTTCTGTAGGTATATTAGTATTAGATCAGGTTATTGTATTACAGTACTGTAGCTGTACTTAGGCATGTTTCTGTAGGTATATTAGTATTAGATCAGGTTATTGTATTACAGTACTGTAGCTGTACTTAGGCATGTTTCTGTAGGTATATTAGTATTAGATCAGGTTATTGTATTACAGTACTGTAGCTGTACTTAGGCATGTTTCTGTAGGTATATCAGTATTAGATCAGGTTATTGTATTACAGTACTGTAGCTGTACTTAGGCATGTTTCTGTAGGTATATTAGTATTAGATCAGGTTATTGTATTACAGTATTGTAGCTGTACTTAGGCATGTTTCTGTAGGTATATTAGTATTAGATCAGGTTATTGTATTACAGTACTGTAGCTGTACTTAGGCATGTTTCTGTAGGTATATAAGTATTAGATCAGGTTATTGTATTACAGTACTGTAGCTGTACTTAGGCATGTTTCTGTAGGTATATTAGTATTAGATCAGGTTATTGTATTACAGTACTGTAGCTGTACTTAGGCATGTTTCTGTAGGTATATTAGTATTAGATCAGGTTATTGTATTACAGTACTGTAGCTGTACTTAGGCATGTTTCTGTAGGTATATTAGTATTAGATCAGGTTATTGTATTACAGTACTGTAGCTGTACTTAGGCATGTTTCTGTAGGTATATAAGTATTAGATCAGGTTATTGTATTACAGTATTGTAGCTGTACTTAGGCATGTTTCTGTAGGTATATTAGTATTAGATCAGGTTATTGTATTACAGTACTGTAGCTGTACTTAGGCATGTTTCTGTAGGTATATTAGTATTAGATCAGGTTATTGTATTACAGTATTGTAGCTGTACTTAGGCATGTTTCTGTAGGTATATTAGTATTAGATCAGGTTAGCTTACCATCTGTAGGGAAATAGGTGTTGATACACAATGATAGGTGCTATATATTGGAAATTGGTCCAGCCCGATTGCAGATGTTCTTGGTGGGCTGTATGATCCAATCACACTGGAAAGTTGGCCTAGGGTTAGGAGGATGTTACATTGAAGACAGAGAAGATGTGATAGGTGTTTACTATAAGAAGAGAGTTAGATAGGGATGCTATAAAAGGTTAGGTGGGCGATCCTGGAATCTGATAAGCTGTCTGAAGAGGTGAGTTTTTAGAGAACGCTTGAATGTTTGGAAACTAGTGGAAAGTCTTATTGTGCGTGGGAGGGCATTCCACAGGGTGGGTGCAGCCTGAAAAATGTCCTGTAACCGTGCATGGGGACAAGTAATGCGCTGGGATGAGAGACGCAGATCTTGTGCAGAGCGGAGATGTCGGGTTGGAAGATATTTTGAGACAAGTGAAGAGATGTATGTTGGTGAGATTTGGTTAATAGCTTTATGCGAGAGTGTAAGTATTTTAAATTGAATACGGTAGAAGACCGACAGCCAATGGAGGGACTGACAGAGGGGATCAGCAGACACTGAACGTTTGGTGAGAAAGATCAACCTCGCAGTTGCATTCAAAATGGATATAAGTCTTAGATCAAAGAACACAGCATGTAACAGACAGCGCTGCTAATTGGTAAGATTAATCACACATTTAGTTCAAATACTTATGAAAATATTTGATAAATAAATAAAAAATAATAAAAATGGCCATGAAATATCCTAAAAAACAATTGGGATATAACCCTAAAAATTACAAATACAGCAATAATTGGCTTAATCCAATTAGTAATACATTTAAACTGCTCTTCGTTCTTATAGTCACCAGTAATATGATAACATTAATTATTATCTGATCGCTCCACAATTCTTAAAAAAAAAACAATAAAAAACAAGCATACAGGTTTAAGTTGCCGACATTTACCAATATAGTGTTTTTGGGCTGCTAGGTGTATTAAGGATTTTGTAATAATAATACTCCCTCTCCTCTGTGTTATGTGTTACTTATTCAGTGGAGAGCCGCACATAATGTTACTTCTTCAGTGTTGTCACTGGTAATTTTTTATAATGGAATATAAATCATTCCCTTTATAAGGACAATTGGCAGCCCACTCCTTCTCTATTTGATAGTAATACACCAATAATATACTAGCGACAGTCAGATGGTCAGCACGCTATGGTGAAATATTAACTCAGTCCTTAGTGACTTAAGTCGCACAATCCATGTGTAATACTCACTAGGACACTGTAGTGTGGTGGGTGCTGTCTTTCAGCTTTCTACACCACAGCAGAGAGGCAAGGTGCTCCCCAATCCCAATGCAATAAGTACACAAATGGTAAAATATTATGTACTTTATTAAGCAGGAACTCTTGGAGAGTCAGGATTCACTTATGCATGAATGAAAGAAATATTAATTTGTGCTCAGTACAAAGTATCAATATATTATACAACCATATAATGTATTTCTTTTCAATATCAACAATTTTTACAGGTACAAAGGTTAAAACTTACAGACAACTAATACTGTAGTATGTCCCAATAACCATCTCTAACACCAGGATAACCCTGGAAGTCCTGTCTTCGTTGGTTCACACTTGAAGATCAATCCGGTTAGCAAACTAAGCTCAGAAGCTAAGTGGACTCCTTAAAGTTTGCTGCTAGGAGATTACTGAAGACCTAATGAAATATGCAGTTCCTAAACCTCAATCCTTTAGCCTGGCACCATTTAGTGGTAAAGTTAGCAGCTGAATGTATCCTGAGGGCTATGAAGCTTTACAAGTGTCTGTATCAGCCCTGACAGTAGTCCTGTAGTAATAATGATGTCTGCCTGAGTTGTGGGGGATTGTGCTGTGTCACAGACCAGCTCCAGGTGAGCACTCAGGTGCTGTGATCGGACACCTCCTCTCCATTGCCATCGGTCAGCTGGGCACTGTAGCCATGCCCCCGGCTCTGCTCTACAGCTGGGGAAAGCTGAGCTATAAATCTACCTTTTCCTCTGATGGACAGGTGGGGAGAACGTCCTTGGTTAGTTGCTCCGCCCATCGGACCTGCCTTCAGCTCCACCCCACACAGCATCCGGCACTCTGATGCAGCTCCTGTCATCAGCCGTATCCTAGCAGAGCAGTCCGTCTCCTATAGAGTCACCTCACCAACTATCTCCCAAAAGCTGGTAAGACCCCTCTTAACCCCTCTTGTTGGGGCCCCGGATATTCAACTCCCACGAGTCCCTGCTCAAGTCTCTAAACGTGCGTCAGCTCCTGAAGCCAGCTACAGTTCTCCCCACTGGTACCAGTGTTATACATGAAATATATACATATATAGGGTGGCTGTCAGACTCCTTAAATCATGCAGAGCTGCCCCTATGTAGGACATTAAGCACGTCCCTATACAGTACTTTGGTGGGGTATCAGAAAGCTCATGTAGATTAAACTGGCCCTACACTAGACCAACTCTTTTCCAACCATCCAACTAGTTGGTTGGAGTGAAAATACGTTAATGCATGGGAGCAAATGACCATCAGCAATTTGCTCCCAAACACCGGAAAATGGATGAAAGCTGATTTAAACAACTTGTGTGGACAGCAAACAGATACAAGAAAACAGGTCGCTCAGGCAGGTTGGTTATGTTTGGTAGCAAATTCCTGATTCTCTTTTGCTTCCATACATTACCAGATTTAGGGGGTCATTCAGACCCGCTCGCGAGCAGCAGTACGCTCGCAAGCGGACGATGTTCCCCACTGCACATGCGCACGTCGGAGGGAGCTCCGTCGTGCGCATACGCGAGACCCGGGGAGCGACGGGCTTTCCATCGCTCCGGGTCTCGCACCAAAGGGGGCGTGCTGTCAATGTTGATGACCCACAGCTATACGAGTGGCCAGGAGGCCGCTCCATTTTCATGGAGGAGGACCCTGATTCAGAGCGAGCGCTCTGGTCAGAGCGTCCGGCTCTGAATCAGGCCCTTAGTCTTTGTTCAGTTTAGTTAGTTAAGTCTCAGATTACTTTAGCTTTGGTTAGGCAGTTTAGCACAGGTAGTTACAGTAAATCTCACATTACTTTAGTTTTGGCTAGGCAGTTTAGCACAGGTAGTTAAATCAGATTACTTTATCTCTGGTTAGACATTTTAGCACAGGTAGTTAAGTCTCAGATTATTTTATCTTTGGTTAGGTAGTTTAGCACAGGTAGTTACAGTAAATCTCACATTACTTTAGTTTCGGCTAGGCAGTTTAGCACAGGTAGTTAAATATCAGATTACTTTAGCTTTAATTAGGTATGTTAGCACAGGTAGTTAAATCTCAGATTACTTTAGCTTTGGTTAGGCAGTTTAGCACAGGTAGTTACAGTAAGTCTCAGATTACTTTAGCTTTGGTTAGGCAGTTTAGCACAGGTAGTTACAGTAAGTCTCGGATTACTTTAGCTTTGGTTAGGTAGTTTAGCACAGGTAGTTACAGTAAATCTCAGATTACTTTAGCTTTGGTTAGGCAGTTTAGCACAGGTAGTTACAGTAAGTCTCGGATTACTTTAGCTTTGGTTAGGCAGTTTAGCACAGGTAGTTACAGTAAGTCTCGGATTACTTTAGCTTTGGTTAGGCAGTTTAGCACAGGTAGTTACAGTAAATCTCAGATTACTTTAGTTTTGGCTAGGCAGTTTAGCACAGGTAGTTAAATATCAGATTACTTTAGCTTTAATTAGGTATGTTAGCACAGGTAGTTAAATCTCAGATTACTTTAGCTTTGGCTAGGCAGTTTAGCACAGGTAGTTACAGTAAGTCTCGGATTACTTTAGCTTTGGTTAGGTAGTTTAGCACAGGTAGTTACAGTAAGTCTCGGATTACTTTAGCTTTGGTTAGGCATTTTAGCACAGGTAGTTACAGTAAGTCTCGGATTACTTTAGCTTTGGTTAGGTATTTTAGCACAGGTAATTACAGTAAATCTCACATTACTTTAGTTTTGGCTAGGCAGTTTAGCACAGGTAGTTAAATATCAGATTACTTTATCTCTGGTTAGACATTTTAGCACAGGTAGTTAAATCTCAGATTACTTTAGCTTTGGTTAGGCAGTTTAGCACAGGTAGTTACAGTAAGTCTCGGATTACTTTAGCTTTGGTTAGGCAGTTTAGCACAGGTAGTTACAGTAAGTCTCGGATTACTTTAGCTTTGGTTAGGCAGTTTAGCACAGGTAGTTACAGTAAATCTCAGATTACTTTAGCTTTGGTTAGGCAGTTTAGCACAGGTAGATACAGTAAGTCTCGGATTACTTTAGCTTTGGTTAGGCAGTTTAGCACAGGTAGTTACAGTAAATCTCAGATTACTTTAGTTTTGGCTAGGCAGTTTAGCACAGGTAGTTAAATATCAGATTACTTTATCTCTGGTTAGACATTTTAGCACAGGTAGTTAAGTCTCAGATTATTTTATCTTTGGTTAGGTAGTTTAGCACAGGTAGTTACAGTAAGTCTCGGATTACTTTAGCTTTGGTTAGGCAGTTTAGCACAGGTAGTTACAGTATGTCTCAGATTACTTTAGCTTTGGTTAGGTAGTTTAGCACAGGTAGTTACAGTAAATCTCAGATTACTTTAGTTTTGGCTAGGCAGTTTAGCACAGGTAGTTAAATATCAGATTACTTTAGCTTTAATTAGGTATGTTAGCACAGGTAGTTAAATCTCAGATTACTTTAGCTTTGGCTAGGCAGTTTAGCACAGGTAGTTACAGTAAGTCTCGGATTACTTTAGCTTTGGTTAGGTAGTTTAGCACAGGTAGTTACAGTAAATCTCAGATTACTTTAGCTTTGGTTAGGCAGTTTAGCACAGGTAGTTACAGTAAGTCTCGGATTACTTTAGCTTTGGTTAGGCAGTTTAGCACAGGTAGTTACAGTAAGTCTCGGATTACTTTAGCTTTGGTTAGGCAGTTTAGCACAGGTAGTTACAGTAAGTCTCGGATTACTTTAGCTTTGGTTAGGCAGTTTAGCACAGGTAGTTACAGTAAGTCTCGGATTACTTTAGCTTTGGATAGGCAGTTTAGCACAGGTAGTTACAGTAAATCTCAGATTACTTTAGTTTTGGCTAGGCAGTTTAGCACAGGTAGTTAAATATCAGATTACTTTATCTCTGGTTAGACATTTTAGCACAGGTAGTTAAGTCTCAGATTATTTTATCTTTGGTTAGGTAGTTTAGCACAGGTAGTTACAGTAAGTCTCGGATTACTTTAGCTTTGGTTAGGCAGTTTAGCACAGGTAGTTACAGTAAATCTCAGATTACTTTAGTTTTGGCTAGGCAGTTTAGCACAGGTAGTTAAATATCAGATTACTTTATCTCTGGTTAGACATTTTAGCACAGGTAGTTAAGTCTCAGATTATTTTATCTTTGGTTAGGTAGTTTAGCACAGGTAGTTACAGTAAGTCTCGGATTACTTTAGCTTTGGTTAGGCAGTTTAGCACAGGTAGTTAAATATCAGATTACTTTAGCTTTAATTAGGTATGTTAGCACAGGTAGTTAAATCTCAGATTACTTTAGCTTTGGTTAGGCAGTTTAGCACAGGTAGTTACAGTAAGTCTCGGATTACTTTAGCTTTGGTTAGGTATTTTAGCACAGGTAGTTACAGTAAATCTCAGATTACTTTAGCTTTGGTTAGGCAGTTTAGCACAGGTAGTTACAGTAAATCTCTGATTACTTTAGCTTTGGTTAGGTATTTTAGCACAGGTAGTTACAGTAAATATCAGATTACTTTAGCTTTGGTTAGGCAGTTTAGCACAGGTAGTTACAGTAGGTCTCAGATTACTTTAGCTTTGGTTAGGTATTTTAGCACAGGTAGTTACAGTAAGTCTCAGATTACTTTAGCTTTGGTTAGGTAGTTTAGCACAGGTAGTTACAGTAAGTCTCGGATTACTTTAGCTTTGGGTAGGCAGTTTAGCACAGGTAGTTACAGTAAATCTCAGATTACTTTAGCTTTGGTTAGGTATTTTAGCACAGGTAGTTACAGTAAATCTCAGATTACTTTAGCTTTGGTTAGGCAGTTTAGCACAGGTAGTTACAGTAAGTCTCAGATTACTTTAGCTTTGGTTAGGCAGTTTAGCACAGGTAGTTACAGTAAGTCTCGGATTACTTTAGCTTTGGTTAGGCAGTTTAGCACAGGTAGTTACAGTAAATCTCAGATTACTTTAGCTTTGGTTAGGCAGTTTAGCACAGGTAGTTACAGTAAGTCTCAGATTACTTTAGCTTTGGTTAGGCAGTTTAGCACAGGTAGTTACAGTAAATCTCAGATTACTTTAGCTTTGGTTAGGTAGTTTAGCACAGGTAGTTACAGTAAGTCTCGGATTACTTTAGCTTTGGTTAGGCAGTTTAGCACAGGTAGTTACAGTAAGTCTCGGATTACTTTAGCTTTGGTTAGGTAGTTTAGCACAGGTAGTTAAATCTCAGATTACTTTAGCTTTGGTTAGGCAGTTTAGCACAGGTAGTTACAGTAAGTCTCGGATTACTTTAGCTTTGGTTAGGCAGTTTAGCACAGGTAGTTACAGTAAGTCTCGGATTACTTTAGCTTTAGTTAGGTATTTTAGCACAGGTAGTTACAGTAAATCTCAGATTAATTTAGCTTTGGTTAGGTATTTCAGCACAGGTAGTTACAGTAAATCTCAGATTACTTTAGCTTTGGTTAGGTATTTTAGCACAGGTAGTTACAGTAAATCTCAGATTACTTTAGCTTTGGCTAGTTATTTTAGCACAGGTAGTTACAGTAAATCTCAGATTACTTTAGCTTTGGTTAGGTATTTTAGCACAGGTAGTTACAGTAAATCTCAGATTACTTTAGCTTTGGTTAGGCAGTTTAGCACAGGTAGTTACAGTAAGTCTCGGATTACTTTAGCTTTGGTTAGGTAGTTTAGCACAGGTAGTTACAGTAAGTCTCGGATTACTTTAGCTTTGGTTAGGCAGTTTAGCACAGGTAGTTACAGTAAGTCTCGGATTACTTTAGCTTTGGTTAGGCAGTTTAGCACAGGTAGTTACAGTAAGTCTCGGATTACTTTAGCTTTGGTTAGGCAGTTTAGCACAGGTAGTTACAGTAAGTCTCGGATTACTTTAGCTTTGGTTAGGCAGTTTAGCACAGGTAGTTACAGTAAATCTCAGATTACTTTAGCTTTGGTTAGGCAGTTTAGCACAGGTAGTTACAGTAAGTCTCGGATTACTTTAGCTTTGGTTAGGCAGTTTAGCACAGGTAGTTACAGTAAGTCTCGGATTACTTTAGCTTTGGTTAGGCAGTTTAGCACAGGTAGTTACAGTAAGTCTCGGATTACTTTAGCTTTGGTTAGGCAGTTTAGCACAGGTAGTTACAGTAAGTCTCGGATTACTTTAGCTTTGGTTAGGTATTTTAGCACAGGTAGTTAAATCTCAGATTACTTTTGCTTTGGTTAATTTGTTTCACACAGGTAGTTTAGTTTCAGATTAATTTATCTTTGGTTAGGTAGTTTAGCACAGGTAATTACAGTAAATCTCACATTACTTTAGTTTGGGCTAGGCAGTTTAGCACAGGTAGTTAAATCAGATTACTTTATCTCTGGTAAGGTATTTTAGTACAGGTAGTTAAGTCTCACATTACTTTGGTTAGACATTTTAGCACAGGTAGTTAAGTCTCAGATTATTTTATCTTTGGTTAGGTAGTTTAGCACAGGTAGTTACAGTAAATCTCAGATTACTTTAGTTTTGGCTAGGCAGTTTAGCACAGGTAGTTAAGTCTCAGATTACTTTAGCTTTCATTAGGTAGATTAGCACAGGTAGTTAAATCTCAGATTACTTTAGTTTTAGCTAGGCAGTTTAGCACAGGTAGTTAAATCTCAGATTACTTTAGCTTTGGTTAGGTATTTTAGCACAGGTAGTTACAGTAAATCTCAGATTACTTTAGCTTTGGTTAGGTAGTTTAGCACAGGTAGTTACAGTAAATCTCAGATTACTTTAGCTTTGGTTAGGTAGTTTAGCACAGGTAATTACAGTAAATCTCACATTACTTTAGTTTCGGCTAGGCAGTTTAGCACAGGTAGTTAAATCAGATTACTTTATCTCTGGTTAGACATTTTAGCACAGGTAGTTAAGTCTCAGATTATTTTATCTTTGGTTAGGTAGTTTAGCACAGGTAGTTACAGTAAGTCTCGGATTACTTTAGCTTTGGTTAGGTAGTTTAGCACAGGTAGTTACAGTAAGTCTCGGATTACTTTAGCTTTGGTTAGGCAGTTTAGCACAGGTAGTTACAGTAAGTCTCGGATTACTTTAGCTTTGGTTAGGTAGTTTAGCACAGGTAGTTAAATCTCAGATTACTTTAGCTTTGGTTAGGCAGTTTAGCACAGGTAGTTACAGTAAGTCTCGGATTACTTTAGCTTTGGTTAGGCAGTTTAGCACAGGTAGTTACAGTAAATCTCAGATTACTTTAGCTTTGGTTAGGTATTTTAGCACAGGTAGTTACAGTAAATCTCAGATTACTTTAGCTTTGGTTAGGTAGTTTAGCACAGGTAGTTACAGTAAATCTCAGATTACTTTAGCTTTGGTTAGGTAGTTTAGCACAGGTAATTACAGTAAATCTCACATTACTTTAGTTTCGGCTAGGCAGTTTAGCACAGGTAGTTAAATCAGATTACTTTATCTCTGGTTAGACATTTTAGCACAGGTAGTTAAGTCTCAGATTATTTTATCTTTGGTTAGGTAGTTTAGCACAGGTAGTTACAGTAAGTCTCGGATTACTTTAGCTTTGGTTAGGTAGTTTAGCACAGGTAGTTACAGTAAGTCTCGGATTACTTTAGCTTTGGTTAGGCAGTTTAGCACAGGTAGTTACAGTAAGTCTCGGATTACTTTAGCTTTGGTTAGGTAGTTTAGCACAGGTAGTTAAATCTCAGATTACTTTAGCTTTGGTTAGGCAGTTTAGCACAGGTAGTTACAGTAAGTCTCGGATTACTTTAGCTTTGGTTAGGCAGTTTAGCACAGGTAGTTACAGTAAGTCTCGGATTACTTTAGCTTTGGTTAGGTATTTTAGCACAGGTAATTACAGTAAATCTCACATTACTTTAGTTTCGGCTAGGCAGTTTAGCACAGGTAGTTAAATCAGATTACTTTATCTCTGGTTAGACATTTTAGCACAGGTAGTTAAGTCTCAGATTATTTTATCTTTGGTTAGGTATTTTAGCACAGGTAGTTACAGTAAATCTCAGATTACTTTAGCTTTGGTTAGGCAGTTTAGCACAGGTAGTTACAGTAAGTCTCGGATTACTTTGGCTTTGGTTAGACATTTTAGCTGAGGTAGTTAAGTAAAAGATCAATTAAGCTTTGATTAGGCAGAATAGCTCACATATACCTCTTTTCCATTAGAATGCTGGGTTGCTCCCGGGATTATATACAAGTGCCCATTCCGGGCAAAACCCAGCTGAGACCCCATACAGACAGACGGCCTGACCTGGCACTAATGCAGGGTCGATGACGCCATTAGTATCACGTGTGAAGCCGGTGCTGGGAGATGATCTCTAACTGTCGGCTCGTCCTATGCAGAGAATGAGACTCGGGTCGCATTGAACCAGGTTACCAATTCACACTGCTTCATGAGTAGGGTTGAATGTGCATTCAGCTCTTCTTGTGACCAGGGATGAGATGCCGGGCGACGTGACCCAGCTGATTTTACCCCTGTCCTTTCACACTGTACAGTTACCGGGGTTATTGCTGCTGGTGGAAAAGGGATAATAGAAAAGTATTAGATTGTCTACCTACTAACACAGTCTACTATAATATGTAATTTCTGCACAAATTACATCTTTTCTTATTGTACATACACCATTTCCTACATTGTACTTTCACTTCCATTTCTGCAAATCTCCTGCACTTTCTCTCACATTCCTACTTCCAGTGTACCTCCCCCTATGTACCTCCCCCTATGTACCTCATCCACACCATGACCAATCTCTACCTAACCCTCTGTTCTGCCCCCTGCTTGCACCTTTATCCTCCCCTTCTTGTAGGGAATTCAATTAGGTGAGTTTGCAAAAGGCGAAAAACTTTCACACTTCGCCTTCTAATTCGCACACTTCGCCTTCGTGGGTGCACCCGAGATACGCACAATTCAATTAGAAATGCGAATCCGCACTACTCGCAGTGAGAGTGTGCGAATTTTGACCAACAAGTGAACAGGGAAGATAGCACGAAAAAGTGGGGAGATCTTCCAGGATCCCAACAAAGTGAAAACTTCATTAGTAGAATCATGTAGGAGACTGTTAGTGGCCATGAGGAAGATACTGTACACTTTTAACAGGTGTTGAATGGCTGATTTGTGCATTTTTATAAAAAGTTGAAAACATACTTTTGAGGTAATTTGAGGCAACTTTAAAAAAATGAGAGAAAGCAATTATTTTTCATTGAAATAAATACTTTCATTAAATTTGGGCTGCATTATTTAGCTAAAGGGTAATTTTGGGGTAATTTGAGGCCATTTATTTTTTTCATCCCAAAAATGACTTGTAATTTTTGGCCAATTAAACTAATTGAAATATTCCTAATGCCTAATTAGTCATTAGCGGGGTGGGGGGGTGTCCAAGGGGTTCTGAAGCAAGTCCCGACTTTTTTTACCTTAAAATACAGATTTTCCCGACCTCTTCCCTTCTCAGGATGGTGCAAACAAAAACAGGGAAATTTACTCTCAAAAAAAAATGTGAGTTTGGAAATGAATCGCAAAGCAAATTTGCAGTGATGTCACCTTGCGGGAGCAAACTCGCAGCTAATTGAATCCCCCCATCTTGTCTCCTCCTGCTCCCTTTATCTCCTCTCCTCAGATTTCTTCCTTCCTCCCCCTCCTCTCCCATTACTCCACTTTCATTCTTTTCAGCCCCACCATGCTCTTATTACCTCACTGCTAATCTCTCCTCAAACCCTCCACTCCCTGTCACTTCACCCCACTTCCATCCACATCTCTCTAATCTCCCTCCCTGCCCACCGCCTACAGGTTCCCTTCCCAGAACTGGTGCCCGCGCCATCAATACACTCTATTCATCTCGGTCCCTCAAATTAATCTTACCTCCTCGTTACAGCAACCCTGATAATCTCATTCACATCTCTTCCACAAACACTGTCCCTCTATTCTGTGCCCTCTGGAATGCCAGGTCAGTCTGTAATAAACTGGTCCCAACCCATGACCTTTTAATCTCCAACTCCCTAAATCTCCTAGCCATTACTGAAACCTGGATCTCACCCTCTGACACCACTTCTCCTGCAGCTCTCTCCTCTGGGGGCCTCACCTTCACCCACATACCCCTGCCTGAGAGTCGCCATGATGGTGGTGTTGGGGTCCTTCGATCCCCTGGTTAGTCATACCCTCAGAACCATCCCTTACATTCTCTACATTTGAGGTTCCTGTTATATGCTCTTCCAACCAGTACACCCCCGAGTTGTTGTCATTTACATTCCCGCTGGCCCTTCCTTCAACATTGCTTCCTGGCTCCCTCACTCTCTCGTCAGACCTTCCCTCCATTATCCTAGGTTACTTCAACATTGTACTTGATTTCCCCACAGAATCTGCTGCCTCTAAACTCCTCACCCTCACTTCCTCATTTGGTCTCTCCCAATGGACCTCCTCACCCTCCCATGTGAGTGGCCATTTGCTTGATTTGATCTTCACTCACCGTTGTGATATTTCTGATTACTCCAATTCCCCATTCCCCCTCTCTGACCATCTCCTTCTCTCTTTTAACCTATCCCTCTCTCCTTCCCCTCCTCTACCTCCTAAGGCCACCACCACTAAGAGTAACACTGAGGCTATCAACTCTGTTTTTTTCCTCTATGCTTGACTCACTTCTCTCCCCTATCCTCTCACTCACCTGTCCTGAACAAGCCATTACACTATACAATGCCTCCATTACTTCTGCACTTGTCTCTGTTGCTCCTCAATAACTACTCACCCTCGCAGATCCACACCTCAACCCTGGCATTCCAAATGCACCATATACCAGCAAAGTGTTTGCAAACTGACGAGCGACAGTGGAGAAGATCGCGCTCTATGGCAGACTTCCTCCATTTCACATTTATGCTCTCATCCTACAGTGCTGCCCTGTCCCTCTCTAAACAGTCATATGTCAAGAACCTCATCTCCTCCCAGTCCTGAAACCCCCAGTGTCTCTTCGTCACCTTCAGCTCCCTCCTCTGCCCACTCCCTCATCACCTTCCCTCCTTGCTCTCTGGCCTATACTTTGCCACCTACTTTTCATCTAAAATTGACTCCATACAATTGGACATCATATCCTATCAGACCCTCAGCACTTCATTCCCTCCTTTCCTGGACAACCTCTCCCCATCCATCTTACCAACTCTGTATCTGGAGAAAAAGTCATGGCCCTCATCTGGTCCCCCCTCCCACTTTTACCCTATCCCTTCTCATCTCCTCCGCTACCTCTCTCCTTCTGCTTGCTTCCATCTTACCCATCTCTTCAATCTCTCCTTCTCATCTGGCACTGTCCTTCTGCATTCAAACATGTCCTTGTCTCACCCATTCTTAAAAAACCTACTCTTGATCCTAACACTCTTTCTAACCCATCTCTCTCCTCCCTTGTGTCTCCAAACCCTTTGAGCATATTGTTTACAACTGCCTTACCATCTTTCTTACCTCCAACTCCTTCCTTGACCCATTTTAGTCTGGCTTCCATTCTCTTCACTCCACGGAAACGGCCCTCACAAAAGTCAGCAATGACCTCCTTCCTGCCAAATCCAAGGGCCACTACTCTCTGCTCATTCTCCTCAACCCCTCTGCTGCTTCTAACACTGTGGACCGCCCTCTGCTCCTGCACATCCTTCACTCCATTAGTCTACATGACACTGCCCTCTCCTGGCTATCCCCCCACCTTTTTGTACATTCCTTCTCTCTCTCCTATCATGACTACTCTTCCCCCCTTCCAGTTACAGTTGGTGTTACCCAAAGTTCTGTTCTTGGACCTCTCCTATTCTCCCTCTATATGGCCTCTCTAGGTGAACTCATCAGCTCTTTTGACATCCATTATCTCTATGCTGATGATACTCAGATCTACCTTTCCTCCCCTGACCTCTCTCCTGACTTGTATCTCCAACTGTATCTCTGCTACCTTTTCCTGGATGTCCCAGCACATTCTTAAACTCAACATGTCGAAGAATGAGCTGATCATCTTCCCACCCTCCTGAATAACCACACCTACCACAATTTCTTTATCAATTGATGGCACAACTCTCTCCTCTAGCCCTAAAATGCGCTGTCTTGGAGTTATCCTGAACTCCTCCCTCTCCTTCAAACCACACATTCGACACGTCTCACAGTCCTGCCATTTCCATCTCAAAAATATTTCCAGAATCAGACGTTTTCTCTCCCAGGATGCTACTAAAACCCTCATCCACTCACTGGTCATCTCCAGGTTGGACTACTGTAACCTCCTCCTATCTGGCCTCCCTGAATCCCACCTCTCTCCTCTCCAGTCTATCCTCAATGCTGCTGCTCGGCTCATCTTCCTCTCCAAATGCGCTACATCTGCCTATCCTCTCCTACAAGCCCTCCACTGGCTCCCATTCCCCTTCAGAACCCAATCCAAGGTTCTTACACTCACTTGCAAGGCCCTCACCCATTCCGCTCCCATTTATATCTCTGATCTCATCTCCCTTCACACTCCTGTCGGCCCTCTTTGCTCAACAAATGCCGCTTCTCATGCCAACTGATTATTCCCTCCCACTCCCACCTCCAAGATTGTGCCTGTGCTGCTCCCTACCTCTGGAACTTTCTCCCTCTCCCCATCAGACTCTCCACCTCTCTTTACACAGGCTCTCAAGAACCACTTCTCCATCACAGCCTTCCAGATCTATCCTAACTCACTGCAACATGCTCCTTCCTCCCAAACTACCACATCTGTGTTACCCCTGTCTGTCTGCCCCTCTCCATTAGAATGTAAGCTCCCACAAGCAGGGCCCTCTTCCCTCATGTGCTCCTCCTTACTTATACTTTCATCTACTCCTTACTCCCCTCTAGGGCACCTATCACTTGGCTGCTGACGCCCTGCTGCTTGTTTGAGTGTTATGATCGCTAATGCAGCAATGTGTATAACCCTGTCCTTGTCCTGCATTGTATTGTACTGTAAGTCACTGGTTTCTTGTTTCCTTATTTATGTACTGTATATGGCGCTGCGGAACACTTGTGGCACCATATAAATAAAGGATAATAATAATTAGATCAGTTTAGCTTTGGTTAGATAGTTTATCTGAGGTAGATAAGTATTAGAGCATATTAGCTTTGGTTAGATAGTTTATCTGAGGTAGATAAGTATTAGAGCATATTAGCTTTGGTTAGATAGTTTATCTCAGGTAGATAAGTATTAGAGCATATTAGCTTTGGTTAGATAGTTTATCTGAGGTAGATAAGTATTAGAGCATATTAGCTTTGGTTAGATAGTTTATCTGAGGTAGATAAGTATCAGAGCATATTAGCTTTGGTTAGATAGTTTATCTGAGGTAGATAAGTATCAGAGCATATTAGCTTTGGTTAGATAGTTTATCTCAGGTAGATAAGTATTAGATCAGATTAGCTTTGGTTAGATAGTTTATCTGAGGTAGATAAGTATTAGAGCATATTAGCTTTGGTTAGGCTTTTTAGCTCAGGTAGATAAGTCTTAGACCAGTTTTGGTCAATCAGTTTGTAGCAGGTATAAAATACTTAAATCAGTTTAGCTTTGGTTATTCATTATAGTGCAGGTAAATAAGCCTTATATTAATAAAGCTTTTTTAGATAGTTTTGCTCAGGTAGATAAGTTTTAGATCACTTTAGACTTGGTTAGGAAGTTTAGCTTAGATAGAAAAGTCTTAGATCAGGCTATCATTGGCTAGGCAGTATGGACCTCATTCAGAGGTGGTCGTTAGATGCAAGCGGTCGCACAGAATCAGGGCGGCCGCCTCCTTGTCGATCATTAAGCTGTGTGTTACCACCCACAGCTTAACTACCGACCAGGTTGATGGTCGCGATGGTGATCACCATCGCGACCATCAGGGCTTATGACCAGACCCTATTGTTGGGTCTGGGCACTCGTAAGCCCCAGGGTGCTTTCTGCTCTGATGGAGCAGGAAGCTCCCCACTGACATCACTGATGATGTCAGTGCGGCCGCCCACAAAACAGTAGGCGTTCGTAAAGGAATGCCTCCATTTTGGAAACCACCCCCCCAGCCCTCCTACCAAATGGGGGCAGCTGTCGATCAACATTGACAGCTGCCCCTTTGGTAACGAGCTCCGGAGCGAAAGGGATTCTCTGTCGCTCCGGGGCCAAACCATCGAGTCGGTAACAAGCACATCGGCGCTCGCGACCGAATCTGAATGAGGTCCAATATCTCACGTAGATAAGTTTTAGATCAGGTTAGGTTTAATAAGGCAAAATAAGACTAAAGGACCCTAAACAGATATGGCTGATTCTGATGCTCTGAATGACAAATCATCAATATACAAGGTGTAGTGTGTGTGTGTGTGCAGTACAAGGGGGAGTGTGTGTGCAGTACATGGTGTAGTGTGTGTGTGCAGTACATGGTGTAGTGTGTGTGTGCAGTACATGGTGTAGTGTGTGTGTAGTACATGGTGTAGTGTGTGTGTGTAGTACATGGTGTAGTGTGTGTGTGTAGTACATGGTGTAGTGTGTGTGTGTGTGTGTGTAGTACATGGTGTAGTGTGTGTGTGTAGTACATGGTGTAGTGTGTGTGTAGTACATGGTGTAGTGTGTGTGCAGTACATGGTGTAGTGTGTGTGTGAAGTACATGGTGTAGTGAGTGCAGTACATGGTGTAGTGTGTGTGTAGTACATGGTGTAGTGTGTGTGTGTGTAGTACATGGTGTAGTGTGTGTGTAGTACATGGTGTAGTGTGTGTGTGTAGTACATGGTGTAGTGTGTGTGTGTGTGTAGTACATGGTGTAGTGTGTGTGTAGTACATGGTGTAGTGTGTGCAGTACATGGTGTAGTGTGTGTGTGTAGTACATAGTGTAGTGTGTGTGTGTGTGTGTGTAGAACATGGTGTAGTGTGTGTCTGTGAAGTACATGGTGTAGTGTGTGTGCAGTACATTGTGTAGTGTGTGTGTGTAGTACAGGCTGTAGTGTGTGTGTAGTACATGGTGTAGTGTGTGTGTAGTACATGGTGTAGTGTGTGTGTGTAGTACATGGTGTAGTGTGTGTGTGTGTGTGTGTAGTACATGGTGTAGTGTGTGTGTGTAGTACATGGTGTAGTGTGTGTGTAGTACATGGTGTAGTGTGTGTGCAGTACATGGTGTAGTGTGTGTGTGAAGTACATGGTGTAGTGAGTGCAGTACATGGTGTAGTGTGTGTGTAGTACATGGTGTAGTGTGTGTGTGTGTAGTACATGGTGTAGTGTGTGTGTAGTACATGGTGTAGTGTGTGTGTGTAGTACATGGTGTAGTGTGTGTGTGTGTGTAGTACATGGTGTAGTGTGTGTGTAGTACATGGTGTAGTGTGTGCAGTACATGGTGTAGTGTGTGTGTGTAGTACATAGTGTAGTGTGTGTGTGTGTGTGTGTAGAACATGGTGTAGTGTGTGTCTGTGAAGTACATGGTGTAGTGTGTGTGCAGTACATTGTGTAGTGTGTGTGTGTAGTACATGGTGTAGTGTGTGTGTAGTACATGGTGTAGTGGGTGTGTAGTACATGGTGTAGTGTGTGTGTGTAGTACATGGTGTAGTGTGTGTGTGTAGTACATGGTGTAGTATGTGTGTGTGTGTGTGTAGTACATGGTGTAGTGTGTGTGTGTAGTACATGGTGTAGTGTGTGTGTAGTACATGGTGTAGTGTGTGTGTATAGTACATGGTGTAGTGTGTGTGTAGTACATGGTGTAGTGTGTGTGTGTAGTACATGGTGTAGTGTGTGTGTGTAGTACATGGTGTAGTGTGTGTGTGTAGTACATGGTGTAGTGTGTGTGTGTAGTACATGGTGTAGTGTGTGTGTAGTACATGGTGTAGTGTGTGCAGTACATGGTGTAGTGTGTGTGTGTAGTACATAGTGTAGTGTGTGTGTGTGTGTGTGTAGAACATGGTGTAGTGTGTGTCTGTGAAGTACATGGTGTAGTGTGTGTGCAGTACATTGTGTAGTGTGTGTGTGTAGTACAGGCTGTAGTGTGTGTGTAGTACATGGTGTAGTGGGTGTGTAGTACATGGTGTATTGTGTGTGTGTGTGTAGTACATGGTGTAGTGTGTGTATAGTAAATGGTGTAGTGTTTGTGCAGTACATGGTGCAGTGTGTGTGGAGTACATGGTGTAGTGTGTGTGTGAAGTACATGGTGTAGTGTGTGCAGTACATGGTGTAGTGTGTGTGTAGTACATGGTGTAGTGTGTGTGTGTGTAGTACATGGTGTAGTGTGTGTGTAGTACATGGTGTAGTGTGTGTGTGTAGTACATGGTGTAGTGTGTGTGTGTAGTACATGGTGTAGTGTGTGTGTAGTACATGGTGTAGTGTGTGTGTGTGTGTAGTACATGGTGCAGTGTGTGTGCAGTACATGGTGTAGTGTGTGTGTGAAGTACATGGTGTAGTGTGTGCAGTACATGGTGTAGTGTGTGTAGTACATGGTGTAGTGTGTGTGTGTGTAGTACATGGTGTAGTGTGTGTGTGTAGTACATGGTGTAGTGTGTGTGTAGTACATGGTGTAGTGTGTGTGTAGTACATGGTGTAGTGTGTGTGCAGTACATGGTGTAGTGTGTGTGTAGTACATGGTGTAGTGTGTGTGTAGTACATGGTGTAGTGTGTCTGTGCAGTACATGGTGTAGTGTGTGTGTAGTAAATGGTGTAGTGTGTGTGTGCAGTACATGGTGTAGTGTGTGTGCAGTACATGGGGGAGTGTGTGTGTGTAGTACATGGTGTAGTGTGTGTAGTACATGGTGTAGTGTGTGTGTAGTACATGGTGTAGTGTGTGTGTGCAGTACATGATGTAGTGTGTGTGTAGTACATGGTGTAGTGTGTGTGTGCAGTACATGGTGTAGTGTGTGTGTAGTACATGGTGTAGTGTGTGTGTAGTACATGGTGTAGTGTGTGTGTAGTAAATGGTGTAGTGTGTGTGTGTGTAGTACCTGGTGTAGTGTGTGTGTAGTACATGGTGTAGTGTGTGTAGTACATGGTGTAGTGTGTGTAGTACATGGTGTAGTGTGTGTGTAGTACATGGTGTAGTGTGTGTGTAGTACATGGTGTAGTGTGTGTAGTACATGGTGTAGTGTGTGTGTGTAGTACATGGTGTAGTGTGTGTGTAGTACATGGTGTAGTGTGTGTGCAGTACATGGTGTAGTGTGTGTGTATAGTACATGGTGTAGTGTGTGTGCAGTACATGGTGTAGTGTGTGTAGTACATGGTGTAGTGTGTGTGTGCAGTGCATGGTGTAGTGTGTGTGTGCAGTACATGGCGTAGTGTGTGTCTGCAGTACAAGGTGTAGTGTGTGTGTGTGTATGCAGTGCATGGTGTAGTGTGTGTGTGTGCAGTACATGGTGTAGTGTGTGTGCAGTACATGGTGTAGTGTGTGTGTAGTACATGGTGTAGTGTGTGTGCAGTACATGGTGTAGTGTGTGTGTGTAGTACATGGTGTAGTGTGTGTGCAGTACATGGTGTAGTGTGTGTGTGCAGTACATGGTGTAGTGTGTGTGCAGTACATGGGGGAGTGTGTGTGTGTAGTACATGGTGTAGTGTGTGTAGTACATGGTGTAGTGTGTGTGTAGTACATGGTGTAGTGTGTGTGTGTAGTACATGGTGTAGTGTGTGCAGTACATGGTGTAGTGTGTGTGTGCAGTACATGGTGTAGTGTGTGTGCAGTACATGGGGGAGTGTGTGTGTAGTACATGGTGTAGTGTGTGCGCAGTACATGGTGTAGTGTGTGTGTGCAGTACATGGTGTAGTGTGTGTGTGTAGTACATGGTGTAGTGTGTGTGTGCAGTAGATGGTGTAGTGTGTGTGTACATAGTGTAGTGTGTGTATAGTACATGGTGTAGTGTGTGTGTGTAGTACATGGTGTAGTGTGTGTGTGTAGTACATGGTGTAGTGTGTGTGTGCAGTACATGGTGTAGTGTGTGTGTGTAGTACATGGTGTAGTGTGTGCAGTACATGGTGTAGTGTGTGTGTGTAGTACATGGTGTAGTGTGTGTGTGTGTAGTACTTGGTGTAGTGTGTGTGTAGTACATGGTGTAGTGTGTGTGTGTCTGTGCAGTACATGGTGTAGTGTGTGCAGTACATGGTGTAGTGTGTGTGCAGTACATGGTGTAGTGTGTGCAGTACATGGTGTAGTGTGTGTGCAGTACATGGTGTAGTGTGTGTGCAGTACATGGTGTAGTGTGTGTGCAGTACATGGTGTAGTGTGTGTGTGTAGTACATGGTGTAGTGTGTGTGCAGTACATGGTGTAGTGTGTGTGTATAGTACATGGTGTAGTGTGTGTGTGTGTAGTACTTGGTGTAGTGTGTGTGTAGTACAAGGTGTAATATGTGTGTGTCTGTGCAGTACATGGTGTAGTGTGTGCAGTACATGGTGTAGTGTGTGTGCAGTACATGGTGTAGTGTGTGTGCAGTACATGGTGTAGTGTGTGTGCAGTACATGGTGTAGTGTGTGTGCAGTACATGGTGTAGTGTGTGTGCAGTACATGGTGTAGTGTGTGTGCAGTACATGGTGTAGTGTGTGTCCAGTACATGGTGTAGTGTGTGTGTAGTACATGGTGTAGTGTGTGTGCAGTACATGGTGTAGTGTGTGTGTAGTAAATGGTGTAGTGTGTGTGTAGTACATGGTGTAGTTGTGTGTGTAGTACATGGTGTAGTGTGTGTGAAGTACATGGTGTAGTGTGTGCAGTACATGGTGTAGTGTGTGTGTGTGTAGTACATGGTGTAGTGTGTGTGTGTAGTACATGGTGTAGTGTGTGTGTGTAGTACATGGTGTAGTGTGTGTGTGTAGTACATGGTGTAGTGTGTGTGTAGTACATGGTGTAGTGTGTGTGTGTGTAGTACTTGGTGTAGTGTGTGTGTAGTACATGGTGTAGTGTGTGTGTGTAGTACATGGTGTAGTGTGTGTGTAGTACATGGTGTAGTGTGTGTGTAGTACATGGTGTAGTGTGTGTGCAGTACATGGTTTAGTGTGTGTGCAGTACATGGTGTAGTGTGTGTAGTACATGGTGTAGTGTGTGTGTAGTACATGGTGTAGTGTGTGTGTGTAGTACATGGTGTAGTGTGTGTCTGTGAAGTACATGGTGTAGTGTGTGTGCAGTACATGGTGTAGTGTGTGTGTGCAGTACATGGTGTAGTGTGTGTGTAGTACATGGTGTAGTGTGTGTGTAGTACATGGGGTAGTGTGTGTGTGTAGTACATGGGGTAGTGTGTGTGCAGTACATGGTGTAGTGTGTGTGTGGTACATGGTGTAGTGTGTGTGTGTGTGTGTGTAGTACATGGTGTAGTGTGTGTGTGTAGTACATGGGGTAGTGTGTGTGCAGTACATGGGGTAGTGTGTGTGCAGTATATGGTGTAGTGTGTGTGTAGTACATGGTGTAGTGTGTGTGTGTAGTACATGGTTTAGTGTGTGTGTAGTACATGGTGTAGTGTGTGTGTAGTACATGGTGTAGTGTGTGTGTAGTACTTGGTGTAGTGTGTGTGTGCAGTACATGGTGTAGTGTGTGTGTGTGTAGTACATGGTGTAGTGTGTGTGCAGTTTATGGTGTAGTGTGTGCGCAGTACATGGTGTAGTGTGTGTGTGTAGTACATGGTGTAGTGTGTGTGCAGTACATGGTGTAGTGTGTGTGTATAGTACATGGTGTAGTGTGTGTGTAGTACATGGTGTAGTGTGTGTGTAGTACATGGTGTAGTGTGTGTGTAGTACATGGTGTAGTGTGTGTGTAGTACATGGTGTAGTGTGTGTGTAGTACATGGTGTAGTGTGTGTGTAGTACATGGTGTAGTGTGTTTGTGCAGTACATGGTGTAGTGTGTGTCTGTGAAGTACATGGTGTAGTGGGTGTGTAGTACATGGTGTATTGTGTGTGTGTGTGTGTAGTACATGGTGTAGTGGGTGTGTAGTACATGGGGTAGTGTTTGTGTGTAGTACATGGTGTAGTGTGTGTGCAGTACATGGTGTAGTGTGTGTGTAGTACATGGTGTAGTGTGTGTGTAGTACATGGTGTAGTGGGTGTGTAGTACATGGTGTATTGTGTGTGTGTGTGTGTAGTACATGGTGTAGTGTGTGTGTGTAGTACATGGTGTAGTGTGTGTGTGTAGTACATGGTGTAGTGTGTGTGTAGTACATGGTGTTGTGTGTGTGTAGTACTTGGTGTAGTGTGTGTGTGCAGTACATGGTGTAGTGTGTGTGTGTAGTACATGGTGTAGTGTGTGTGCAGCACATGGTGTAATGTGTGTGTAGTACATGGTGTAGTGTGTGTGTGCTGTACATGGTGTAGTGTGTGTGCAGTACATGGTGTAGTGTGTGTGCAGTACATGGTGTAGTGTGTGTGTAGTAAATGGTGTAGTGTGTGTGTAGTACATGGTGTAGTGTGTGTGTGTAGTACATGGTGTAGTGTGTGTGTGTGTGTGTAGTACATGGTGTAGTGGGTGTGTAGTACATGGTGTAGTGTGTGTGTGCAGTACATGGTGTAGTGTGTGTGTGTAGTACATGGTGTAGTGTGTGTGCAGTACATGGTGTAGTGTGTGTGTAGTACATGGTGTAGTGTGTGTGTAGTACATGGTGTAGTGTGTGTCTGTTCAGCACATGGTGTAGTGTGTGTGTAGTACATGGTGTAGTGTGTGTGTGCAGTACATGGTGTAGTGTGTGTGCAGTACATGGTGTAGTGTGTGTGCAGTACATGGTGTAGTGTGTGTGTGTGTGTAGAACATGGTGTAGTGTGTGTGTAGTACTTGGTGTAGTGTGTGTGTGTAGTACATGGTGTAGTGTGTGTGTGTAGTACATGGTGTAGTGTGTGTGTGTAGTACATGGTGTAGTGTGTGTAGTACATGGTGTAGTGTGTGTCCAGTACATGGTGTAGTGTGTGTGCAGTACATGGTGTAGTGTGTGTGCAGTACATGGCGTAGTGTGTGTGTGTAGTACATGGTGTAGTGTGTGTCTGATCAGCACATGGTGTAATGTGTGTGTAGTACATGGTGTAGAGTGTGTGTGCAGTACATGGTGTAGTGTGTGTGCAGTACATGGTGTAGTGTGTGTGTGCAGTACATGGTGTAGTGTGTGTGTAGTACATGGTGTAGTGTGTGTGTAGTACATGGTGTAGTGTGTGTGTAGTACATGGTGTAGTGTGTGTGCAGTACATGGGGGAGTGTGTGTGCAGTACATGGTGTAGTGTGTGTGTAGTACATGGTGTAGTGTGTGTGTAGTACATGGTGTAGTGTGTGTCTGTTCAGCACATGGTGTAGTGTGTGTGCAGTACATGGTGTAGTGTGTGTGCTGTACATGGTGTAGTGTGTGTGCAGTACATGGTGTAGTGTGTGTGTGCAGTACATGGTGTAGTGTGTGTAGTACATGTTGTAGTGTGTGTGTGCAGTACATGGTGTAGTGTGTGTGTGTGCAGTACATGGTGTAGTGTGTGTGCAGTACATGGTGTAGTGTGTGTGCAGTACATGGTGTAGTGTGTGTGCAGTACATGGTGTAGTGTGTGTGTGCAGTACATGGTGTAGTGTGTGTGCTGTACATGGTGTAGTGTGTGTGTAGTACATGGTGTAGTGTGTGTGTGCAGTACATGGTGTAGTGTGTGTGTGTGTGTAGTAAATGGTGTAGGGTGTGTGCAGTACATGGTGTAGTGTGTGTGCAGTACATGGTGTAGTGTGTGTGTGTAGTACATGGTGTAGTGGGTGTGTAGTACATGGTGTAGTGTGTGTGTGTGTGTAGTACATGGTGTAGTGTGTGTGCAGTACATGGTGTAGTGTGTGTGTTGTACATGGTGTAGTGTGTGTAGTACATGGTGTAGTGTGTGTGTAGTACATGGTGTAGTGTGTGTGTGTGTAGTACATGGTGTAGTGTGTGTGCAGTACATGGTGTAGTGTGTGTAGTACATGGTGTAGTGTGTGTGTGCAGTACATGGTGTAGTGTGTGTAGTACATGTTGTAGTGTGTGTGTGCAGTACATGGTGTAGTGTGTGTGTGTGCAGTACATGGTGTAGTGTGTGTGCAGTACATGGTGTAGTGTGTGTGCAGTACATGGTGTAGTGTGTGTGTGTGTAGTACATGGTGTAGTGTGTGTGTAGTACATGGTGTAGTGTGTGTGCTGTACATGGTGTAGTGTGTGTGTGCAGTACATGGTGTAGTGTGTGTAGTACATGGTGTAGTGTGTGTGCAGTACATGGTGTAGTGTGTGTGCAGTACATGGTGTAGTGTGTGTGTGTGTAGTACATGGTGTAGTGTGTGTGTAGTACATGGTGTAGTGTGTGTGCTGTACATGGTGTAGTGTGTGTGTGCAGTACATGGTGTAGTGTGTGTAGTACATGGTGTAGTGTGTGTGCAGTACATGGTGTAGTGTGTGTAGTACATGGTGTAGTGTGTGTGTGCAGTACATGGTGTAGTGTGTGTGCTGTACATGGAGTAGTGTGTGTGTGCAGTACATGGTGTAGTGTGTGTATTACATGGTGTAGTGTGTGTGTGCAGTACATGGTGTAGTGTGTGTGTGTAGTACATGGTGTAGTGTGTGTGCTGTACATGGTGTAGTGTGTGTGTGTGCAGTACATGGTGTAGTGTGTGTGTGTGCAGTACATGGTGTAGTGTGTGTGCTGTACATGGTGTAGTGTGTGTGTAGTACATGGTGTAGTGTGTGTGTGCAGTACATGGTGTAGTGTGTGTGTGTGTGTAGTACATGGTGTAGTGTGTGTGTGTGTGTAGTAAATGGTGTAGGGTGTGTGTGTGTGTGTGTGTGTAGTACATGGTGTAGTGGGTGTGTAGTACATGGTGTAGTGTGTGTGTGCAGTACATGGTGTAGTGTGTGTGTGTAGTACATGGTGTAGTGTGTGTAGTACATGGTGTAGTGTGTGTGTGTGCAGTACATGGGGGAGTGTGTGTGCAGTACATGGTGTAGTGTGTGTGTGCAGTACATGGTGTAGTGTGTGTGCAGTACATGGTGTAGTGTGTGTGCTGTACATGGTGTAGTGTGTGTGTGCAGTACATGGTGTAGTGTGTGTATTACATGGTGTAGTGTGTGTGTGCAGTACATGATGTAGTGTGTGTGTGTGTAGTACATGGTGTAGTGTGTGTGCTGTACATGGTGTAGTGTGTGTGTGCAGTACATGGTGTAGTGTGTGTGTGTGTAGTACATGGTGTAGTGTGTGTGCTGTACATGGTGTAGTGTGTGTAGTACATGGTGTAGTGTGTGTGCAGTACATGGTGTAGTGTGTGTGCAGTACATGGTGTAGTGTGTGTCCAGTACATGGTGTAGTGTGTGTGCCGTACATGGTGTAGTGTGTGTGTGCCGTACATGGTGTAGTGTGTGTGTGCAGTACATGGTGTAGTGTGTGTGTAGTACATAGTGTTGTGTGTGTGTAGTACATGGTGTAGTGTATGTGCAGTACATGGTGTAGTGTGTGTCCAGTACATGGGGGAGTGTGTGTGCAGTACATGGTGTAGTGTGTGTGCGCTGTACATTGTGTAGTGTGTGTGCAGTACATGGTGTAGTGTGTGTGCAGTACATGGTGTAGTGTGTGTAGTACATGGTGTAGTGTGTATGTAGTACATGGTGTAGTGTGTGTGCAGTACATGGTGTAGTGTGTGTGTAGTACATGGTGTAGTGTGAGTGTAGTACATGGTGTAGTGTGTGTGTGCAGTACATGGTGTAGTGTGTGTAGTACATGGTGTAGTGTGTGCAGTACATGGTGTAGTGTGTGTGCAGTACATGGTGTAGTGTGTGTGCAGTACATGGTGTAGTGTGTGTGCAGTACATGGTGTAGTGTGTGTGTAGGACATGGTGTAGTGTGTGTGTAGGACATGGTGTAGTGTGTGTGTGTAGGACATGGTGTGTGTGTGTGTACTACATGGTGTAGTGGGTGTGTAGTACATGGTGTAGTGTGTGTGTGCAGTACATGGTGTAGTGTGTGTGTGTAGTACATGGTGTAGTGTGTGTGCAGTACATGGTGTAGTGTGTGTGTTGTACATGGTGTAGTGTGTGTAGTACATGGTGTAGTGTGTGTGTGTGTAGTACATGGTGTAGTGTGTGTAGTACATGGTGTAGTGTGTTTGTGCAGTACATGGTGTAGTGTGTGTGTAGTACATGGTGTAGTGTGTGTGTGTGTAGTAAATGGTGTAGGGTGTGTGTAGTACATGGTGTAGTGTGTGTGTGAAGTACATGGTGTATTGTGTGTGCAGTACATGGTGTAGTGTGTGTGTGTAGTACATGGTGTAGTGTGTGTGTGGTACATGGTGTAGTGTGTGTGTGTGTGTGTGTGTAGTACATGGTGTAGTGGGTGTGTAGTACATGGTGTAATGTTTGTGTGTAGTACATGGTGAAGTGTGTGTGCAGTACATGGTGTAGTGTGTGTGTAGTACATGGTGTAGTGTGTGTGTAGTACATGGTGTATTGTGTGTGTGTGTGTGTGTGTGTAGTACATGGTGTAGTGTGTGTGTGTAGTACATGGTGTTGTGTGTGTGTAGTACTTGGTGTAGTGTGTGTGTGCAGTACATGGTGTAGTGTGTGTGTGCAGTACATGGTGTAGTGTGTGTGCAGTACATGGTGTAGTGTGTGTGTGTAGTACATGGTGTAGTGTGTGTGCAGCACATGGTGTAATGTGTGTGTAGTACATGGTGTAGTGTGTGTGTAGTACATGGTGTAGTGTGTGTGTGCAGTACATGGTGTAGTGTGTGTAGTACATGGTGTAGTGTGTGTGCTGTACATGGTGTAGTGTGTGTGTGTAGTACATGGTGTAGTGTGTGTGTAGTACATGGTGTAGTGTGTGTGTGTAGTACATGGTGTAGTGTGTGTGTGTAGTGTGTGTGTGTAGTACATGGTGTAGTGTGTGTGCAGTACATGGTGTAGTGTGTGTGTGCAGTACATGGTGTAGTGTGTGTAGTACATGTTGTAGTGTGTGTGTGCAGTACATGGTGTAGTGTGTGTGTGTGCAGTACATGGTGTAGTGTGTGTGTAGTACATGGTGTAGTGTGTGTGTAGTACATGGTGTAGTGTGTGTGTGTAGTACATGGTGTAGTGTGTGTGTAGTACATGGTGTAGTGTGTGTGTGTTCAGTACATGGTGTAGTGTGTGTGTGTGTGTGTAGTAAATGGTGTAGGGTGTGTGTGTGTGTGTGTGTGTGTAGTACATGGTGTAGTTGGTGTGTAGTACATGGTGTAGTGTGTGTGTGCAGTACATGGTGTAGTGTGTGTGCAGTACATGGTGTAGTGTGTGTAGTACTTGGTGTAGTGTGTGTGTGCAGTACATGGTGTAGTGTGTGTAGTACATGTTGTAGTGTGTGTGTAGTACATGGTGTAGTGTGTGTGTGTGTAGTACATGGTGTAGTGTGTGTGTAGTACATGGTGTAGTGTGTGTGTGTGTAGTACATGGTGTAGTGTGTGTGCAGTACATGGTGTAGTGTGTGTAGTACTTGGTGTAGTGTGTGTGTGCAGTACATGGTGTAGTGTGTGTAGTACATGTTGTAGTGTGTGTGTAGTACATGGTGTAGTGTGTGTGTGTGTAGTACATAGTGTTGTGTGTGTGTAGTACATGGTGTAGTGTGTGTGTAGTACATGGTGTAGTGTGTGTGCAGTACATGGTGTAGTGTGTGTGCAGTACATGGTGTAGTGTGTGTGTAGTACATGGTGTAGTGTGTGTAGTACATGGTGTAATGTAATGTGTGTGTAGTACATGGTGTAGTGTGTGTGCAGTACATGGTGTAGTGTGTGTGTGCAGTACATGGTGTAGTGTGTGTGTAGTACATGGTGTAGTGTGTGTGTGTGTGTGTGTGCAGTACATGGTGTAGTGTGTGTATGTGCTGTACATGGTGTAGTGTGTGTGCAGTACATGGTGTAGTGTGTGTGCAGTGCATGGTGTAGTGTGTGTGCAGTACATGGTGTAGTGTGTGTGCTGTACATGGTGTAGTGTGTGTGTAGTACATGGTGTAGTGTGTCTGTGAAGTACATGGTGTAGTGTGTGTCTGTGAAGTACATGGTGTAGTGTGTGTGCAGTACATGGTGTAGTGTGTGTGTAGTACATGGTGTAGTGTGTGTGCAGTACATGGTGTAGTGTGTGTGTAGTACATGGTGTAGTGTGTGTGTGTGCAGTACATGGTGTAGTGTGTGTAGTACATGGTGTAGTGTGTGTGTAGTACATGGTGTAGTGTGTGTGCAGTACATGGTGTAGTGTGTGTGCAGTACATGGTGTAGTGTGTGTGTGCAGTACATGGTGTAGTGTGTGTGTGTGCAGTACATGGTGTAGTGTGTGTGTAGGACATGGTGTAGTGTGTGTGTGTAGGACATGGTGTAGTGTGTGTGCAGTACATGGTGTAGTGTGTGTGTAGTACATGGTGTAGTTTGTGTGTGCAGTACATGGTGTAGTGTGTGTGTGTACTACATGGTGTAGTGTGTGTGCAGTACATGGTGTAGTGTGTGTGTAGTACATGGTTTAGTGTGTGTGTGCAGTACATGGTGTAGTGTGTGTGTGTGCAGTACATGGTGTAGTGTGTGTGCAGTACATGGTGTAGTGTGTGTGCAGTACATGGTGTAGTGTGTGTGTGTGTAGTACATGGTGTAGTGTGTGTGTAGTACATGGTGTAGTGTGTGTGCAGTACATGGTGTAGTGTGTGTGTGTGTAGTACATGGTGTAGTGTGTGTGTGCAGTACATGGTGTAGTGTGTGTGTGCAGTACATGGTGTAGTGTGTGTGCTGTACATGGTGTAGTGTGTGTGTAGTACATGGTGTAGTGTGTGTGTGCAGTACATGGTGTAGTGTGTGTGTGTGTGTGTAGTAAATGGTGTAGTGTGTGTGTAGTACATGGTGTAGTGTGTGTAGTACATGTTGTAGTGTGTGTGTGCAGTACATGGTGTAGTGTGTGTGTGTGCAGTACATGGTGTAGTGTGTGTGTGTAGTACATGGTGTAGTGTGTGTGTGCAGTACATGGTGTAGTGTGTGTGTAGTACATGGTGTAGTGTGTGTGTAGTACATGGTGTATTGTGTGTGTGTGTGTAGTACATGGTGTAGTGTGTGTGTGCAGTACATGGTGTAGTGTGTGTGTGTAGTACATGGTGTAGTGTGTGTGTGCAGTACATGGTGTAGTGTGTGTGTTGTACATGGTGTAGTGTGTGTAGTACATGGTGTAGTGTGTGTGTGTGTAGTACATGGTGTAGTGTGTGTGTAGTACATGGTGTAGTGTGTGTGTGTGCAGTACACGGTGTAGTGTGTGTGCAGTACATGGTGTAGTGTGTGTGCAGTACATGGTGTAGTGTGTGTGTGTGTAGTACATGGTGTAGTGTGTGTGTAGTACATGGTGTAGTGTGTGTGTGTGTGTAGTACATGGTGTAGTGTGTGTGTAGTACATGGTGTAGTGTGTGTGTGTGCAGTACATGGTGTAGTGTGTGTAGTACTTGGTGTAGTGTGTGTGTGCAGTACATGGTGTAGTGTGTCTAGTACATGTTGTAGTGTGTGTGTGCAGTACATGGTGTAGTGTGTCTGTGAAGTACATGGTTTAGTGTGTGTGCAGTACATGGTGTAGTGTGTGTGCAGTACATGGTGTAGTGTGTGTGCTGCACATGGTGTAGTGTGTGTAGTACATGGTGTAGTGTGTATGTAGTACATGGTGTAGTGTGTGTGCAGTACATGGTGTAGTGTGTGTGTAGTACATGGTGTAGTGTGAGTGTAGTACATGGTGTAGTGTGAGTGTGTGCAGTACATGGTGTAGTGTGTGTAGTACATGGTGTAGTGTGTGCTGCACATGGTGTAGTGTGTGTGTAGTACATGGTGTAGTGTGTCTGTGAAGTACATGGTGTAGTGTGTGTGCAGTACATGGTGTAGTGTGTGTGCAGTACATGGTGTAGTGTGTGTGCTGCACATGGTGTAGTGTGTGTGCAGTACATGGTGTAGTGTGTGTGTGCAGTACATGGTGTTGTGTATATAGTACATGGTGTAGTGTGTGTGTGTAGTACATGGTGTAGTGTGTGTGTGTGTAGTACATGGTGTAGTGTGTGTGCAGTACATGGTGTAGTGTGTGTGTGCAGTACATGGTGTAGTGTGTGTGCTGTACATGGTGTAGTGTGTGTGTAGTACATGGTGTAGTGTGTGTGTGCAGTACATGGTGTAGTGTGTGTGTGTGTGTAGTAAATGGTGTAGGGTGTGTGTGTGTGTGTGTGTGTGTGTGTAGTACATGGTGTAGTGGGTGTGTGCAGTACATGGTGTAGTGTTTGTGCAGTACATGGTGTAGTGTGTGTGTGTAGTACATGGTGTAGTGTGTGTGCAGTACATGGTGTAGTGTGTGTGTTGTACATGGTGTAGTGTGTGTAGTACATGGTGTAGTGTGTGTAGTACATGGTGTAGTGGGTGTGTAGTACATGGTGTAGTGTTTGTGTGTAGTACATGGTGAAGTGTGTGTGCAGTACATGGTGTAGTGTGTGTGTAGTACATGGTGTAGTGTGTGTGTAGTACATGGTGTATTGTGTGTGTGTGTGTAGTACATGGTGTAGTGTGTGTGTGTAGTACATGGTGTAGTGTGTGCAGTACATGGTGTAGTGTGTGTGTATAGTACATGGTGTAGTGTGTGTGTAGTACATGGTGTAGTGTGTGTGTAGTACATGGTGTAGTGTGTGTGTAGTACATGGTGTAGTGTGTGCAGTACATGGTGTAGTGTGTGTGTGTAGTACATGGTGTAGTGTGTGTGCAGTACATGGTGTAGTGTGTGTGTGTAGTACATGGTGTAGTGTGTGTGCAGTACATGGTGTAGTGTGTGTGTGTAGTACATGGTGTAGAGTGTCTGTTCAGCACATGGTGTAATGTGTGTGTAGTACATGGTGTAGTGTGTGTGTGCAGTACATGGTGTAGTGTGTGTAGTACATGGTGTAGTGTGTGTGTGTGTGTAGTACATGGTGTAGTGTGTGCAGTACATGGTGTAGTGTGTGTGTGTGTAGTACATGGTGTAGTGTGTGTGTAGTACATGGTGTAGTGTGTGTAGTACATGGTGTAGTGTGTGTGCAGTACATGGTGTAGTGTGTGTGCAGTACATGGGGGAGTGTGTGTGCAGTACATGGTGTAGTGTGTGTGTAGTACATGGTGTAGTGTGTGTGTGTAGGACATGGTGTAGTGTATGTGCAGTACATGGTGTAGTGTGTGTGTGTACTACATGGTGTAGTGTGTGTGCAGTACATGGTGTAGTGTGTGTGTAGTACATGGTTTAGTGTGTGTGTGTAGTACATGGTGTAGTGTGTGTGTGTAGTACATGGTGTAGTGTGTGTAGTACATGGTGTAGTGTGTGTGCAGTACATGGTGTAGTGTGTGTGCAGTACATGGGGGAGTGTGTGTGCAGTACATGGTGTAGTGTGTGTGTATAGTACATGGTGTAGTGTGTGTGTAGTACATGGTGTAGTGTGTGTGTAGTACATGGTGTAGTGTGTGTGTAGTACATGGTGTAGTGTGTGTGTAGTACATGGTGTAGTGTGTGTGTGTAGTACATGGTGTAGTGTGTGCAGTACATGGTGTAGTGTGTGTGTGCAGTACATGGTGTAGTGTGTGTGTAGTACATGGTGTAGTGTGTGTGTGCAGTACATGGTGTAGTGTGTGTGTAGTACATGGTGTAGTGTGTGTGTAGTACATGGTGTAGTGTGTGTGTAGTAAATGGTGTAGTGTGTGTGTGTGTAGTACCTGGTGTAGTGTGTGTGTAGTACATGGTGTAGTGTGTGTAGTACATGGTGTAGTGTGTGTAGTACATGGTGTAGTGTGTGTGTAGTACATGGTGTAGTGTGTGTGTAGTACATGGTGTAGTGTGTGTAGTACATGGTGTAGTGTGTGTGTGTAGTACATGGTGTAGTGTGTGTGTAGTACATGGTGTAGTGTGTGTGCAGTACATGGTGTAGTGTGTGTGTATAGTACATGGTGTAGTGTGTGTGTAGTACATGGTGTAGTGTGTGTGTGCAGTACATGGTGTAGTGTGTGTAGTACATGGTGTAGTGTGTGTGTGCAGTGCATGGTGTAGTGTGTGTGTGCAGTACATGGCGTAGTGTGTGTCTGCAGTACAAGGTGTAGTGTGTGTGTGTGTGTGCAGTGCATGGTGTAGTGTGTGTGTGTGCAGTACATGGTGTAGTGTGTGTGCAGTACATGGTGTAGTGTGTGTGTAGTACATGGTGTAGTGTGTGTGCAGTACATGGTGTAGTGTGTGTGTGTAGTACATGGTGTAGTGTGTGTGCAGTACATGGTGTAGTGTGTGTGTGCAGTACATGGTGTAGTGTGTGTGCAGTACATGGGGGAGTGTGTGTGTGTAGTACATGGTGTAGTGTGTGTAGTACATGGTGTAGTGTGTGTGTAGTACATGGTGTAGTGTGTGTGTGTAGTACATGGTGTAGTGTGTGCAGTACATGGTGTAGTGTGTGTGTGCAGTACATGGTGTAGTGTGTGTGCAGTACATGGGGGAGTGTGTGTGTAGTACATGGTGTAGTGTGTGCGCAGTACATGGTGTAGTGTGTGTGCAGTACATGGTGTAGTGTGTGTGTGCAGTACATGGTGTAGTGTGTGTGTGCAGTACATGGTGTAGTGTGTGTGTGTAGTACATGGTGTAGTGTGTGTGTGCAGTAGATGGTGTAGTGTGTGTGTACATAGTGTAGTGTGTGTATAGTACATGGTGTAGTGTGTGTGTGTAGTACATGGTGTAGTGTGTGTGTGTAGTACATGGTGTAGTGTGTGTGTGCAGTACATGGTGTAGTGTGTGTGTGTAGTACATGGTGTAGTGTGTGCAGTACATGGTGTAGTGTGTGTGTGTAGTACATGGTGTAGTGTGTGTGTGTGTAGTACTTGGTGTAGTGTGTGTGTAGTACATGGTGTAGTGTGTGTGTGTCTGTGCAGTACATGGTGTAATGTGTGCAGTACATGGTGTAGTGTGTGTGCAGTACATGGTGTAGTGTGTGCAGTACATGGTGTAGTGTGTGTGCAGTACATGGTGTAGTGTGTGTGCAGTACATGGTGTAGTGTGTGTGTGTAGTACATGGTGTAGTGTGTGTGCAGTACATGGTGTAGTGTGTGTATGTAGTACTTGGTGTAGTGTGTGTGCAGTACATGGTGTAGTGTGTGTGTGTGTGTGTGTGTGCAGTACATGGTGTAGTGTGTGTGTAGTAAATGGTGTAGTGTGTGTGTAGTACATGGTGTAGTTGTGTGTGTAGTACATGGTGTAGTGTGTGTGAAGTACATGGTGTAGTGTGTGCAGTACATGGTGAAGTGTGTGTGTGGTACATGGTGTAGTGTGTGTGTGTGGTACATGGTGTAGTGTGTGTGTGTGTGTAGTACATGGTGTAGTGTGTGTGTGTGTGTAGTACATGGTGTAGTGTGTGTGTGTAGTACATGGTGTAGTGTGTGTGTAGTACATGGTGTAGTGTGTGTGTGTGTAGTACTTGGTGTAGTGTGTGTGTAGTACATGGTGTAGTGTGTGTGTGTAGTACATGGTGTAGTGTGTGTGTAGTACATGGTGTAGTGTGTGTGTAGTACATGGTGTAGTGTGTGTAGTACATGGTGTAGTGTGTGTGTAGTACATGGTGTAGTGTGTGTGTGTAGTACATGGTGTAGTGTGTGTCTGTGAAGTACATGGTGTATTGTGTGTGTGTGTGTGTAGTACATGGTGTAGTGTGTGTGTGTAGTACATGGGGTAGTGTGTGTGTGTAGTACATGGGGTAGTGTGTGTGCAGTACATGGTGTAGTGTGTGTGTGGTACATGGTGTAGTGTGTGTGTGTGTGTGTGTAGTACATGGTGTAGTGTGTGTGTGTAGTACATGGGGTAGTGTGTGTGCAGTACATGGGGTAGTGTGTGTGCAGTACATGGTGTAGTGTGTGTGTAGTACATGGTGTAGTGTGTGTGTGTAGTACATGGTGTAGTGTGTGTGTAGTACATGGTGTAGTGTGTGTGTAGTACATGGTGTAGTGTGTGTGTAGTACTTGGTGTAGTGTGTGTGTGCAGTACATGGTGTAGTGTGTGTGTGTAGTACATGGTGTAGTGTGTGTGCAGTTTATGGTGTAGTGTGTGCGCAGTACATGGTGTAGTGTGTGTGTGTAGTACATGGTGTAGTGTGTGTGCAGTACATGGTGTAGTGTGTGTGTATAGTACATGGTGTAGTGTGTGTGTAGTACATGGTGTAGTGTGTGTGTAGTACATGGTGTAGTGTGTGTGTAGTACATGGTGTAGTGTGTGTGTAGTACATGGTGTAGTGTGTTTGTGCAGTACATGGTGTAGTGTGTGTCTGTGAAGTACATGGTGTAGTGGGTGTGTAGTACATGGTGTATTGTGTGTGTGTGTGTGTAGTACATGGTGTAGTGGGTGTGTAGTACATGGGGTAGTGTTTGTGTGTAGTACATGGTGTAGTGTGTGTGCAGTACATGGTGTAGTGTGTGTGTAGTACATGGTGTAGTGTGTGTGTAGTACATGGTGTAGTGGGTGTGTAGTACATGGTGTATTGTGTGTGTGTGTGTGTAGTACATGGTGTAGTGTGTGTGTGTAGTACATGGTGTAGTGTGTGTGTGTAGTACATGGTGTAGTGTGTGTGTAGTACATGGTGTTGTGTGTGTGTAGTACTTGGTGTAGTGTGTGTGTGCAGTACATGGTGTAGTGTGTGTGTGTAGTACATGGTGTAGTGTGTGTGCAGCACATGGTGTAATGTGTGTGTAGTACATGGTGTAGTGTGTGTGTGCAGTACATGGTGTAGTGTGTGTAGTACATGGTGTAGTGTGTGTGTGTGTGTGTAGTACATGGTGTAGTGGGTGTGTAGTACATGGTGTAGTGTGTGTGTGCAGTACATGGTGTAGTGTGTGTGTGTAGTACATGGTGTAGTGTGTGTGCAGTACATGGTGTAGTGTGTGTGTAGTACATGGTGTAGTGTGTGTGTAGTACATGGTGTAGTGTGTGTCTGTTCAGCACATGGTGTAGTGTGTGTGTAGTACATGGTGTAGTGTGTGTGTGCAGTACATGGTGTAGTGTGTGTGCAGTACATGGTGTAGTGTGTGTGCAGTACATGGTGTAGTGTGTGTGTGTGTGTAGAACATGGTGTAGTGTGTGTGTAGTACTTGGTGTAGTGTGTGTGTGTAGTACATGGTGTAGTGTGTGTGTGTAGTACATGGTGTAGTGTGTGTGTGTAGTACATGGTGTAGTGTGTGTAGTACATGGTGTAGTGTGTGTGTGTAGTACATGGTGTAGTGTGTGTAGTACATGGTGTAGTGTGTGTCCAGTACATGGTGTAGTGTGTGTGCAGTACATGGTGTAGTGTGTGTGCAGCACATGGTGTAGTGTGTGTGTAGTACATGGTGTAGTGTGTGTGCAGTACATGGGGGAGTGTGTGTGCAGTACATGGTGTAGTGTCTGATCAGCACATGGTGTAATGTGTGTGTAGTACATGGTGTAGAGTGTGTGTGCAGTACATGGTGTAGTGTGTGTGCAGTACATGGTGTAGTGTGTGTGTGCAGTACATGGTGTAGTGTGTGTGCTGTACATGGTGTAGTGTGTGTGTAGTACATGGTGTAGTGTGTGTGTAGTACATGGTGTAGTGTGTGTGTAGTACATGGTGTAGTGTGTGTGTAGTACATGGTGTAGTGTGTGTGCAGTACATGGGGGAGTGTGTGTGCAGTACATGGTGTAGTGTGTGTGTAGTACATGGTGTAGTGTGTGTGTAGTACATGGTGTAGTGTGTGTCTGTTCAGCACATGGTGTAGTGTGTGTGCAGTACATGGTGTAGTGTGTGTGCAGTACATGGGGGAGTGTGTGTGCAGTACATGGTGTAGTGTCTGTTCAGCACATGGTGTAATGTGTGTGTAGTACATGGTGTAGTGTGTCTGTGAAGTACATGGTGTAGTGTGTGTGCAGTACATGGTGTAGTGTGTGTGCAGTACATGGTGTAGTGTGTGTGCTGTACATGGTGTAGTGTGTGTGTGCAGTACATGGTGTAGTGTGTGTAGTACATGTTGTAGTGTGTGTGTGCAGTACATGGTGTAGTGTGTGTGTGTGCAGTACATGGTGTAGTGTGTGTGCAGTACATGGGGGAGTGTGTGTGCAGTACATGGTGTAGTGTCTGTTCAGCACATGGTGTAATGTGTGTGTAGTACATGGTGTAGTGTGTCTGTGAAGTACATGGTGTAGTGTGTGTGCAGTACATGGTGTAGTGTGTGTGCAGTACATGGTGTAGTGTGTGTGCTGTACATGGTGTAGTGTGTGTGTGCAGTACATGGTGTAGTGTGTGTAGTACATGTTGTAGAGTGTGTGTGCAGTACATGGTGTAGTGTGTGTGTGTGCAGTACATGGTGTAGTGTGTGTGCAGTACATGGTGTAGTGTGTGTGCAGTACATGGTGTAGTGTGTGTGCAGTACATGGTGTAGTGTGTGTGTGCAGTACATGGTGTAGTGTGTGTGCTGTACATGGTGTAGTGTGTGTGTAGTAAATGGTGTAGGGTGTGTGCAGTACATGGTGTAGTGTGTGTGCAGTACATGGTGTAGTGGGTGTGTAGTACATGGTGTAGTGTGTGTGTGCAGTACATGGTGTAGTGTGTGTGTGTGTGTAGTACATGGTGTAGTGTGTGTGCAGTACATGGTGTAGTGTGTGTGTTGTACATGGTGTAGTGTGTGTAGTACATGGTGTAGTGTGTGTGTAGTACATGGTGTAGTGTGTGTGTGTGTAGTACATGGTGTAGTGTGTGTGCAGTACATGGTGTAGTGTGTGTAGTACATGGTGTAGTGTGTGTGTGCAGTACATGGTGTAGTGTGTGTAGTACATGGTGTAGTGTGTGTGTGCAGTACATGGTGTAGTGTGTGTGTGTGCAGTACATGGTGTAGTGTGTGTGCAGTACATGGTGTAGTGTGTGTGCAGTACATGGTGTAGTGTGTGTGTGTGTAGTACATGGTGTAGTGTGTGTGTAGTACATGGTGTAGTGTGTGTGTAGTACATGGTGTAGTGTGTGTGTAGTACATGGTGTAGTGTGTGTCTGTTCAGCACATGGTGTAGTGTGTGTGCAGTACATGGTGTAGTGTGTGTGCAGTACATGGTGTAGTGTGTGTGCAGTACATGGTGTAGTGTGTGTGCTGTACATGGAGTAGTGTGTGTGTGCAGTACATGGTGTAGTGTGTGTATTACATGGTGTAGTGTGTGTGTGCAGTACATGGTGTAGTGTGTGTGTGTGTAGTACATTGTGTAGTGTGTGTGCTGTACATGGTGTAGTGTGTGTGTGTGCAGTACATGGTGTAGTGTGTGTGTGTGCAGTACATGGTGTAGTGTGTGTGCTGTACATGGTGTAGTGTGTGTGTAGTACATGGTGTAGTGTGTGTGCTGTACATGGTGTAGTGTGTGTGTAGTACATGGTGTAGTGTGTGTGTGCAGTACATGGTGTAGTGTGTGTGTGTGTGTAGTACATGGTGTAGTGTGTGTGTGTGTGTAGTAAATGGTGTAGGGTGTGTGTGTGTGTGTGTGTGTAGTACATGGTGTAGTGGGTGTGTAGTACATGGTGTAGTGTGTGTGTGCAGTACATGGTGTAGTGTGTGTGCAGTACATGGTGTAGTGTGTGTGTGCCATACATGGTGTAGTGTGTGTGTGCAGTACATGGTGTAGTGTGTGTGTAGTACATAGTGTTGTGTGTGTGTAGTACATGGTGTAGTGTATGTGCAGTACATGGTGTAGTGTGTGTGCAGTACATGGGGGAGTGTGTGTGCAGTACATGGTGTAGTGTGTGTGCGCTGTACATGGTGTAGTGTGTGTGCAGTACATGGTGTAGTGTGTGTGCTGTACATGGTGTAGTGTGTGTGTGCAGTACATGGTGTAGTGTGTGTAGTACATGGTGTAGTGTGTGTGCAGTACATGGTGTAGTGTGTGTGCTGTACATGGAGTAGTGTGTGTGTGCAGTACATGGTGTAGTGTGTGTATTACATGGTGTAGTGTGTGTGTGCAGTACATGGTGTAGTGTGTGTGTGTGTAGTACATGGTGTAGTGTGTGTGCTGTACATGGTGTAGTGTGTGTGTGTGCAGTACATGGTGTAGTGTGTGTGTGTGCAGTACATGGTGTAGTGTGTGTGCTGTACATGGTGTAGTGTGTGTGTAGTACATGGTGTAGTGTGTGTGTGCAGTACATGGTGTAGTGTGTGTGTGTGTGTAGTACATGGTGTAGTGTGTGTGTGTGTGTAGTAAATGGTGTAGGGTGTGTGTGTGTGTGTGTGTAGTACATGGTGTAGTGGGTGTGTAGTACATGGTGTAGTGTGTGTGTGCAGTACATGGTGTAGTGTGTGTGTGTAGTACATGGTGTAGTGTGTGTAGTACATGGTGTAGTGTGTGTGTGTGCAGTACATGGGGGAGTGTGTGTGCAGTACATGGTGTAGTGTGTGTGTGCAGTACATGGTGTAGTGTGTGTGTAGTACATGGTGTAGTGTGTGTGTGTGTAGTACATGGTGTAGTGTGTGTGTAGTACATGGTGTAGTGTGTGTGTGTGCAGTACATGGTGTAGTGTGTGTAGTACTTGGTGTAGTGTGTGTGTGCAGTACATGGTGTAGTGTGTCTAGTACATGGTGTAGTGTGTGTGCTGTACATGGTGTAGTGTGTGTGTGCAGTACATGGTGTAGTGTGTGTGTGTGTAGTACATGGTGTAGTGTGTGTGCTGTACATGGTGTAGTGTGTGTGTGCAGTACATGGTGTAGTGTGTGTGCAGTACATGGTGTAGTGTGTGTGCAGTACATGGTGTAGTGTGTGTCCAGTACATGGTGTAGTGTGTGTGCAGTACATGGTGTAGTGTGTGTGTGCCATACATGGTGTAGTGTGTGTGTGCAGTACATGGTGTAGTGTGTGTGTAGTACATAATGTTGTGTGTGTGTAGTACATGGTGTAGTGTATGTGCAGTACATGGTGTAGTGTGTGTGCAGTACATGGGGGAGTGTGTGTGCAGTACATGGTGTAGTGTGTGTGCGCTGTACATGGTGTAGTGTGTGTGCAGTACATGGTGTAGTGTGTGTGCAGTACATGGTGTAGTGTGTGTAGTACATGGTGTAGTGTGTATGTAGTACATGGTGTAGTGTGTGTGCAGTACATGGTGTAGTGTGTGTGTAGTACATGGTGTAGTGTGAGTGTAGTACATGGTGTAGTGTGTGTGTGCAGTACATGATGTAGTGTGTGTAGTACATGGTGTAGTGTGTGCAGTACATGGTGTAGTGTGTGTGCAGTACATGGTGTAGTGTGTGTGCAGTACATGGTGTAGTGTGTGTGCAGTACATGGTGTAGTGTGTGTGTAGGACATGGTGTAGTGTGTGTGTAGGACATGGTGTAGTGTGTGTGTGTAGGACATGGTGTAGTGTGTGTGCAGTACATGGTGTAGTGTGTGTGTAGTACATGGTGTAGTGTGTGTGTGTAGTACATGGTGTAGTGTGTGTGTGTAGTACATGGTGTAGTGTGTGTGTGTGTGTACTACATGGTGTAGTGGGTGTGTAGTACATGGTGTAGTGTGTGTGTGCAGTACATGGTGTAGTGTGTGTGTGTAGTACATGGTGTAGTGTGTGTGCAGTACATGGTGTAGTGTGTGTGTTGTACATGGTGTAGTGTGTGTAGTACATGGTGTAGTGTGTGTGTGTGTAGTACATGGTGTAGTGTGTGTGTAGTACATGGTGTAGTGTGTTTGTGCAGTACATGGTGTAGTGTGTGTGTGTGTAGTAAATGGTGTAGGGTGTGTGTAGTACATGGTGTAGTGTGTGTGTGAAGTACATGGTGTATTGTGTGTGCAGTACATGGTGTAGTGTGTGTGTGTAGTACATGGTGTAGTGTGTGTGTGGTACATGGTGTAGTGTGTGTGTGTGTGTGTAGTACATGGTGTAGTGGGTGTGTAGTACATGGTGTAATGTTTGTGTGTAGTACATGGTGAAGTGTGTGTGCAGTACATGGTGTAGTGTGTGTGTAGTACATGGTGTAGTGTGTGTGTAGTACATGGTGTATTGTGTGTGTGTGTGTGTGTGTGTAGTACATGGTGTAGTGTGTGTGTGTAGTACATGGTGTAGTGTGTGTGTGTAGTACATGGTGTAGTGTGTGTGTGTAGTACATGGTGTAGTGTGTGTGTAGTACATGGTGTTGTGTGTGTGTAGTACTTGGTGTAGTGTGTGTGTGCAGTACATGGTGTAGTGTGTGTGTGCAGTACATGGTGTAGTGTGTGTGCAGTACATGGTGTAGTGTGTGTGTGTAGTACATGGTGTAGTGTGTGTGCAGCACATAGTGTAATGTGTGTGTAGTACATGGTGTAGTGTGTGTGTGCAGTACATGGTGTAGTGTGTGTAGTACATGGTGTAGTGTGTGTGCTGTACATGGTGTAGTGTGTGTGTGTAGTACATGGTGTAGTGTGTGTGTAGTACATGGTGTAGTGTGTGTGTGTAGTACATGGTGTAGTGTGTGTGTGTAGTGTGTGTGTGTAGTACATGGTGTAGTGTGTGTGCAGTACATGGTGTAGTGTGTGTGTGCAGTACATGGTGTAGTGTGTGTAGTACATGTTGTAGTGTGTGTGTGCAGTACATGGTGTAGTGTGTGTGTGTGCAGTACATGGTGTAGTGTGTGTGTAGTACATGGTGTAGTGTGTGTGTAGTACATGGTGTAGTGTGTGTGTGTAGTACATTGTGTAGTGTGTGTGTAGTACATGGTGTAGTGTGTGTGTGTTCAGTACATGGTGTAGTGTGTGTGTGTGTGTGTAGTAAATGGTGTAGGGTGTGTGTGTGTGTGTGTGTGTGTAGTACATGGTGTAGTGGGTGTGTAGTACATGGTGTAGTGTGTGTGTGCAGTACATGGTGTAGTGTGTGTGTGTAGTACATGGTGTAGTGTGTGTGCAGTACATGGTGTAGTGTGTGTGTTGTACATGGTGTAGTGTGTGTAGTACATGGTGTAGTGTGTGTGTGTGTAGTACATGGTGTAGTGTGTGTGTAGTACATGGTGTAGTGTGTGTGTGTGTAGTACATGGTGTAGTGTGTGTGCAGTACATGGTGTAGTGTGTGTGTAGTACATGGTGTAGTGTGTGTGTGTAGTACATGGTGTAGTGTGTGTGTGTAGTACATGGTGTAGTGTGTGTGTGTAGTACATGGTGTAGTGTGTGTGCAGTACATGGTGTAGTGTGTGTGTGCAGTACATGGTGTAGTGTGTGTGTAGTACATGGTGTAGTGTGTGTGTGTGTGTGCAGTACATGGGGGAGTGTGTGTGTGCAGTACATGGTGTAGTGTGTGTATGTGCTGTACATGGTGTAGTGTGTGTGCAGTACATGGTGTAGTGTGTGTGCAGTGCATGGTGTAGTGTGTGTGCAGTACATGGTGTAGTGTGTGTGCTGTACATGGTGTAGTGTGTGTGCAGTACATGGTGTAGTGTGTGTGTGCAGTACATGGTGTAGTGTGTGTAGTACATGTTGTAGTGTGTGTGTGCAGTACATGGTGTAGTGTGTGTGTGTGCAGTACATGGTGTAGTGTGTGTGTAGTACATGGTGTAGTGTGTGTGTAGTACATGGTGTAGTGTGTGTGTGTAGTACATGGTGTAGTGTGTGTGTAGTACATGGTGTAGTGTGTGTGTGTTCAGTACATGGTGTAGTGTGTGTGTGTGTGTGTGTAGTAAATGGTGTAGGGTGTGTGTGTGTGTGTGTGTGTGTAGTACATGGTGTAGTGGGTGTGTAGTACATGGTGTAGTGTGTGTGTGCAGTACATGGTGTAGTGTGTGTGTGTAGTACATGGTGTAGTGTGTGTGCAGTACATGGTGTAGTGTGTGTGTTGTACATGGTGTAGTGTGTGTAGTACATGGTGTAGTGTGTGTGTGTGTAGTACATGGTGTAGTGTGTGTGTAGTACATGGTGTAGTGTGTGTGTGTGTAGTACATGGTGTAGTGTGTGTGCAGTACATGGTGTAGTGTGTGTAGTACTTGGTGTAGTGTGTGTGTGCAGTACATGGTGTAGTGTGTGTAGTACATGTTGTAGTGTGTGTGTGTGCAGTACATGGTGTAGTGTGTGTGTAGTACATGGTGTAGTGTGTGTAGTACATGGTGTAATGTAATGTGTGTGTAGTACATGGTGTAGTGTGTGTGCAGTACATGGTGTAGTGTGTGTGTGCAGTACATGGTGTAGTGTGTGTGTAGTACATGGTGTAGTGTGTGTGTGTGTGTGCAGTACATGGGGGAGTGTGTGTGTGCAGTACATGGTGTAGTGTGTGTATGTGCTGTACATGGTGTAGTGTGTGTGCAGTACATGGTGTAGTGTGTGTGCAGTGCATGGTGTAGTGTGTGTGCAGTACATGGTGTAGTGTGTGTGCTGTACATGGTGTAGTGTGTGTGTAGTACATGGTGTAGTGTGTCTGTGAAGTACATGGTGTAGTGTGTGTCTGTGAAGTACATGGTGTAGTGTGTGTGCAGTACATGGTGTAGTGTGTGTGTAGTACATGGTGTAGTGTGTGTGCAGTACATGGTGTAGTGTGTGTGTAGTACATGGTGTAGTGTGTGTGTGTGCAGTACATGGTGTACTGTGTGTAGTACATGGTGTAGTGTGTGTGTAGTACATGGTGTAGTGTGTGTGCAGTACATGGTGTAGTGTGTGTAGTACATGTTGTAGTGTGTGTGTGCAGTACATGGTGTAGTGTGTGTGTGTGCAGTACATGGTGTAGTGTGTGTGCAGTACATGGTGTAGTGTGTGTGCAGTACATGGTGTAGTGTGTGTGTAGGACATGGTGTAGTGAGTGTGTGTAGGACATGGTGTAGTGTGTGTGCAGTACATGGTGTAGTGTGTGTGTAGTACATGGTGTAGTTTGTGTGTGCAGTACATGGTGTAGTGTGTGTGTGTACTACATGGTGTAGTGTGTGTGCAGTACATGATGTAGTGTGTGCCTGTGCAGTACATGGTGTAGTGTGTGTGCAGTACATGGTGTAGTGTGTGTGTGTGTAGTACATGGTGTAGTGTGTGTGTAGTACATGGTGTAGTGTGTGTGCAGTACATGGTGTAGTGTGTGTGTGCAGTACATGGTGTAGTGTGTGTGCTGTACATGGTGTAGTGTGTGTGTAGTACATGGTGTAGTGTGTGTGTGCAGTACATGGTGTAGTGTGTGTGTGTGTGTGTAGTAAATGGTGTAGGGTGTGTGTGTGTGTGTGTGTGTGTGTAGTACATGGTGTAGTGGGTGTGTAGTACATGGTGTAGTGTGTGTGTGCAGTACATGGTGTAGTGTGTGTGTGTAGTACATGGTGTAGTGTGTGTGCAGTACATGGTGTAGTGTGTGTGTTGTACATGGTGTAGTGTGTGTAGTACATGGTGTAGTGTGTGTGTGTGTAGTACATGGTGTAGTGTGTGTGTAGTACATGGTGTAGTGTGTGTGTGTGTAGTACATGGTGTAGTGTGTGTGTAGTACATGGTGTAGTGTGTGTATGTGCAGTACATGGTGTAGTGTGTGTGCAGTACATGGTGTAGTGTGTGTGCTGCACATGGTGTAGTGTGTGTGTAGTACATGGTGTAGTGTGTCTGTGAAGTACATGGTGTAGTGTGTGTGCAGTACATGGTGTAGTGTGTGTGCAGTACATGGTGTAGTGTGTCTAGTACATGTTGTAGTGTGTGTGTGCAGTACATGGTGTAGTGTGTCTGTGAAGTACATGGTTTAGTGTGTGTGCAGTACATGGTGTAGTGTGTGTGCAGTACATGGTGTAGTGTGTGTGCTGCACATGGTGTAGTGTGTGTAGTACATGGTGTAGTGTGTATGTAGTACATGGTGTAGTGTGTGTGCAGTACATGGTGTAGTGTGTGTGTAGTACATGGTGTAGTGTGAGTGTAGTACATGGTGTAGTGTGAGTGTGTGCAGTACATGGTGTAGTGTGTGTAGTACATGGTGTAGTGTGTGCAGTACATGGTGTAGTGTGTGTGTAGTACTTGGTGTAGTGTGTGTGTGCAGTACATGGTGTAGTGTGTGTGTGTAGTACATGGTGTAGTGTGTGTGCAGTACATGGTGTAGTGTGTGTGCAGTACATGTTGTAGTGTGTGTGTGTAGTACATGGTGTAGTGTGTGTGCAGTACATGGTGTAGTGTGTGCAGTACATGGTGTAGTGTGTGTGCAGTACATGGTGTAGTGTGTGTGCAGTACATGGTGTAGTGTGTGTGTATAGTACATGGTGTAGTGTGTGTAGTACATGGTGTAGTGTGTGTGCTGCACATGGTGTAGTGTGTGTGTAGTACATGGTGTAGTGTGTCTGTGAAGTACATGGTGTAGTGTGTGTGCAGTACATGGTGTAGTGTGTGTGCAGTACATGGTGTAGTGTGTGTGCTGCACATGGTGTAGTGTGTGTGCAGTACATGGTGTAGTGTGTGTGTGCAGTACATGGTGTTGTGTATATAGTACATGGTGTAGTGTGTGTGTGTAGTACATGGTGTAGTGTGTGTGTGTGTAGTACATGGTGTGGTGTGTGTGCAGTACATGGTGTAGTGTGTGTGTGCAGTACATGGTGTAGTGTGTGTGCTGTACATGGTGTAGTGTGTGTGTAGTACATGGTGTAGTGTGTGTGTGCAGTACATGGTGTAGTGTGTGTGTGTGTGTAGTAAATGGTGTAGGGTGTGTGTGTGTGTGTGTGTGTGTGTAGTACATGGTGTAGTGTGTGTGCAGTACATGGTGTAGTGTGTGTGTGTAGTACATGGTGTAGAGGGTCTGTTCAGCACATGGTGTAATGTGTGTGTAGTACATGGTGTAGTGTGTGTGTGCAGTACATGGTGTAGTGTGTGTAGTACATGGTGTAGTGTGTGTGTGTGTGTAGTAGATGGTGTAGTGTGTGCAGTACATGGTGTAGTGTGTGTGTGTGTAGTACATGGTGTAGTGTGTGTGTAGTACATGGTGTAGTGTGTGTAGTACATGGTGTAGTGTGTGTGCAGTACATGGTGTAGTGTGTGTGCAGTACATGGGGGAGTGTGTGTGCAGTACATGGTGTAGTGTGTGTGTAGTACATGGTGTAGTGTGTGTGTGTAGGACATGGTGTAGTGTATGTGCAGTACATGGTGTAGTGTGTGTGTGTACTACATGGTGTAGTGTGTGTGCAGTACATGGTGTAGTGTGTGTGTAGTACATGGTTTAGTGTGTGTGTGTAGTACATGGTGTAGTGTGTGTGTGTAGTACATGGTGTAGTGTGTGTAGTACATGGTGTAGTGTGTGTGCAGTACATGGTGTAGTGTGTGTGCAGTACATGGGGGAGTGTGTGTGCAGTACATGGTGTAGTGTGAGTGTAGTACATGGTGTAGTGTGTGCGTGTGTGTGTAGTACATGGTGTAGTGTGTGTGTGTAGTACATGGTGTAGTGTGTGTAGTACATGGTGTAGTGTGTGTGCAGTACATGGTGTAGTGTGTGTGCAGTACATGGGGGAGTGTGTGTGCAGTACATGGTGTAGTGTGAGTGTAGTACATGGTGTAGTGTGTGTGTGTGTGTAGTACATGGTGTAGTGTGTGTGTAGTACATGGTGTAGTGTGTGTGTAGTACATGGTGTAGTGTGTGTGTAGTACTTGGTGTAGTGTGTGTGTGCAGTACATGGTGTAGTGTGTGTGTGTAGTACATGGTGTAGTGTGTGTGCAGTACATGGTGTAGTGTGTGTGCAGTACATGTTGTAGTGTGTGTGTGTGTAGTACATGGTGTAGTGTGTGTGCAGTACATGGTGTAGTGTGTGCAGTACATGGTGTAGTGTGTGTGCAGTACATGGTGTAGTGTGTGTGCAGTACATGGTGTAGTGTGTGTGTATAGTACATGGTGTAGTGTGTGTAGTACATGGTGTAGTGTGTGTGTAGTACATGGTGTAGTGTGTGTGTAGTACATGGTGTAGTGTGTGTGTAGTACATGGTGTAGTGTGTTTGTGCAGTACATGGTGTAGTGTGTGTGTAGTACATGGTGTAGTGTGTGTGTGGTACATGGTGTAGTGTGTGTGTGTGTGTAGTACATGGTGTAGTGGGTGTGTAGTACATGGTGTAGTGTTTGTGTGTAGTACATGGTGAAGTGTGTGTGCAGTACATGGTGTAGTGTGTGTGTAGTACATGGTGTAGTGTGTGTGTAGTACATGGTGTATTGTGTGTGTGTGTGTGTGTGTAGTACATGGTGTAGTGTGTGTGTGTAGTACATGGTGTAGTGTGTGTGTGTAGTACATGGTGTAGTGTGTGTGTAGTACATGGTGTTGTGTGTGTGTAGTACTTGGTGTAGTGTGTGTGTGCAGTACATGGTGTAGTGTGTGTGTGTAGTACATGGTGTAGTGTGTGTGCAGCACATGGTGTAATGTGTGTGTAGTACATGGTGTAGTGTGTGTGTGCAGTACATGGTGTAGTGTGTGTAGTACATGGTGTAGTGTGTGTGCTGTACATGGTGTAGTGTGTGTGTGCAGTACATGGGGGAGTGTGTGTGTGTGTAGTACATGGTGTAGTGTGTGTGTAGTAAATGGTGTAGTGTGTGTGTAGTACATGGTTTAGTGTGTGTGTGTAGTACATGGTGTAGTGTGTGTGTGTAGTACATGGTGTAGTGTGTGTAGTACATGGTGTAGTGTGTGTGCAGTACATGGTGTAGTGTGTGTGCAGTACATGGGGGAGTGTGTGTGCAGTACATGGTGTAGTGTGAGTGTAGTACATGGTGTAGTGTGTGTGTGTGTGTGTGTAGTACATGGTGTAGTGTGTGTGTGTAGTACATGGTGTAGTGTGTGTAGTACATGGTGTAGTGTGTGTGTAGTACATGGTGTAGTGTGTGTGTGTGTGTGTGTGTGTAGTACATGGTGTAGTGGGTGTGTAGTACATGGTGTAGTGTGTGTGTGCAGTACATGGTGTAGTGTGTGTGTGTAGTACATGGTGTAGTGTGTGTGCAGTACATGGTGTAGTGTGTGTGTTGTACATGGTGTAGTGTGTGTAGTACATGGTGTAGTGTGTGTGTGTGTAGTACATGGTGTAGTGTGTGTGTAGTACATGGTGTAGTGTGTGTGTGTGTAGTACATGGCGTAGTGTGTGTGTGCAGTACATGGGGGAGTGTGTGTGCAGCACATGGTGTAGTGTCTGTTCAGCACATGGTGTAATGTGTGTGTAGTACATGGTGTAGTGTGTGTGTGCAGTACATGGTGTAGTGTGTGTAGTACATGGTGTAGTGTGTGTGCTGTACATGGTGTAGTGTGTGTGTGTAGTACATGGTGTAGTGTGTGCAGTACATGGTGTAGTGTGTGTGTGTGTAGTACATGGTGTAGTGTGTGTGTAGTACATGGTGTAGTGTGTGTGCAGTACATGGGGGAGTGTGTGTGCAGTACATGGTGTAGTGTGTGTGTAGTACATGGTGTAGTGTGTGTGTAGTACATGGTGTAGTGTGTGTCTGTTCAGCACATGGTGTAGTGTGTGTGTAGTACATGGTGTAGTGTGTGTGTGCAGTACATGGTGTAGTGTGTGTGCAGTACATGGGGGAGTGTGTGTGCAGTACATGGGGGAGTGTCTGTTCAGCACATGGTGTAATGTGTGTGTAGTACATGGTGTAGTGTGTCTGTGAAGTACATGGTGTAGTGTGTGTGCAGTACATGGTGTAGTGTGTGTGCAGTACATGGTGTAGTGTGTGTGCTGCACATGGTGTAGTGTGTGTGTAGTACATGGTGTAGTGTGTCTGTGAAGTACATGGTGTAGTGTGTGTGCAGTACATGGTGTAGTGTGTGTGCAGTACATGGTGTAGTGTGTGTGCTGCACATGGTGTAGTGTGTGTGCAGTACATGGTGTAGTGTGTGTGTGCAGTACATGGTGTTGTGTATATAGTACATGGTGTAGTGTGTGTGTGTAGTACATGGTGTAGTGTGTGTGTGTGTAGTACATGGTGTAGTGTGTGTGCAGTACATGGTGTAGTGTGTGTGTGCAGTACATGGTGTAGTGTGTGTGCTGTACATGGTGTAGTGTGTGTGTAGTACATGGTGTAGTGTGTGTGTGCAGTACATGGTGTAGTGTGTGTGTGTGTGTAGTAAATGGTGTAGGGTGTGTGTGTGTGTGTGTGTGTGTGTGTGTAGTACATGGTGTAGTGGGTGTGTGCAGTACATGGTGTAGTGTGTGTGCAGTACATGGTGTAGTGTGTGTGTGTAGTACATGGTGTAGTGTGTGTGCAGTACATGGTGTAGTGTGTGTGTTGTACATGGTGTAGTGTGTGTAGTACATGGTGTAGTGTGTGTGTGTGTAGTACATGGTGTAGTGTGTGTGTGTGTAGTACATGGTGTAGTGTGTGTGCAGTACATGGTGTAGTGTGTGTAGTACTTGGTGTAGTGTGTGTGTGCAGTACATGGTGTAGTGTGTGTAGTACATGTTGTAGTGTGTGTGTGCAGTACATGGTGTTGTGTGTGTGCAGTACATGGTGTAGTGTGTGTGCAGTACATGGTGTAGTGTGTGTGCTGTACATGGTGTAGTGTGTGTGTGCAGTACATGGTGTAGTGTGTGTATTACATGGTGTAGTGTGTGTGTGCAGTACATGGTGTAGTGTGTGTGTGTGTGTAGTACATGGTGTAGTGTGTGTGCTGTACATGGTGTAGTGTGTGTGTGTGCAGTACATGGTGTAGTGTGTGTGTGTGCAGTACATGGTGTAGTGTGTGTGCTGTACATGGTGTAGTGTGTGTGTAGTACATGGTGTAGTGTGTGTGTGCAGTACATGGTGTAGTGTGTGTGTGTGTAGTACATGGTGTAGTGTGTGTGTAGTACATGGTGTAGTGTGTGTGCAGTACATGGGGGAGTGTGTGTGCAGTACATGGTGTAGTGTGTGTGTGCAGTACATGGTGTAGTGTGTGTGCAGTACATGGTGTAGTGTGTGTGTGCAGTACATGGTGTAGTGTGTGTGTGCAGTACATGGTGTAGTGTGTGTATTACATGGTGTAGTGTGTCTGTGCAGTACATGGTGTAGTGTGTGTGTAGGACATGGTGTAGTGTGTGTGTGTAGGACATGGTGTAGTGTATGTGCAGTACATGGTGTAGTGTGTGTGTGTAGTACATGGTGTAGTGTGTGCAGTACATGGTGTAGTGTGTGTGTAGTACATGGTGTAGTGTGTGTGTGTCTGTTCAGCACATGGTGTAGTGTGTGTGCAGTACATGGTGTAGTGTGTGTGCAGTACATGGTGTTGTGTGTGTGCAGTACATGGTGTTGTGTGTGTGCAGTACATGGTGTAGTGTGTGTGCAGTACATGGTGTAGTGTGTGTATGTAGTACATGGTGTAGTGTGTGTGTGTAGTACATGGTGTAGTGTGTATGTAGTACATGGTGTAGTGTGTGTGTGCAGTACATGGTGTAGTGTGTGTGTGCAGTACATGGTGTAGTGTGTGTATGTAGTACATGGTGTAGTGTGTGTGCAGTACATGGTGTAGTGTGTGTGTGTGTGTGTGTGCAGTACACGGTGTAGTGTGTGCAGTACATGGTGTAGTGTGTGTGCAGTACATGGTGTAGTGTGTGTGTAGTACATGGTGTAGTGTGTGTGCTGTACATGGTGTAGTGTGTGTGTGCAGTACATTGTGTAGTGTGTGTGCTGTACATGGTGTAGTGTGTGTGCAGTACATGGTGTAGTGTGTGTAGTACATGGTGTAGTGTGTATGTAGTACATGGTGTAGTGTGTGTGCAGTACATGGTGTAGTGTGAGTGTAGTACATGGTGTAGTGTGTGTGTGCAGTACATGGTGTAGTGTGTGTAGTACATGGTGTAGTGTGTGCAGTACATGGTGTAGTGTGTGTGCAGTACATGGTGTAGTGTGTGTATGTGCAGTACATGGTGTAGTGTGTGTGTAGTACATGGTGTGTGTGTGCAGTACATGGTGTAGTGTGTGTGTGCAGTACATGGTGTAGTGTGTGTGCAGTACATGGTGTAGTGTGTGTGCAGTACATGGTGTAGTGTGTGTGTAGGACATGGTGTAGTGTGTGTGTGTAGGACATGGTGTAGTGTGTGTGCAGTACATGGTGTAGTGTGTGTGTAGTACATGGTGTAGTTTGTGTGTGCAGTACATGGTGTAGTGTGTGTGTGTACTACATGGTGTAGTGTGTGTGCAGTACATGGTGTAGTGTGTGTGTGTAGTACATGGTGTAGTGTGTGTAGTACATGGTGTAGTGTGTGTGCAGTACATGGTGTAGTGTGTGTGTGTGCAGTACATGGTGTAGTGTGTGTGCAGTACATGGTGTAGTGTGTGTGCAGTACATGGTGTAGTGTGTGTGTGTGTAGTACATGGTGTAGTGTGTGTGTAGTACATGGGGGAGTGTGTGTGCAGTACATGGTGTAGTGTGAGTGTAGTACATGGTGTAGTGTGTGTGTGTGTGTAGTACATGGTGTAGTGTGTGTGCAGTACATGGTGTAGTGTGTGTGTGAAGTACATGGTGTAGTGTGTGTGTGTAGTACATGGTGTAGTGTGTGTGCAGTACATGGTGTAGTGTGTGTGCAGTACATGGTGTAGTGTGTGTGTGCAGTACATGGTGTAGTGTGTGTGTAGTACATGGTGTAGTGTGTGTGTAGTACATGGTGTAGTGTGTGTGTGTGCAGTACATGGTGTAGTGTGTGTGCAGTACATGGTGTAGTGTGTGTGTAGTACATGGTGTAGTGTGTGTGTGTAGTACATGGTGTAGTGTGTGTAGTACATGGTGTAGTGTGTGTGCAGTACATGGTGTAGTGTGTGTGCAGTACATGGTGTTGTGTGTGTGCAGTACATGGTGTAGTGTGTGTGTGTGTAGTACATGGTGTAGTGTGTGTGAAGTACATAGTGTAGTGTGTGTGTGTAGTACATGGTGTAGTGTGTGTGTGCAGTACATGGTGTAGTGTGTGTGTGCAGTACATGGTGTAGTGTGTGCAGTACATGGTGTAGTGTGTGTGTGTAGTACATGGTGTAGTGTGTGTGTGTAGTACATGGTGTAGTGTGTGTGTGCAGTACATGGTGTAGTGTGTGTGAAGTATATGGTGTAGTGTGTGTGTGTAGTACATGGTGTAGTGTGTGTGTAGTACATGGTGTAGTGTGTGTGTGCAGTACATGGTGTAGTGTGTGTGTGCAGTACATGGTGTAGTGTGTGTGTGTAGTACATGGTGTAGTGTGTGTGTGTCTGTTCAGCACATGGTGTAGTGTGTGTGCAGTACATGGTGTTGTGTGTGTGCAGTACATGGTGTTGTGTGTGTGCAGTACATGGTGTAGTGTGTGTGCAGTACATGGTGTAGTGTGTGTATGTAGTACATGGTGTAGTGTGTGTGTGTAGTACATGGTGTAGTGTGTATGTAGTACATGGTGTAGTGTGTGTGTGCAGTACATGGTGTAGTGTGTGTGTGCAGTACATGGTGTAGTGTGTGTATGTAGTACATGGTGTAGTGTGTGTGCAGTACATGGTGTAGTGTGTGTGTGTGTGTGTGTGCAGTACACGGTGTAGTGTGTGCAGTACATGGTGTAGTGTGTGTGCAGTACATGGTGTAGTGTGTGTGCAGTACATGGTGTAGTGTGTGTGTAGTACATGGTGTAGTGTGTGTGTGTAGTACATGGTGTAGTGTGTGTGTAGTACATGGTGTAGTGTGTGTGCAGTACATGGTGTAGTGTGTGTGTGCAGTACATGGTGTAGTGTGTGTGTGCAGTACATGGTGTAGTGTGTGCAGTACATGGTGTAATGTGTGTGTGCAGTACATGGTGTAGTGTGTGTGCAGTATATGGTGTAGTGTGTGTGTAGTACATGGTGTAGTGTGTGTCTGTGAAGTACATGGTGTAGTGTGTGTGCAGTACATGGTGTAGTGTGTGTGTGTAGGACATGGTGTAGTGTGTGTGCAGTACATGGTGTAGTGTGTGTGTACATGGTGTAGTGTGTGTGTACATAGTGTAGTGTGTCTGTGAAGTACATGGTGTAGTGTGTGTGTAGTACATGGTGTAGTGTGTGTGCAGTACATGGTGTAGTGTGTGTGTGTGTGCAGTACACGGTGTAGTGTGTGCAGTACATGGTGTAGTGTGTGTGTGTAGTACATGGTGTAGTGTGTGTGTGTGTGTAGTACATGGTGTAGTGTGTGTGAAGTATATGGTGTAGTGTGTGTGTGTAGTACATGGTGTAGTGTGTGTGCAGTACATGGTGTAGTGTGTGTGTGTAGTACATGGTGTAGTGTGTGTGTGTCTGTTCAGCACATGGTGTAGTGTGTGTGCAGTACATGGTGTAGTGTGTATGTAGTACATAGTGTAGTGTGTGTGTGCAGTACATGGTGTAGTGTGTGTGTGCAGTACATGGTGTAGTGTGTGTGTGTAGTACATGGTGTAGTGTGTGTGCAGTACATGGTGTAGTGTGTGTGTGTGTGTGTGTGCAGTACACGGTGTAGTGTGTGCAGTACATGGTGTAGTGTGTGTGCAGTACATGGTGTAGTGTGTGTGCAGTACATGGTGTAGTGTGTGTGTAGTACATGGTGTAGTGTGTGTGTAGTACATGGTGTAGTGTGTGTGTAGTACATGGTGTAGTGTGTGTGCAGTACATGGTGTAGTGTGTGTGCAGTACATGGTGTAGTGTGTGTGTGCAGTACATGGTGTAGTGTGTGTGTGCAGTACATGGTGTAGTGTGTGCAATACATGGTGTAGTGTGTGTGTGCAGTACATGGTGTAGTGTGTGTGCAGTATATGGTGTAGTGTGTGTGTAGTACATGGTGTAGTGTGTGTCTGTGAAGTACATGGTGTAGTGTGTGTGCAGTACATGGTGTAGTGTGTGTGTGTAGGACATGGTGTAGTGTGTGTGCAGTACATGGGGGAATGTGTGTGCAGTACATGGTGTAGTGTGTGTGTGTGTAGTACATGGTGTAGTGTGTGTGAAGTACATGGTGTAGTGTGTGTGTGTAGTACATGGTGTAGTGTGTGTGCAGTACATGGGGGAGTGTGTGTGCAGAACATGGTGTAGTGAGTGTGTGAAGTACATGGTGTAGTGTGTGTGTGTAGTACATGGTGTAGTGTGTGTGCAGTACATGGTGTAGTGTGTGTGTAGTACATGGTGTAGTGTGTGTGTGCAGTACATGGTGTAGTGTGTGTGTGAAGTACATGGTGTAGTGTGTGTGTGTAGTACATGGTGTAGTGTGTGTGCAGTACATGGTGTAGTATGTGTGCAGTACATGGTGTAGTGTGTGTGTGTGCAGTACATGGTGTAGTGTGTGTGCAGTACATGGTGTAGTGTGTGTGCAGTACATGGTGTAGTGTGTGTGTGTGTAGTACATGGTGTAGTGTGTGTGTAGTACATGGGGGAGTGTGTGTGCAGTACATGGTGTAGTGTGAGTGCAGTACATGGTGTAGTGTGTGTGTGCAGTACATGGTGTAGTGTGTGTAGTACATGGTGTAGTGTGTGTGTGTAGTACATGGTGTAGTGTGTGTGTAGTACATGGTGTAGTGTGGGCAGTACATGGTGTAGTGTGTGTGTGTAGTACATGGTGTAGTGTGTGTGTGTGTGTGTAGTACATGGTGTAGTGTGTGTCTGTGAAGTACATGGTGTAGTGTGTGTGCAGTACATGGTGTAGTGTGTGTATGTAGTACATCGTGTAGTGTGTGTGTGTAGTACATGGTGTAGTGTGTGTCTGTGAAGTACATGGTGTAGTGTGTGTGCAATACATGGTGTAGTGTGTGTGCAGTACATGGTGTAGTGTGTGTGTGCAGTACATGGTGTAGTGTGTGTGTGCAGTACATGGTGTAGTGTGTGTGTAGTACATGGTGTAGTGTGTGTGTGCTGTACATGGTGTAGTGTGTGTGTAGTACATGGTGTAGTGTGTGTGAAGTACATGGTGCAGTGTGTGTGCAGTACATGGTGTAGTGTGTGTGCAGTACATGGTGTAGTGTGTGTGCTGTACATGGTGTAGTGTGTGTGTAGTACATGGTGTAGTGTGTGTGAAGTACATGGTGCAGTGTGTGTGCAGTACATGGTGTAGTGTGTGTGCAGTACATGGTGTAGTGTGTGTGCAGTACCTGGTGTAGTGTGTCTGTGAAGTACATGGTGTAGTGTGTGTAGTACATGGTGTAGTGTGTGTGTGTGTGCAGTACATGGGGGAGTGTGTGTGCAGTACATGGTGTAGTGTGTGTGTGTAGGACATGGTGTAGTGTGTGTGCAGTACATGGTGTAGTGTGTGTGTGTGCAGTACATGGTGTAGTGTGTGTGTAGTACATGGTGTAGTGTGTGTGTGTAGTACATAGTGTAGTGTGTGCAGTACATGGTGTAGTGTGTCTGTGCAGTACATGGTGTAGTGTGTGTGTGTAGTACATGGTGTAGTGTGTGTGTGTAGTACATGGTGTAGTGTGTGTTGCAGTACATGGTGTAGTGTGTGTGTGTGTGTGTGCAGTACACGGTGTAGTGTGTGCAGTACATGGTGTTGTGTGTGTGCAGTACATGGTGTAGTGTGTGTGCAGTACATGGTGTAGTGTGTGTGCAGTACATGGTGTAGTGTGTGTGTGTGCAGTACATGGTGTAGTGTGTATGTAGTACATGGTGTAGTGTGTGTGTGCAGTACATGGTGTAGTGTGTGTGCAGTATATGGTGTAGTGTGTGTGTAGTACATGGTGTAGTGTGTGTGTGTGTGTAGTATATGGTGTAGTGTGTGTGTGTAGTACATGGTGTAGTGTGTGTGTGTAGTACATGGTGTAGTGTGTGTGCAGTACATGGTGTAGTGTTTGTGTGTGTGTGTGCAGTACACGGTGTAGTGTGTGCAGTACATGGTGTTGTGTGTGTGCAGTACATGGTGTAGTGTGTGTGTGTGTGTAGTACATGGTGTAGTGTGTGTGTAGTAAATGGTGTAGTGTGTGTGCAGTACATGGTGTAGTGTGTGTGTGTGTGTGCAGTACACGGTGTAGTGTGTGTAGTACATGGTGTAGTGTGTGTGCAGTACATGGTGTAGTGTGTGTGTGCAGTACATGGTGTAGTGTGTGTGCAGTACATGGTGTAGTGTGTGTGTGTAGTACATAGTGTAGTGTGTGTGTGTGCAGTACATGGTGTAGTGTGAAGTACATGGTGTAGTGTGTGTGTGTAGTACATGGTGTAGTGTGTGTGCAGTACATGGTGTAGTGTGTGTGTGCAGTACATGGTGTAGTGTGTGTGTAGTACATGGTGTAGTGTGTGTGTGCAGTACATGGTGTAGTGTGTGTGTGTGCAGTACATGGTGTAGTGTGAAGTACATGGTGTAGTGTGTGTGTGTAGTACATGGTGTAGTGTGTGTGTGCAGTACATGGTGTAGTGTGTGTGTAGTATATGGTGTAGTGTGTGTGTGTAGTACATGGTGTAGTATGTGTGCAGTACATGGTGTAGTGTGTGTGTGTATTAGATGGTGTAGTGTGTGTGTGTAGTACATGGTGTAGTGTGTGCAGTACATGATGTAGTGTGTGTGCAGTACATGGTGTAGTGTGTGTGCAGTACATGGTGTAGTGTGTGTGCAGTACATGGTGTAGTGTGTGTATGTAGTACATCGTGTAGTGTGTGTGTGTAGTACATGGTGTAGTGTGTATGTAGTACATGGTGTAGTATGTGTGTATGTAGTACATGGTGTAGTGTGTGTGTGCAGTACATGGTGTAGTGTGTGTGTGCAGTACATGGTGTAGTGTATGTATGTGCAGTACATGGTGTAGTGTGTGTGCTGTACATGGTGTAGTGTGTGTGTAGTACATGGTGTAGTGTGTGTGTGAAGTACATGGTGTAGTGTGTGTCTGTGAAGTACATGGTGTAGTGTGTGTGCAGTACATGGTGTAGTGTGTGTGTAGTACATGGTGTAGTGTGTGTGTGCAGTACATGGTGTAGTGTGTGAAGTACATGGTGTAGTGTGTGTGTGTGTAGCACATGGTGTAGTGTGTGTCTGTGCAGTACATGGTGTAGTGTGTGTGCAGTACATGGTGTAGTGTGTGTGTGTCTGTTCAGCACATGGTGTAGTGTGTGTGCAGTACATGGTGTAGTGTGTGTGTGTGTGTGTAGTACATGGTGTATTGTGTGTCTGTGAAGTACATGGTGTAGTGTGTGTGTAGTACATGGTGTAGTGTGTGTGTGTGTGTGTGTAGTACATGGTGTAGTGTGTGTGCAGTACATGGTGTAGTGTGTGTAGTACATGATGTAGTGTGTGTGTGTGTAGTACATGATGTAGTGTGTGCCTGTGAAGTACATGGTGTTGTGTGTGTGCAGTACATGGTGTTGTGTGTGTGCAGTACATGGTGTAGTGTGTGTGCAGTACATGGTGTAGTGTGTGTGTAGTACATGGTGTAGTGTGTGTGTGCAGTACATGGGGGAGTGTGTGTGCAGTACATTGTGTAGTGTGTGTGTAGTACATGGTGTAGTGTGTGTGTAGTACATGGTGTAGTGTGTGTGTGTAGTACATGGTGTAGTGTGTGTGCAGTACATGGTGTAGTGTGTGTGTGTGTGTGTGCAGTACACGGTGTAGTGTGTGCAGTACATGGTGTTGTGTGTGTGCAGTACATGGTGTAGTGTATGTATGTGCAGTACATGGTGTAGTGTGTGTGCTGTACATGGTGTAGTGTGTGTGTAGTACATGGTGTAGTGTGTCTGTGAAGTACATGGTGTAGTGTGTGTCTTTGAAGTACATGGTGTAGTGTGTGCAGTACATGGTGTAGTGTGTGTGTAGTACATGTTGTAGTGTGTGTGTGTGCAGTACATGGTGTAGTGTGTGTAGTACATGGTGTAGTGTGTGTGTGTGTGTAGTACATGGTGTAGTGTATGTGCAGTACATGGTGTAGTGTGTGTGTAGTACATGGTGTAGTGTGTGTGTGAAGTACATGGTGTAGTGTGTGTCTGTGAAGTACATGGTGTAGTGTGTGTGCAGTACATGGTGTAGTGTGTGTGTAGTACATCGTGTAGTGTGTGTGTGTAGTACATGGTGTAGTGTGTGTGTGTGTAGTACATGGTGTAGTGTGTGTGTAGTACATGGTGTAGTGTGTGTGTAGTACATGGTGTAGTATAGTATGTGTGTAGTACATGGTGTAGTGTGTGTGTGTAGTACATGGTGTAGTGTGTGGGTAGTACATGGTGTAGTGTTTGTGCAGTACATGGTGTAGTGTGTGTGTGTGCAGTAAATGGTGTAGTGTGTGTAGTACATGGTGTAGTGTGTATGTAGTACATGGTGTAGTGTGTGTGCAGTACATGGTGTAGTGTGTGTGTAGTACATGGTGTAGTGTGTGTGTAGTACATGGTGTAGTGTAGTGTGTGTGTAGTACATGGTGTAGTGTGTATGTAGTACATGGTGTAGTGTGTGTGCAGTACATGGTGTAGTGTGTGTGTAGTACATGGTGTAGTATGTGTGCAGTACATGGTGAAGTGTGTGTGTGCAGTACAAGGTGTAGTGTGTGTGTGCAGTACATGGTGTAGTGTGTGTGTGTGTAGTACATGGTGTAGTGTGTGTGTAGTACATGGTGTAGTGTGTGTGTGCAGTACATGGTGTAGTGTGTGTGCAGTACATGGTGTAGTGTGTGTGCAGTACATGGTGTAGTGTGTGTATGTAGTACATGGTGTAGTGTGTGTATGTAGTACATGGTGTAGTGTGTGTGTGCAGTACATGGTGTAGTCTGTGTGTGCAGTACATGGTGTAGTGTGTGTGTGTGTAGTACATGGTGTTGTGTGTGTAGTACATAGTGTAGTGTGCGTATGTAGTACATGGTGTAGTGTGTGTGTGTAGTACATGGTGTAGTGTGTGTGTGCAGTACATGGTGTAGTGTGTGTGTGTGTGCAGTACATGGTGTAGTGTGAAGTACATGGTGTAGTGTGTGTGTGCAGTACATGGTGTAGTGTGTGTGTGCAGTACATGGTGTAGTGTATGTATGTGCAGTACATGGTGTAGTGTGTGTGCAGTACATGGTGTAGTGTGTGTGTAGTACATGGTGTAGTGTGTGTGTGCAGTACATGGTGTAGTGTGTGAAGTACATGGTGTAGTGTGTGTGTAGTACATGGTGTAGTGTGTGTGTAGTACATGGTGTAGTGTTTGCAGTACATGGTGTAGTGTGTGTGTGCAGTACATGGTGTAGTGTGTGTGTAGTACATGATGTAGTGTGTGCCTGTGAAGTACATGGTGTAGTGTGTGTGCAGTACATGGTGTAGTGTGTGTGCAGTACATGGTGTAGTGTGTGTGTAGTACATGGTGTAGTGTGTGTGTGTGCAGTACATGGGGGAGTGTGTGTGCAGTACATTGTGTAGTGTGTGTGTAGTACATGGTGTAGTGTGTGTGTAGTACATGGTGTAGTGTGTGTCTGTGAAGTGCATGGTGTAGTGTGTGTGTGTAGTACATGGTGTAGTGTGTGTGTGTAGTACATGGTGTAGTGTGTGTGTAGTACATGGTGTAGTGTGTGTGAAGTACATGGTGTAGTGTGTGTGTGCAGTACATGGTGTAGTGTGTGTGTGTAGTACATGCTGTAGTGTGTGTGTGTAGTACATGGTGTAGTGTGTGTGCAGTACATGGTGTAGTGTGTGTGTGTGTGTGCAGTACATGGTGTAGTGTGTGTGCAGTACATGGTGTAGTGTGTGTGTAGTACATGGTGTAGTGTGTGTCTGTGAAGTGCATGGTGTAGTGTGTGTGCAGTACATGGTGTAGTGTGTGTGTGTGTGTGTGTGTGTGCAGTACATGGGGGAGTGTGTGTGCAGTACATGGTGTAGTGTGTGTGTGTAGTACATGGTGTAGTGTGTGTGAAGTACATGGTGTAGTGTGTGTGTGTAGTACATGGTGTAGTGTGTGTGCAGTATATGGTGTAGTGTGTGTGAAGTACATGGTGTAGTGTGTGTGTGTACTACATGGTGTAGTGTGTGTGTAGTACATGGTGTAGTGTGTGTGTAGTACATGGTGTAGTGTGTGTGTAGTACATGGTGTAGTGTGTGCAGTACATGGTTTAGTGTGTGTGTGTAGTACATGGTGTAGTGTGTGTGTGTGTGTAGTACATGGTGTAGTGTGTGTCTGTAAAGTACATGGTGTAGTGTGTGTGCAGTACACGGTGTAGTGTGTGTGCAGTACATGGTGTAGTGTGTGTGTAGTACATGGTGTAGTGTGTGTCTGTGCAGTACATGGTGTAGTGTGTGTGCAGTACATGGTGTAGTGTGTGTGTGCAGTACATGGTGTAGTGTGTATGTGTAGTAGATGGTGTAGTGTGTGTGTGTCTGTTCAGCACATGGTGTAGTGTGTGTGTGTAGTACATGGTGTAGTGTGTGTGCAGTACATGGTGTAGTGTGTGTATGTAGTACATGGTGTAGTGTGTGTGTGTAGTACATGGTGTAGTGTGTATGTAGTACATGGTGTAGTATGTGTGTATGTAGTACATGGTGTAGTGTGTGTGTGCAGTACATGGTGTAGTGTGTGTGTGCAGTACATGGTGTAGTGTGTGTGCTGTACATGGTGTAGTGTGTGTGTAGTACATGGTGTAGTGTGTCTGTGAAGTACATGGTGTAGTGTGTGTCTGTGAAGTACATGGTGTAGTGTGTGTGCAGTACATGGTGTAGTGTGTGTGTAGTACATGGTGTAGTGTGTGTGTGCAGTACATGGTGTAGTGTGTGAAGTACATGGTGTAGTGTGTGTGTAGTACATGGTGTAGTGTGTGTGTAGTACATGGTGTAGTGTGTGTGTAGTACATGGTGTAGTGTTTGCAGTACATGGTGTAGTGTGTGTGTGCAGTACATGGTGTAGTGTGTGTGTGTCTGTTCAGCACATGGTGTAGTGTGTGTGTGTAGTACATGATGTAGTGTGTGTGTGTGCAGTACATGGGGGAGTGTGTGTGCAGTACATGGTGTAGTGTGTGTGTAGTACATGGTGTAGTGTGTGTGTAGTACATGGTGTAGTGTGTGTGTGTAGTACATGGTGTAGTGTGTGTGCAGTACATGGTGTAGTGTGTGTGTGTGTGTGTGCAGTACACGGTGTAGTGTGTGCAGTACATGGTGTTGTGTGTGTGCAGTACATGGTGTAGTGTGTGTATGTAGTACATGGTGTAGTGTGTGTGTGCAGTACATGGTGTAGTGTGTGTGTAGTACATGGTGTAGTGTGTGTGTGTGCAGTACATGGTGTAGTGTGTGTGTGCAGTACATGGTGTAGTGTGTGTGTGTAGTACATGGTGTAATGTGTGTGTAGTACATGGTGTAGTGTGTGTGCAGTACATGGGGGAGTGTGTGTGCAGTACATGGTGTAGTGTGTGTGTAGTACATGGTGTAGTGTGTGTGTGTAGTAAATGGTGTAGTGTGTGTGCAGTACATGGTGTAGTGTGTGTGCAGTACATGGTGTAGTGTGTGTGTAGCACATGGTGTAGTGTGTGTGTAGCACATGGTGTAGTGTGTGTGTGTGTAGCACATGGTGTAGTGTGTGTCTGTGAAGTACATGGTGTAGTGTGTGTGCAGTACATGGTGTAGTGTGTGTGCAGTACATGGTGTAGTGTGTGTGTAGTACATGGTGTAGTGTGTGTCTGTGCAGTACATGGTGTAGTGTGTGTGTAGTAAATGGTGTAGTGTGTGTGTGTAGTACATGGTGTAGTGTGTGTGTAGTACATGGTGTAGTGTGTGCAGTACATGGTGTAGTGTGTGCAGTACATAGTGTAGTGTGTGTGCAGTACAAGGTGTAGTGTGTGTCTGTGCAGTACATGGTGTAGTGTGTGTGCAGTACAAGGTGTAGTGTGTGTGTAGTACATGGTGTAGTGTGTGTGTAGTACATGGTGTAGTGTGCCTGTGCAGTACATGGTGTAGTGTGTGTAGTACATGGTGTAATATGTGTGTGTCTGTGCAGTACATGGTGTAGTGTGTGCAGTACATGGTGTAGTGTGTGTGCAGTACATGGTGTAGTGTGTGTGCAGTACATGGTGTAGTGTGTGTGTGTGCAGTACATGGGGGAGTGTGTGTGCAGTACATTGTGTAGTGTGTGTGTAGTACATGGTGTAGTGTGTGTGTAGTACATGGTGTAGTGTGTGTCTGTGAAGTGCATGGTGTAGTGTGTGTGTGTAGTACATGGTGTAGTGTGTGTGTGTAGTACATGGTGTAGTGTGTGTGTAGTACATGGTGTAGTGTGTGTGAAGTACATGGTGTAGTGTGTGCAGTACATGGTGTAGTGTGTGTGTAGTACATGGTGTAGTGTGTGTGTAGTACATGGTGTAGTGTGTGTCTGTGCAGTACATGGTGTAGTGTGTGTGTAGTAAATGGTGTAGTGTGTGTGTGTAGTACATGGTGTAGTGTGTGTGTGCAGTACATGGTGTAGTGTGTGTGTGTCTGTTCAGCACATGGTGTAGTGTGTGTGCAGTACATGGTGTAGTGTGTGTGTGTGTGTGTAGTACATGGTGTATTGTGTGTCTGTGAAGTACATGGTGTAGTGTGTGTGTGTAGTACATGGTGTAGTGTGTGTGTGTAGTACATGGTGTAGTGTGTGTGCAGTACATGGTGTAGTGTGTGTGTGTGTAGTACATGGTGTAGTGTGTGTGCAGTACATGGTGTAGTGTGTGTGTGTGTAGTACATGGTGTAGTGTCTGTGCAGTACATGGTGTAGTGTGTGTGCAGTACATGGTGTAGTGTGTGTGTAGTACATGGTGTAGTGTGTGTGTAGTACATGGTGTAGTGTGTGTGCAGTACATGGTGTAGTGTGTGTGCAGTACATGGTGTAGTGTGTGTGTAGTACATGGTGTAGTGTGTGTGTGTAGTACATGGTGTAGTGTGTGTGCAGTATATGGTGTAGTGTGTGTGAAGTACATGGTGTAGTGTGTGTGTGTAGTACATGGTGTAGTGTGTGTGTAGTACATGGTGTAGTGTGTGTGCAGTACATGGTGTAGTGTGTGTGTGTAGTACATGGTGTAGTGTGTGTGTGTGTGTGTGTGTAGTACATGGTGTAGTGTGTGTCTGTGAAGTACATGGTGTAGTGTGTGTGCAGTACACGGTGTAGTGTGTGTGCAGTACATGGTGTAGTGTGTGTGTAGTACATGGTGTAGTGTGTGTCTGTGCAGTACATGGTGTAGTGTGTGTGCAGTACATGGTGTAGTGTGTGTGTGCAGTACATGGTGTAGTGTGTGCAGTACATGGTGTAGTGTGTGTCTGTTCAGCACATGGTGTAGTGTGTGTGCAGTACAAGGTGTAGTGTGTGTGTGTGTAGTACATGGTGTAGTGTGTGTCTGTGAAGTACATGGTGTAGTGTGTGTGTAGTACAGGGTGTAGTGTGTGTGTGTGTGTAGTACATGGTGTAGTGTGTGTGCAGTACATGGTGTAGTGTGTGTGTAGTACATGGTGTAGTGTGTGTCTGTGCAGTACATGGTGTAGTGTATGTGCAGTACATGGTGTAGTGTGTGTGCAGTACATAGTGTAGTGTGTGTGTAGTACATGGTGTAGTGTGTGTCTGTGCAGTACATGGTGTAGTGTGTGTGCAGTACATGGTGTAGTGTGTGTGTGTAGTACATGGTGTAGTGTGTGTAGTACATGGTGTTGTGTGTGTGTGTGTGCAGTACATGGTGTAGTGTGTGTGTAGTACATGCTGTAGTGTGTGTGTGCAGTACATGGTGTAGTGTGTGTGTAGTACATGGTGTAGTGTGTGTGTGCAGTACATGGTGTAGTGTGTGTAGTACATGGTGTAGTGTGTGTCTGTGCAGTACATGGTGTAGTGTGTGTGCAGTACATGGTGTAGTGTGTGTGTGTCTGTTCAGCACATGGTGTAGTGTGTGTGCAGTACAAGGTGTAGTGTGTGTGTGTGTAGTACATGGTGTAGTGTGTGTCTGTGAAGTACATGGTGTAGTGTGTGTGTAGTACATGGTGTAGTGTGTGTGTGTAGTACATGGTGTAGTGTGTGTGTAGTACATGGTGTAGTGTGTGTGTGCAGTACATGGTGTAGTGTGTGTGCAGTACATGGTGTAGTGTGTGTGTAGTACATGGTGTAGTGTGTGCAGTACATGGTGTAGTGTGTGTGTGTAGTACATGGTGTAGTGTGTGCAGTACATGGTGTAGTGTGTGTGTGCAGTACATGGTGTAGTGTGTGTGCAGTACATGGTGTAGTGTGTGTGTGTGTAGTACATGGTGTAGTGTGTGCAGTACATGGTGTAGTGTGTGTGTGTGTAGTACATGGTGTAGTGTGTGCAGTACATGGTGTAGTGTGTGTGTGTAGTACATGGTGTAGTGTGTGTGTGTAGTACATGTTGTAGTGTGTGTGCAGTACATGGTGTAGTGTGTGTGTAGTACATGGTGTAGTGTGTGTGTGTGCAGTACATGGTGTAGTGTGTGTGTGTCTGTTCAGCACATGGTGTAGTGTGTGCAGTACAAGGTGTAGTGTGTGTGTGTGTGTGTGTAGTACATGGTGTAGTGTGTGTGCAGTACATGGTGTAGTGTGTGTGTAGTACATGGTGTAGTGTGTGTGTGTGTGTAGTACATGGTGTAGTGTGTGTGTAGTACATGGTGTAGTGTGTGTAGTACATGGTGTAGTGTGTGTGTGTGTGTGTGTAGTACATGGTGTAGTGTGTGTGTAGTACATGGTGTAGTGTGTGTGTGTAGTACATGGTGTAGTGTGTGTGTAGTACATGGTGTAGTGTGTGTGTAGTACATGGTGTAGTGTGTGTGTGTGTGTAGTACATGGTGTAGTGTGTGTGTGTAGTAAATGGTGTAGTGTGTGTGCAGTACATGGTGTAGTGTGTGTGTGTAGTACATGGTGTAGTGTGTGTGCAGTACATGGTGTAGTGTGTGTGTAGTACATGGTGTAGTGTGTGTCTGTGCAGTACATGGTGTAGTGTATGTGCAGTACATGGTGTAGTGTGTGTGCAGTACATAGTGTAGTGTGTGTGTAGTACATGGTGTAGTGTGTGTCTGTGCAGTACATGGTGTAGTGTGTGTGCAGTACATGGTGTAGTGTGTGTGTGCAGTACATGGTGTAGTGTGTGTGCAGTACATAGTGTAGTGTGTGTGTAGTACATAGTGTAGTGTGTGTGTAGTACATGGTGTAGTGTGTGTGTAGTACATGGTGTAGTGTGTGTGTAGTACATGGTGTAGTGTGTGTGTAGTACATGGTGTAGTGTGTGTGTGTGTGTGTGTAGTACATGGTGTAGTGTGTGTGTAGTACATGGTGTAGTGTGTGTGTGTAGTACATGGTGTAGTGTGTGTGTAGTACATGGTGTAGTGTGTGTGTAGTACATGGTGTAGTGTGTGCAGTACATGGTGTAGTGTGTGTGTGTAGTACATGGTGTAGTGTGTGTGTGTAGTACATGGTGTAGTGTGTGCAGTACATGGTGTAGTGTGTGTGTGTGTAGTACATGGTGTAGTGTGTGCAGTACATGGTGTAGTGTGTGTGTGTAGTACATGGTGTAGTGTGTGTGTGTAGTACATGTTGTAGTGTGTGTGCAGTACATGGTGTAGTGTGTGTGTAGTACATGGTGTAGTGTGTGTCTGTGCAGTACATGGTGTAGTGTGTGTGCAGTACATGGTGTAGTGTGTGTGTGCAGTACATGGTGTAGTGTGTATGTGTAGTAGATGGTGTAGTGTGTGTGTGTCTGTTCAGCACATGGTGTAGTGTGTGTGTGCAGTACATGGTGTAGTGTGTGTGCAGTACATGGTGTAGTGTGTGTGTGCAGTACATGGTGTAGTGTGTGTGTAGTACATGGTGTAGTGTGTGTGTGTCTGTTCAGCACATGGTGTAGTGTGTGTGCAGTACATGGTGTAGTGTGTGTGTGTGTAGTACATGGTGTAGTGTGTGTGTAGTACATGGTGTAGTGTGTGTGTGTAGTACATGGTGTAGTGTGTGTGTGTGTGTAGCACATGGTGTAGTGTGTGTCTGTGAAGTACATGGTGTAGTGTGTGTGCAGTACATGGTGTAGTGTGTGTGCAGTACATGGTGTAGTGTGTGTGCAGTACATGGTGTAGTGTGTGTGCAGTACATAGTGTAGTGTGTGTGTAGTACATAGTGTAGTGTGTGTGTAGTACATGGTGTAGTGTGTGTGTAGTACATGGTGTAGTGTGTGCAGTACATGGTGTAGTGTGTGTGTGTAGTACATGGTGTAGTGTGTGTGTGTGTGTAGTACATGGTGTAGTGTGTGTGTGTGTAGTAAATGGTGTAGTGTGTGTGCAGTACATGGTGTAGTGTGTGTGCAGTACATGGTGTAGTGTGTGTGCAGTACATGGTGTAGTGTGTGTGTAGTACATGGTGTAGTGTGTGTGTGTGTAGTACATGGTGTAGTGTGTGTGTGTGTAGCACATGGTGTAGTGTGTGTCTGTGCAGTACATGGTGTAGTGTGTGTGCAGTACATGGTGTAGTGTGTGTGTGTCTGTTCAGCACATGGTGTAGTGTGTGTGCAGTACATGGTGTAGTGTGTGTGTGTGTGTAGTACATGGTGTATTGTGTGTCTGTGAAGTACATGGTGTAGTGTGTGTGTAGTACATGGTGTAGTGTGTATGTGTAGTAGATGGTGTAGTGTGTGTGTGTCTGTTCAGCACATGGTGTAGTGTGTGTGTGCAGTACATGGTGTAGTGTGTGTGCAGTACATGGTGTAGTGTGTGTGTGCAGTACATGGTGTAGTGTGTGTAGTACATGGTGTAGTGTGTGTAGTACATGGTGTAGTGTGTGTGTGTGCAGTACATGGTGTAGTGTGTGTGTGTAGTACATGGTGTAGTGTGTGTGTAGTACATGGTGTAGTGTGTGTGTGTGCAGTACATGGTGTAGTGTGTGTGTAGTACATGGTGTAGTGTGTGTGTGTGTAGTACATGGTGTAGTGTGTGTGTGTGCTGTACATGGTGTAGTGTGTGTGCAGTACATGGTGTAGTGTGTGTGCAGTACATGGTGTTGTGTGTGTGTGTGCTGTACATGGTGTAGTGTGTGTGCAGTATATGGTGTAGTGTGTGTGTGCAGTACATGGTGTAGTGTGTGTGTGTAGTACATGGTGTAGTGTGTGTGCAGTACATGGTGTAGTGTGTGTGCAGTACATGGTGTAGTGTGTGTGCAGTACATGGTGTAGTGTGTGTGCAGTACATGGTGTAGTGTGTGTGTGTAGTACATAGTGTAGTGTGTGTGTGTAGTACATGGTGTAGTGTGTGCAGTACATGGTGTAGTGTGTGTGTGTGTGTAGTACATGGTGTAGTGTGTATGTAGTACATGTTGTAGTGTGTGTGTGTAGTACATGGTGTAGTGTGTGTGTGCAGTACATGGTGTAGTGTGTGTGTAGTACATGGTGTAGTGTGTCTGTGAAGTACATGGTGTAGTGTGTGTGCAGTACATGGTGTAGTGTGTGTGTGTAGTACATGGTGTAGTGTGTGTGAAGTACATGGTGTAGTGTGTGTGCAGTACATGGTGTAGTGTGTGTGTGTGTAGCACATGGTGTAGTGTGTGTCTGTGAAGTACATGGTGTAGTGTGTGTGCAGTACATGGTGTAGTGTGTGTGTGTAGTACATGGTGTAGTGTGTGTCTGTGCAGTACATGGTGTAGTGTGTGTGCAGTACATGGTGTAGTGTGTGTGCAGTACATGGTGTAGTGTGTGTGTGTCTGTTCAGCACATGGTGTAGTATGTGTGCAGTACATGGTGTAGTGTGTGTAGTACATGGTGTAGTGTGTGTGTGTGCAGTACATGGTGTAGTGTGTGTGTGTAGTACATGGTGTAGTGTGTGTGTAGTACATGGTGTAGTGTGTGTGTGTGCTGTACATGGTGTAGTGTGTGTGCAGTACATGGTGTAGTGTGTGTGCAGTACATGGTGTTGTGTGTGTGTGTGCTGTACATGGTGTAGTGTGTGTGCAGTACATGGTGTAGTGTGTGTGTGCAGTACATGGTGTAGTGTGTGTGTGTAGTACATGGTGTAGTGTGTGTGCAGTACATGGTGTAGTGTGTGTGCAGTACATGGTGTAGTGTGTGTGCAGTACATGGTGTAGTGTGTGTGCAGTACATGGTGTAGTGTGTGTGTAGTACATAGTGTAGTGTGTGTGTGTAGTACATGGTGTAGTGTGTGCAGTACATGGTGTAGTGTGTGTGTGTGTGTAGTACATGGTGTAGTGTGTATGTAGTACATGGTGTAGTGTGTGTGTGTAGTACATGGTGTAGTGTGTGTGTGCAGTACATGGTGTAGTGTGTGTGTGTGTAGTACATGGTGTAGTGTGTGTCTGTGAAGTACATGGTGTAGTGTGTGTGCAGTACATGGTGTAGTGTGTGTGTGCAGTACATGGTGTAGTGTGTGTGTGCAGTACATGGTGTAGTGTGTGTGTGCAGTACATGGTGTAGTGTGTGTGTGTTGTACATGGTGTAGTGTGTGTGTGTAGTACATGGTGTAGTGTGTGTGTGTCTGTTCAGCACATGGTGTAGTGTGTGTGTGCAGTACATGGTGTAGTGTGTGTGCAGTACATGGTGTAGTGTGTGTAGTACAGGGTGTAGTGTGTGTGTGTGCAGTACATGGTGTAGTGTGTGTGTAGTACATGGTGTAGTGTGTGTGTGTAGTACATGGTGTAGTGTGTGTGTGTGTGTGTGTAGTACATGGTGTAGTGTGTGTGTGCAGTACATGGTGTAGTGTGTGTGTGCAGTACACGGTGTAGTGTGTGTGTGCAGTACATGGTGTAATGTGTGTGCAGTACATGGTGTAATGTGTGTGTGCAGCACATGGTGTAGTGTGTGTAGTGCATGGTGTAGTGTGTGTGCAGTACTTGGTGTAGTGTGTGTGTTTGTAGTACATGGTGTAGTGTGTGTGTAGTACATGGTGTAGTGTGTGTGTGTAGTACATGGTGTAGTGTGTGTGTGTGTGTAGTACATGGTGTAGTATGTGTGCAGTACATGGTGTAGTGTGTGTGCAGCACATGGTGTAGTGTGTGTGTAGTACACGGTGTAGTGTGTGTGTAGTACACGGTGTAGGGTGTGTGCAGTACACGGTGTAGTGTGTGTGTAGTACATAGTGTAGTGTGTGTGTAGTACATGGTGTAGTGTGTGTGTAGTACATGGTGTAGTGTGTATGTAGTACATGGTGTAGTGTGTATGTAGTACATGGTGTGTGTGTAGTACATGGTGTAGTGTGTGTGCAGTACATGGTGTAGTGTGTGTGCAGTACATGGTGTAGTGTGTGTGTGTGCAGTACATGGTGTAGTGTGTATAGTACATAGTGTAGTGTGTGTGTGCAGTACATGGTGTAGTGTGTGTGTAGTACATGGTGTAGTGTGTATGTAGTACATGGTGTGTGTGTAGTACATTGTGTAGTGTGTGTGCAGTACATGGTGTAGTGTGTGTGCAGTACGTGGTGTAGTGTGTGTGCAGTACGTGGTGTAGTGTGTGTAGTACATGGTGTAGTGTGTGTGTGCAGTACATGGTGTAGTGTGTGTGTAGTACATGGTGTAGTGTGTGTGCAGTACATGGTGTAGTGTGTGTGTGTGTGTATGTAGTACATGGTGTAGTGTGTGTGTAGTACATGGTGTAGTGTGTGTGTGTGTAGTACATGGTGTAGTGTGTGTGCAGTACATGGTGTAGTGTGTGTGCAGTACATGGTGTAGTGTGTGTGTAGTACATGGTGTAGTGTGTGTGTGTTGTACATGGTGTAGTGTGTGTGTTGTACATGGTGTAGTGTGTGTGTTGTACATGGTGTAGTGTATGTGTGCAGTACATGGTGTAGTGTGTGTGTAGTACATGGTGTAGTGTGTGTGTAGTACATGGTGTAGTGTGTGTGTGTAGTACATGGTGTAGTGTGTGTGTAGTACATGGTGTAGTGTGTGTAGTACATGGTGTAGTGTGTGTGTGCAGTACATGGTGTAGTGTGTGTAGTACATGGTGTAGTGTAATGTGTATGTAGTACATGGTGTAGTGTGTGTGTAGTACATGGTGTAGTGTGTGTGCAGTACATGGTGTAGTGTGTGTGCAGTACATGGTGTTGTGTGTGTGTGTAGTACATAGTGTAGTGTGTGTGTGTAGTACATGGTGTAGTGTGTATGTAGTACATGGTGTAGTGTGTGTGTAGTACATGGTGTAGTGTGTGTGTGTAGTACATGGTGTAGTGTGAGTGTGCAGTACATGGTGTAGTGTGTGTGTAGTACATGGTGTAGTATGTGTGTAGTACATGGTGTAGTGTGTGGAGTACATGGTGTAGTGTGTGTGGAGTACATGGTGTAGTGTGTGTGGAGTACATGGTGTAGTGTGTGTGCAGTACATGGTGTAGTGTGTGTATGTAGTACATGGTGTAGTGTGTGTAGTACAAGGTGTAGTATGTGTGTATGTAGTACATGGTGTAGTGTGTTTGCGCAGTACATGGTGTAGTGTGTGTGTGCAGTACATGGTGTAGTGTGTTTGCGCAGTACATGGTGTAGTGTGTTTGCGCAGTACATGGTGTAGTGTGTGTATGTAGTGCATGGTGTAGTGTGTGTATGTAGTACATGGTGTAGTGTGTGTGGGTAGTACATGGTGTAGTGTTTGTGCAGTACATGGTGTAGTGTGTGTGTGTGCAGTACATGGTGTAGTGTGTATAGTACATGGTGTAGTGTGTGTAGTACATGGTGTAGTGTAATGTGTGTGCAGTACATGGTGTAGTGTGTGTGTAGTACATGGTGTAGTGTGTGTGCAGTACATGGTGTAGTGTGTGTGTAGTACATGGTGTAGTGTGTGTGTGCAGTACATGGTGTAGTGTGTGTGTAGTACATGGTGTAGTATGTGTGTATGTAGCACATGGTGTAGTGTGTGTGCAGTACATGGTGTAGTGTGTGTATGTAGTACATGGTGTAGTGTGTGCATGTAGTACATGGTGTAGTGTTAGTGTGTAGTACATGGTGTAGTGTGTGTGTGTAGTACATGGTGTAGTGTGTGTGTGCAGTACATGGTGTAGTGTGTGTATGTAGTACATGGTGTAGTGTGTGTGTGTAGTACATGGTGTAGTGTGTGTGTAGTACATGGTGTAGTGTGTGTGTGTGTAGTACATGGTGTAGTGTGTGTGTAGTACATGGTGTAGTGTGTGTGTGTGTAGTACATGGTGTAGTGTGTGTGCAGTACATGGTGTAGTGTGTGTGTAGTACATGGTGTAGTGTGTGTGTGTGTAGTACATGGTGTAGTGTGTGTGTAGTACATGGTGTAGTGTGTGTGTAGTACATGGTGTAGTGTGTGTGTAGTACATGGTGTAGTGTGTGTGTGTGTGTGTGTAGTACATGGTGTAGTGTGTGTGTGCAGTACATGGTGTAGTGTGTGTAGTACATGGTGTAGTGTAATGTGTGTGCAGTACATGGTGTAGTGTGTGTGTAGTACATGGTGTAGTATGTGTGTATGTAGTACATGGTGTAGTGTGTGTGCAGTACATAGTGTAGTGTGTGTGTGAAGTACATGGTGTAGTGTGTGTGCAGTACATGGTGTAGTGTGTGTGTGTAGTACATGGTGTAGTGTGTGTGAAGTACATGGTGTAGTGTGTGTGTAGTACATGGTGTAATGTGTGTGTAGTACATGGTGTAGTGTGTGTGTAGTACATGGTGTAGTGTGTGTGCAGTACATGGTGTAGTGTGTGTGTGCAGTACATGGTGTAGTGTGTGTGTGTAGTACATGGTGTAGTGTGTGTGCAGTACATGGTGTAGTGTGTGTGCAGTACATGGTGTAGTGTGTGTGTGCAGTACATGGTGTAGTGTGTGTGTGTTGTACATGGTGTAGTGTGTGTGTGTAGTACATGGTGTAGTGTGTGTGTAGTACATGGTGTAGTATGTGTGTATGTAGTACATGGTGTAGTGTGTGTGTGCAGTACATGGTGTAGTGTGTGTGTAGTACATGGTGTAGTGTGTGTGTGTAGTACATGGTGTAGTGTGTGTGTGTGTGTAGTACATGGTGTAGTGTGTGTGTGCAGTACATGGTGTAGTGTGTGTGTGCAGTACATGGTGTAGTGTGTGTGTGTGTGCAGTACACGGTGTAGTGTGTGTGTGCAGTACATGGTGTAATGTGTGTGCAGTACATGGTGTAATGTGTGTGTGCAGCACATGGTGTAGTGTGTGTAGTGCATGGTGTAGTGTGTGTGCAGTACTTGGTGTAGTGTGTGTGTGCAGTACATGGTGTAGTGTGTGTGAAGTACATGGTGTAGTGTGTGTGTGTGTAGTACATGGTGTAGTGTGTGTGCAGTACTTGGTGTAGTGTGTGTGTGCAGTACTTGGTGTAGTGTGTGTGTAGTACATGGTGTAGTGTGTGTGTGTAGTACATGGTGTAGTGTGTGTGTGTGTGTAGTACATGGTGTAGTATGTGTGCAGTACATGGTGTAGTGTGTGTGCAGCACATGGTGTAGTGTGTGTGTAGTACACGGTGTAGTGTGTGTGTAGTACACGGTGTAGGGTGTGTGCAGTACACGGTGTAGTGTGTGTGTAGTACATGGTGTAGTGTGTGTGTAGTACATGGTGTAGTGTGTATGTAGTACATGGTGTAGTGTGTATGTAGTACATGGTGTGTGTGTAGTACATGGTGTAGTGTGTGTGCAGTACATGGTGTAGTGTGTGTGCAGTACATGGTGTAGTGTGTGTGTGTGCAGTACATGGTGTAGTGTGTATAGTACATGGTGTAGTGTGTGTGTAGTACATAGTGTAGTGTGTGTGTGCAGTACATGGTGTAGTGTGTGTGTAGTACATGGTGTAGTGTGTATGTAGTACATGGTGTGTGTGTAGTACATTGTGTAGTGTGTGTGCAGTACATGGTGTAGTGTGTGTGCAGTACGTGGTGTAGTGTGTGTGCAGTACGTGGTGTAGTGTGTATAGTACATGGTGTAGTGTGTGTGTGCAGTACATGGTGTAGTGTGTGTAGTACATGGTGTAGTGTAATGTGTGTGCAGTACATGGTGTAGTGTGTGTGTAGTACATGGTGTAGTGTGTGTGCAGTACATGGTGTAGTGTGTGTGTGTGTGTGTGTGTGTGTGTGTGTGTTGTACATGGTGTAGTGTGTATGTAGTACATGGTGTAGTGTGTGTGTAGTACATGGTGTAGTGTGTGTGTGTGTAGTACATGGTGTAGTGTGTGTGCAGTACATGGTGTAGTGTGTGTGCAGTACATGGTGTAGTGTGTGTGTAGTACATGGTGTAGTGTGTGTGTGTTGTACATGGTGTAGTGTGTGTGCAGTACATGGTGTAGTGTGTGTGTAGTACATGGTGTAGTGTGTGTGTAGTACATGGTGTAGTGTGTGTGTGTAGTACATGGTGTAGTGTGTGTGTAGTACATGGTGTAGTGTGTGTAGTACATGGTGTAGTGTGTGTGTGCAGTACATGGTGTAGTGTGTGTAGTACATGGTGTAGTGTAATGTGTATGTAGTACATGGTGTAGTGTGTGTGTAGTACATGGTGTAGTGTGTGTGCAGTACATGGTGTAGTATGTGTGCAGTACATGGTGTAGTGTGTGTGTGTAGTACATAGTGTAGTGTGTGTGTGTAGTACATGGTGTAGTGTGTGTGTGTGTGTAGTACATGGTGTAGTGTGTATGTAGTACATGGTGTAGTGTGTGTGTAGTACATGGTGTAGTGTGTGTGTGTAGTACATGGTGTAGTGTGAGTGTGCAGTACATGGTGTAGTGTGTGTGTAGTACATGGTGTAGTATGTGTGTAGTACATGGTGTAGTGTGTGGAGTACATGGTGTAGTGTGTGTGGAGTACATGGTGTAGTGTGTGTGCAGTACATGGTGTAGTGTGTGTGCAGTACATGGTGTAGTGTGTGTATGTAGTACATGGTGTAGTGTGTGTAGTACAAGGTGTAGTATGTGTGTATGTAGTACATGGTGTAGTGTGTGTGCGCAGTACATGGTGTAGTGTGTTTGCGCAGTACATGGTGTAGTGTGTGTATGTAGTGCATGGTGTAGTGTGTGTATGTAGTACATGGTGTAGTGTGTGTGGGTAGTACATGGTGTAGTGTTTGTGCAGTACATGGTGTAGTGTGTGTGTGTGCAGTACATGGTGTAGTGTGTATAGTACATGGTGTAGTGTGTGTAGTACATGGTGTAGTGTAATGTGTGTGCAGTACATGGTGTAGTGTTTGTGCAGTACATGGTGTAGTATGTGTGTATGTAGTACATGGTGTAGTGTGTGTGCAGTACATGGTGTAGTGTGTGTATGTAGTACATGGTGTAGTGTGTGCATGTAGTACATGGTGTAGTGTTAGTGTGTAGTACATGGTGTAGTGTGTGTGTGTAGTACATGGTGTAGTGTGTGTGTGCAGTACATGGTGTAGTGTGTATAGTACATGGTGTAGTGTGTGTGTGCAGTACATGGTGTAGTGTGTGTAGTACATGGTGTAGTGTAATGTGTGTGCAGTACATGGTGTAGTGTGTGTGTAGTACATGGTGTAGTATGTGTGTATGTAGTACATGGTGTAGTGTGTGTGCAGTACATAGTGTAGTGTGTGTGTGTAGTACATGGTGTAGTGTGTGTGTAGTACATGGTGTAGTGTGTATGTAGTACATGGTGTAGTGTGTGTGCAGTACATGGTGTAGTGTGTGTGTAGTACATGGTGTAGTGTGTGTGTGCAGTACATGGTGTAGTGTGTGTGTAGTACATGGTGTAGTATGTGTGCAGTACATGGTGTAGTGTGTGTAGTACATGGTGTAGTGTAATGTGTGTGCAGTACATGGTGTAGTGTGTGTGTAGTACATGGTGTAGGGTGTATGTAGTACATGGTGTAGTGTGTGTGCAGTACATGGTGTAGTGTGTGTGCAGTACATGGTGTAGTGTGTATGTAGTACATGGTGTAGTGTGTGTGTAGTACATGGTGTAGTGTGTGTGTGTGCAGTACATGGTGTAGTGTGTGTGCAGTACATGGTGTAGTATGTGTGCAGTACATGGTGTAGTGTGTGTATGTAGTACATGGTGTAGTGTGTGTGTGTAGTACATGGTGTAGTGTGTGTGTAGTACATGGTGTAGTGTGTGTGTGCAGTACATGGTGTAGTGTGTGTGTGTAGTACATGGTGTAGTGTGTGTGTGTAGTACATGGTGTAGTATGTGTGTAGTACATGGTGTAGTATGTGTGCAGTACATGGTGTAATGTGTGTGCAGTACATGGTGTAGTGTGTGTGCAGTACATGGTGTAGTGTGTGTGTAGTACATGGTGTAGTGTGTGTGCAGTACATGGTGTAGTGTGTGTGTGCAGTACATGGTGTAGTGTGTGTGTAGTACATGGTGTAGTATGTGTGCAGTACATGGTGTAGTGTGTGTATGTAGTACATGGTGTAGTGTGTGTGTGTAGTACATGGTGTAGTGTGTGTGTAGTACATGGTGTAGTGTGTGTGTGTGTAGTACATGGTGTAGTGTGTGTGTAGTACATGGTGTAGTGTGTGTGTAGTACATGGTGTAGTGTGTGTGTGCAGTACATGGTGTAGTTTGTGTGTAGTACATGGTGTAGTTTGTGTGTAGTACATGGTGTAGTGTGTGTGTGTAGTACATGGTGTAGTGTGTGTGTGTAGTACATGGTGTAGTATGTGTGCAGTACATGGTGTAGTATGTGTGCAGTACATGGTGTAGTGTGTGTGCAGTACATGGTGTAGTGTGTATGTAGTACATGGTGTAGTGTGTGTGTGTGCAGTACATGGTGTAGTATGTGTGCAGTACATGGTGTAGTGTGTGTATGTAGTACATGGTGTAGTGTGTGTGTGTAGTACATGGTGTAGTGTGTGTGTGTAGTACATGGTGTAGTGTGTGTGTAGTACATGGTGTAGTGTGTGTATGTAGTACATGGTGTAGTGTGTGTATGTAGTACATGGTGTAGTGTGTGTGTGTAGTACATGGTGTAGTGTGTGTATGTAGTACATGGTGTAGTGTGTGTGTAGTACATGATGTAGTGTGTGTGCAGTACATGGTGTAGTGTGTGTGTGCAGTACATGGTGTAGTTTGTGTGTAGTACATGGTGTAGTTTGTGTGTAGTACATGGTGTAGTGTGTGTGTGTAGTACATGGTGTAGTGTGTGTGTGTAGTACATGGTGTAGTGTGTGTGTGTAGTACATGGTGTAGTGTAATGTGTGTGCAGTACATGGTGTAGTGTGTGTGCAGTACATGGTGTAGTGTGTGTGTAGTACATGGTGTAGTGTGTGTGTAGTACATGGTGTAGTGTGTGTGTGCAGTACATGGTGTAGTGTGTGTGTGTAGTACATGGTGTAGTGTATGTGTGTAGTACATGGTGTAGGGTGTATGTAGTACATGGTGTAGTGTGTGTGCAGTATATGGTGTAGTGTGTGTGTAGTACATGGTGTAGTATGTGTGCAGTACATGGTGTAGTGTGTGTATGTAGTACATGGTGTAGTGTGTGTGTGTAGTACATGGTGTAGTGTGTGTTTAGTACATGGTGTAGTGTGTGTGTGTGCAGTACATGGTGTAGTGTGTGTGTGAAGTACATGGTGTAGTGTGTGTGTGTAGTACATGGTGTAGTGTAATGTGTGTGCAGTACATGGTGTAGTGTGTGTGCAGTACATGGTGTAGTGTGTGTGTAGTACATGGTGTAGTGTGTGTTTAGTACATGGTGTAGTGTTTGTGTGCAGTACATGGTGTAGTATGTGTGTATGTAGTACATGGTGTAGTGTGTGTGTGCAGTACATGCTGTAGTGTGTGTGTGCAGTACATGCTGTAGTGTGTGTGTGTGCAGTACATGGTGTAGTGTGTGTGTAGTACATGGTGTAGTGTGTGTGTAGTACATGGTGTAGTGTGTGTGTAGTACATGGTGTAGTATGTGTGCAGTACATGGTGTAGTGTGTGTATGTAGTACGTGGTGTAGTGTGTGTGTGTAGTACATGGTGTAGTGTGTATGTAGTACGTGGTGTAGTGTGTGTGTGTAGTACATGGTGTAGTGTGTGTGTAGTACATGGTGTAGTGTGTGTGTAGTACATGGTGTAGTGTGTGTGTAGTACATGGTGTAGTGTGTGTGTGCAGTACATGCTGTAGTGTGTGTGTGTGTAGTACATGGTGTAGTGTGTGTGTAGTACATGGTGTAGTGTGTGTATGCAGTACATGGTGTAGTGTGTGTGTGAAGTACATGGTGTAGTGTGTGTGTAGTACATGGTGTAGTGTAATGTGTGTGCAGTACATGGTGTAGTGTGTGTGTAGTACATGGTGTAGTGTGTGTGTAGTACATGGTGTAGTGTGTGTGCAGTACATGGTGTAGTGTGTGTAGTACATGGTGTAGTATAATGTTTGTGTAGTACATGGTGTAGTGTGTATGTAGTACATGGTGTAGTGTGTGTGCAGTACATAGTGTAGTGTGTGTGTGTAGTACATGGTGTAGTGTGTATGTAGTACATGGTGTAGTGTGTGTGTAGTACATGGTGTATAGTGTGTGTGTAGTACATGGTGTAGTGTGTGTATGCAGTACATGGTGTAGTGTGTGTGTGAAGTACATGGTGTAGTGTGTGTGTAGTACATGGTGTAGTGTAATGTGTGTGCAGTACATGGTGTAGTGTGTGTGTAGTACATGGTGTAGTGTGTGTGTAGTACATGGTGTAGTGTGTGTGCAGTACATGGTGTAGTGTGTGTAGTACATGGTGTAGTATAATGTTTGTGTAGTACATGGTGTAGTGTGTATGTAGTACATGGTGTAGTGTGTGTGCAGTACATAGTGTAGTGTGTGTGTAGTACATGGTGTAGTGTGTGTGTGCAGTACATGGTGTAGTGTGTGTAGTACATGGTGTAGTATGTGTGCAGTACATGGTGTAGTGTGTGTATGCAGTACATGGTGAAGTGTGTGTATGTAGTACATGGTGTAGTGTGTGTGTGTAGTACATGGTGTAGTGTGTGTGTGTAGTACATGGTGTAGTGTGTGTGTGTGTGCAGTACATGGTGTAGTGTGTATAGTACATGGTGTAGTGTGTGTGTGTAGTACATGGTGTAGTATGTGTGCAGTACATGGTGTAGTGTGTGTATGTAGTAGATGGTGTAGTGTGTGTGTGTAGTACATGGTGTAGTGTGTGTGTAGTACATGGTGTAGTGTGTGTGTAGTACATGGTGTAGTGTGTGTGTAGTACATGGTGTAGTATGTGTGTATGCAGTACATGGTGTAGTGTGTGTGCAGTACATGGTGTAGTGTGTGTGTAGTACATGGTGTAGTGTGTCTGCAGTACATGGTGTAGTGTGTCTGCAGTACATTGTGTAGTGTGTGTGTAGTACATGGTGTAGTGTGTGTGTGTAGTACATGGTGTAGTATGTGTGCAGTACATGGTGTAGTATGTGTGCAGTACATGGTGTAGTGTGTGTATGTAGTACATGCTGTAGTGTGTGTGTGTAGTACATGGTGTAGTGTGTGTGTAGTACATGGTGTAGTATGTGTGTATGTAGTACATGGTGTAGTGTGTGTGTGTGTGTAGTACATAGTGTAGTGTGTGTATGTAGTACATGGTGTAGTGTGTGTGTGCAGTACATGGTGTAGTGTGTGTGTGCAGTACATGGTGTAGTGTGTATAGTACATGGTGTAGTGTGTGTGTGCAGTACATGGTGTAGTGTGTGTAGTACATGGTGTAGTGTAATGTGTGTGTAGTACATGGTGTAGTGTGTGTGCAGTATATGGTGTAGTGTGTGTGTAGTACATGGTGTAGTGTGTGTGTGTGCAGTACATGGTGTAGTGTGTGTGTAGTACAAGGTGTAGTATGTGTGCAGTACATGGTGTAGTGTGTGTATGTAGTACATGGTGTAGTGTGTGTGTGCAGTACATGGTGTAGTGTGTGTGCAGTACATGGTGTAGTGTGTGTGTGTAGTACATGGTGTAGTGTGTGTGTGTAGTAGATGGTGTAGTGTGTGTGTAGTACATGGTGTAGTGTGTGTGTGCAGTACATGGTGTAGTGTAATGTGTGTGTGCAGTACATGGTGTAGTGTGTGTGTAGTACATGGTGTAGTGTGTGTGTAGTACATGGTGTAGTGTGTGTGTGCAGTACATGGTGTAGTGTGTGTGTAGTACATGGTGTAGTGTGTGTGTAGTACATGGTGTAGTGTGTGTGTAGTACATGGTGTAGTGTGTGTGTAGTACATGGTGTAGTATGTGTGTATGTAGTACATGGTGTAGTGTGTGTGTGCAGTACATGGTGTAGTGTGTGTGTAGTACATGGTGTAGTGTGTATGTAGTACATGGTGTAGTGTGTGTGTAGTACATGGTGTAGTATGCGTGCAGTACATGGTGTAGTGTGTGAATGTAGAACGTGGTGTAGTGTGTGTGTAGTACATGGTGTAGTGTGTGTGCAGTACATGGTGTAGTGTGTGTGTGTAGTACATGGTGTAGTGTGTGTGTGCAGTACATGGTGTAGTGTGTGTGTGTGCAGTACATGGTGTAGTGTGTATAGTACATGGTGTAGTGTGTGTGTGCAGTACATGGTGTAGTGTGTGTAGTACATGGTGTAGTGTAATGTGTGTGCAGTATATGGTGTAGTGTGTGTGTGTGCAGTACATGGTGTAGTGTGTATAGTACATGGTGTAGTGTGTGTGTGCAGTACATGGTGTAGTGTGTGTAGTACATGGTGTAGTGTAATGTGTGTGCAGTATATGGTGTAGTGTGTGTGTGTGCAGTACATGGTGTAGTGTGTATAGTACATGGTGTAGTGTAATGTGTGTGTAGTACATGGTGTAGTGTGTGTGTAGTACATGGTGTAGTGTGTGTGTAGTACATGGTGTAGTGTGTGTGTGTAGTACATGGTGTAGAATGTGTGCAGTACATGGTTTAGTGTGTGTATGTAGTACGTGGTGTAGTGTGTGTGAAGTACATGGTGTAGTGTGTGTGTGTGTAGTACATGGTGTAGTGTGTGTGCAGTACATGGTGTAGTGTGTGTGTGTGTAGTACATGGTGTAGTGTGTGTGTGTGTAGTACATGGTGTAGTGTGTGTGTGCTGTACATGGTGTAGTGTGTGTGTGCAGTACATGGTGTAGTGTGTGTGTAGTACATGGTGTAGGGTGTATGTAGTACATGGTGTAGTGTGTGTGTAGTACATGGTGTAGTGTGTGTGCAGTACATGGTGTAGTGTGTGTAGTACATGGTGTAGTGTGTGTGTGCAGTACATGGTGTAGTGTGTGTGTAGTACATGGTGTAGTGTGTGTGTAGTACATGGTGTAGTGTGTGTGTAGTACATGGTGTAGTATGTGTGTAGTACATGGTGTAGTGTGTGTGTGCAGTACATGGTGTAGTGTGTGTGTAGTATATGGTGTAGTGTGTGTGTGTAGTACATGGTGTAGTGTGTGTGTAGTACATGGTGTAGTATGTGTGTATGTAGTACATGGTGTAGTGTGTGTGTGCAGTACATGGTGTAGTGTGTGTGCAGTACATGGTGTAGTGTGTGTGTGCAGTACATGGTGTAGTGTGTGTGTAGTACATGGTGTAGTGTGTGTGCAGTTCATGGTGTAGTGTGTGTGTAGTACATGGTGTAGTATGTGTGCAGTACATGGTGTAGTGTGTGTGTGTAGTACATGGTGTAGTGTGTGTGTGTAGTACATGGCGTAGTGTGTGTGTAGTACATGGTGTAGTGTGTCTGTGCAGTACATGGTGTAGTGTGTGTGTAGTACATGGTGTAGTGTGTGTGTGTGCAGTACATGGTGTAGTGTGTGTATGTAGTACATGGTGTAGTGTGTGTGTATTACATGGTGTAGTGTGTGTGTGTATTACATGGTGTAGTGTGTGTGTAGTACATGGTGTAGTGTGTCTGTGCAGTACATGGTGTAGTGTGTGTGTAGTACATGGTGTAGTGTGTGTGTGTGCAGTACATGGTGTAGTGTGTATAGTACATGGTGTATTATAATGTGTGTGCAGTACATGGTGTAGTGTGTGTGTAGTACATGGTGTAGGGTGTATGTAGTACATGGTGTAGTGTGTGTGCAGTACATGGTGTAGTGTGTGTGCAGTACATGGTGTAGTGTGTGTGTAGTACATGGTGTAGTGTGTGTGTAGTACATGGTGTAGTGTGTGTGTAGTACATGGTGTAGTGTGTGTATGTAGTACATGGTGTAGTGTGTGTGTGAAGTACATGGTGTAGTGTGTGTGTAGTACATGGTGTAGTGTAATGTGTGTGCAGTACATGGTGTAGTGTGTGTGTAGTACATGGTGTAGTGTGTGTGTAGTACATGGTGTAGTGTGTGTGTGCAGTACATGGTGTAGTGTGTGTGTAGTACATGGTGTAGTATGTGTGCAGTACATGGTGTAGTGTGTGTATGTAGTACATGGTGTAGTGTGTGTGTAGTACATGGTGTAGTATGTGTGTATGTAGTACATGGTGTAGTGTGTGTAGTACATGGTGTAGTGTATTGTGTGTGTAGTACATGGTGTAGTGTGTATGTAGTACATGGTGTAGTGTGTGTGCAGTACATAGTGTAGTGTGTGTGTAGTACATGGTGTAGTGTGTGTGCAGTACATGGTGTAGTGTGGGTGTAGTACATGGTGTAGTATGTGTGTAGTACATGGTGTAGTGTGTGTGTGTAGTACATGGTGTAGTGTGTGTGTGCAGTACATGGTGTAGTGTGTGTGTGCAGTACATGGTGTAGTGTGTGTGTGTAGTACATGGTGTAGTGTGTGTGTGTAGTACATGGTGTAGTGTGTGTGTGTAGTACATGGTGTAGTGTGTGTATGTAGTACATGGTGTAGTGTGTGTGTGCAGTACATGGTGAAGTGTGTGTAGTACATGGTGTAGTGTAATGTGTGTGCAGTACATGGTGTAGTGTAATGTGTGTGCAGTACATGGTGTAGTGTAATGTGTGTGCAGTACATGGTGTAGTGTGTGTGTAGGACATGGTGTAGTGTGTGTGTGTAGTACATGGTGTAGTATGTGTGTAGTTCATGGTGTAGTGTGTGTGTAGTACATGGTGTAGTGTAATGTGTGTGCAGTACATGGTGTAGTGTGTGTGTAGGACATGGTGTAGTGTGTGTGTGTAGTACATGGTGTAGTATGTGTGTAGTTCATGGTGTAGTGTGTGTGTAGTACATGGTGTAGTGTGTGTGTGTGCAGTACATGGTGTAGTGTGTGTGTAGTACATGGTGTAGTGTGTGTGTAGTACATGGTGTAGTGTGTGTGCAGTACATGGTGTAGTGTGTGTGTAGTACATGGTGTAGTGTGTGTGTGCAGTACATTGTGCTGTGTGTGTGTAGTACATGGTGTAGTATGTGTGCAGTACATGGTGTAGTGTGTGTATGTAGTACATGGTGTAGTGTGTGTGTGTAGTACATGGTGTAGTGTGTGTGTAGTACATGGTGTAGTATGTGTGTATGTAGTACATGGTGTAGTGTGTGTGTGTGTAGTACATAGTGTAGTGTGTGTATGTAGTACATGGTGTAGTGTGTGTGTGTAGTACATGGTGTAGTGTGTGTGTGCAGTACATGGTGTAGTGTGTGTGTGTGCAGTACATGGTGTAGTGTGTGTGTGAAGTACATGGTGTAGTGTGTGTGTGTGTAGTACATGGTGTAATGTAATGTGTGTGTAGTACATGGTGTAGTGTGTGTGCAGTACATGGTGTAGTGTGTGTAGTACATGGTGTAGTGTGTGTGTGCAGTACATGGTGTAGTGTGTGTGTAGTACATGGTGTAGTGTGTGTGTAGTACATGGTGTAGTATGTGTGTAGTACATGGTGTAGTATGTGTGTAGTACATGGTGTAGTGTGTGTGTGCAGTACATGGTGTAGTGTGTGTGTAGTATATGGTGTAGTGTGTGTGTGTAGTACATGGTGTAGTATGTGTGCAGTACATGGTGTAGTGTGTGTATGTAGTAGATGGTGTAGTGTGTGTGTGTAGTACATGGTGTAGTGTGTGTGTAGTACATGGTGTAGTATGTGTGTATGTAGTACATGGTGTAGTGTGTGTGTGCAGTACATGGTGTAGTGTGTGTGCAGTACATGGTGTAGTGTGTGTGTGCAGTACATGGTGTAGTGTGTGTGTAGTACATGGTGTAGTGTGTGTGCAGTACATGGTGTAGTGTGTGTGCAGTACATGGTGTAGTGTGTGTGTAGTAGATGGTGTAGTGTGTGTGTGTGCAGTACATGGTGTAGTGTGTGTGTAGTACATGGTGTAGTGTGTGTATGTAGTACATGGTGTAGTGTGTGTGTGTGTAGTACATGGTGTAGTGTGTGTGTAGTACATGGTGTAGTGTGTGTGTAGTACATGGTGTAGTGTGTCTGTGCAGTACATGGTGTAGTGTGTGTGTAGTACATGGTGTAGTGTGTGTGTGTGCAGTACATGGTGTAGTGTGTGTATGTAGTACATGGTGTAGTGTGTGTGTGTATTACATGGTGTAGTGTGTGTGTGTATTACATGGTGTAGTGTGTGTGTAGTACATGGTGTAGTGTGTCTGTGCAGTACATGGTGTAGTGTGTGTGTAGTACATGGTGTAGTGTGTGTGTGTGCAGTACATGGTGTAGTGTGTATAGTACATGGTGTAGTGTAATGTGTGTGCAGTACATGGTGTAGTGTGTGTGTAGTACATGGTGTAGGGTGTATGTAGTACATGGTGTAGTGTGTGTGCAGTACATGGTGTAGTGTGTGTGCAGTACATGGTGTAGTGTGTGTGTAGTACATGGTGTAGTGTGTGTGTAGTACATGGTGTAGTATGTGTGCAGTACATGGTGTAGTGTGTGTATGTAGTACATGGTGTAGTGTGTGTGTGTAGTACATGGTGTAGTGTGTGTGTAGTACATGGTGTAGTGTGTGTGTGCAGTACATGGTGTAGTGTGTGCAGTACATGGTGTAGTGTGTGTGCAGTACATGGTGTAGTGTGTGTGTGAAGTACATGGTGTAGTGTGTGTGTGTGTAGTACATGGTGTAATGTAATGTGTGTGCAGTACATGGTGTAGTGTGTGTGTAGTACATGGTGTAGGGTGTATGTAGTACATGGTGTAGTGTGTGTGCAGTACATGGTGTAGTGTGTGTGTGTGCAGTACATGGTGTAGTGTGTGTGTGCAGTACATGGTGTAGTGTGTGTGTAGTACATGGTGTAGTATGTGTGTAGTACATGGTGTAGTGTGTGTGTGCAGTACATGGTGTAGTGTGTGTGTAGTACATGGTGTAGTGTGTGTGTGTGCAGTACATGGTGTAGTGTGTGTGTAGTACATGGTGTAGTGTGTGTATGTAGTACATGGTGTAGTGTGTGTGTGTAGTACATGGTGTAGTGTGTGTGTAGTACATGGTGTAGTGTGTGTGTGTAGTACATGGTGTAGTATGTGTGTAGTACATGGTGTAGTGTGTGTGCAGTACATGGTGTAGTGTGTGTGTAGTACATGGTGTAGGGTGTATGTAGTACATGGTGTAGTGTGTGTGCAGTACATGGTGTAGTGTGTGTGTGTGCAGTACATGGTGTAGTGTGTGTGTGCAGTACATGGTGTAGTGTGTGTGTAGTACATGGTGTAGTATGTGTGTAGTACATGGTGTAGTGTGTGTGTGCAGTACATGGTGTAGTGTGTGTGTAGTACATGGTGTAGTGTGTGTGTGTGCAGTACATGGTGTAGTGTGTGTGTAGTACATGGTGTAGTGTGTGTATGTAGTACATGGTGTAGTGTGTGTGTGTAGTACATGGTGTAGTGTGTGTGTAGTACATGGTGTAGTGTGTGTGTGTAGTACATGGTGTAGTATGTGTGTAGTACATGGTGTAGTATGTGTGTAGTACATGGTGTAGTGTGTGTGCAGTACATGGTGTAGTGTGTGTGTAGTACATGGTGTAGGGTGTATGTAGTACATGGTGTAGTGTGTGTGCAGTACATGGTGTAGTGTGTGTGTGTGCAGTACATGGTGTAGTGTGTGTGTGCAGTACATGGTGTAGTGTGTGTGTAGTACATGGTGTAGTATGTGTGTAGTACATGGTGTAGTGTGTGTGTGCAGTACATGGTGTAGTGTGTGTGTAGTATATGGTGTAGTGTGTGTGTGTAGTACATGGTGTAGTATGTGTGCAGTACATGGTGTAGTGTGTGTATGTAGTAGATGGTGTAGTGTGTGTATGTAGTACATGGTGTAGTGTGTGTGTGCAGTACATGGTGTAGTGTGTGTGTGTGCAGTACATGGTGTAGTGTGTATAGTACATGATGTAGTGTGTGTGTGCAGTACATGGTGTAGTGTGTGTAGTACATGGTGTAGTGTAATGTGTGTGCAGTACATGGTGTAGTGTGTGTGTAGTACATGGTGTAGTATGTGTGCAGTACATGGTGTTGTGTGTGTATGTAGTACATGGTGTAGTGTGTGTATGTAGTACATGGTGTAGTGTGTGTGTGTAGTACATGGTGTAGTGTGTGTGTGTAGTACATGGTGTAGTGTGTGTGTGCAGTACATGGTGTAGTGTGTGTGTGTGCAGTACATGGTGTAGTGTGTATAGTACATGGTGTAGTGTGTGTGTGTGCAGTACATGGTGTAGTGTGTGTAGTACATGGTGTAGTGTAATGTGTGTGCAGTACATGGTGTAGTGTGTGTGTTCAGTACATGGTGTAGTGTGTGTGTTCAGTACATGGGGGAGTGTGTGTGCAGTACATTGTGTAGTGTGTGTGTGCAGTACATGGTGTAGTTTGTGTGTAGTACATGGTGTAGTGTGTATGTAGTACATGGTGTAGTGTGTGTGCAGTACATGGTGTAGTGTGTGTATAGTACATGGTGTAGTGTGTGTGTAGTACATGGTGTAGTGTGTGTGTGCAGTACATGGTGTAGTGTGTGTGTAGTACATGGTGTAGTATGTGTGCAGTACATGGTGTAGTTTTTGTATGTAGTACATGGTGTAGTGTGTGTGTGTAGTACATGGTGTAGTGTGTGTGTGTAGTACATGGTGTAGTGTGTGTGCAGTACATGGTGTAGTGTGTGTGTAGTACATGGTGTAGTATGTGTGCAGTACATGGTGTAGTTTTTGTATGTAGTATATGGTGTAGTGTGTGTATGTAGTATATGGTGTAGTGTGTGTGTGCAGTACATGGTGTAGTGTGTGTGTGCAGTACATGGTGTAGTGTGTGTGTGTAGTACATGGTGTAGTGTGTGTGTAGTACATGGTGTAGTGTGTGTGTGCAGTACATGGTGTAGTGTGTGTGTAGTACATGGTGTAGTATGTGTGCAGTACATGGTGTAGTGTGTGTATATAGTACATGGTGTTGTGTGTGTGTGTAGTACATGGTGTAGTGTGTGTGTGTGTAGTACATGGTGTAGTGTGTGTGTAGTACATGGTGTAGTGTGTGTGTGCAGTACATGGTGTAGTGTGTGTGTGAAGTACATGGTGTAGTGTGTGTGTGTGTAGTACATGGTGTAATGTAATGTGTGTGCAGTACATGGTGTAGTGTGTGTGCAGTACATGGTGTAGTGTGTGTGTAGTACATGGTGTAGGGTGTATGTAGTACATGGTGTAGTGTGTGTGCAGTACATGGTGTAGTGTGTGTGTGTGCAGTACATGGTATAGTGTGTGTGTGTGTAGTACATGGTGTAGTGTGTGTGCAGTACATGGTGTAGTGTGTGTGCAGTACATGGTGTAGTGTGTGTGCAGTACATGGTGTAGTGTGTGTGTAGTACATGGTGTAGTGTGTGTGTGCAGTACATGGTGTAGTGTGTGTGTAGTACATGGTGTAGTATGTGTGCAGTACATGGTGTAGTGTGTGTGTAGTACATGGTGTAGTGTGTGTGTGCAATACATGGTGTAGTGTGTGTGTAGTACATGGTGTAGTATGTGTGTATGTAGTACATGGTGTAGTGTGTGTGTGCAGTACATGGTGTAGTGTGTGTGCAGTATATGGTGTAGTGTGTGTGTGTAGTACATGGTGTAGTGTGTGTGTGCAGTACATGGTGTAGTGTGTGTGTGCAGTACATGGTATAGTGTGTGTGTGTGTAGTACATGGTGTAGTGTGTGTGTGCAGTATATGGTGTATGCGGGTGACGATCCCATGCAGTGCTATGTGGCAGAGGCTGGCATATCAGGCTGTTGGGCACCGGATCACCCATTGTATAGGACTGCCCGAGATGTTGCCCCGTCTGCGCTGTGGCTGTGGGTCGCATTGCTAGGTACAGAGTTGTTAGGTGCAGGGGTTAGAGTGGGCAGGAGCGGGGTGGTACTGAGGGCCTGATTCAGAGCCGGACGCTATTTGCGGACGCTCGTTTAGAAAAAGGGGCTGGCTATTTAAATTAAGCGCTCGCTCTTTGCGGTCTGTTGATGCCTCTATGTCTGAACGAGCGAATAAAACATGCGCTCACTATTTTGGAAAAAACGCCCCCCTGGCCGCTCACATCATACGTCATCTCCGCTATTTATTAGATTAATCGAGTACATCGTAAGGCGTATGAACTGCTCGCAGTGCTTGTGGTTGGATTTCCCTACCGCAATCATGTGAGCAGTTCAGGCTAAAAGACAACCCAGTGACGTGGTCGATGACGCTGCTTTGTTAATTATGCACACCCTTAAAACGCCCGTTTTGACCTTTAAGCACGCCTGCGTTTGGATCTCCACTCCCCGTTTTCAAGCACCTTCCCCTGTTACCACCCACAAACGCCTCATCCTGTCACTCAAATTAGCAGCATTCGCTATTTTGCGAGCACACGATCTTCGACCGCACTGACTGGTTCGCGCATGCGTACTAAAACCCATACGCATGTGCAGATGTGCGAACATCGCTCGGAGCGAACGAGTGGCCGCTTATGAGCGGCTCTGAATCAGGCCCTGAGATCCATCATCTCTAATTGTACAGAACTAGTTCCACCTCCACCAAGTCCCTGCACAGAAGTCCCACAGACAGAGACCCTCACTGACTGCCTAGGGGGGCTCAGTTTCTTCAGGGAAACCAGCATATAGGCCTCACACACACATGATCTGGTCACTGCCAAGGCTAAAGGACATTCCTCACTCCTAATTCTTCTAGATCTCTCTGCTGTATGTGACACTGTTGACCACTCTCTTCTCGTACAAACATTACAATCCCTAGGTGTTAAGGACACAGCTCTTTCTTGGTTCTCTTCCTGTCTATCTGATCCCTCTTTTTCTGTTCGTTTTTCTGATTCTGCCTCCTCTTCGCTACCTCTATCAGTTGGAGTACCACAAGACTCTGTCTTAGGTCCTCTGCTATTCTCAATCTATACCACCTCTCTTGGCAAACTAATCGCTCTTTTGGATTTCAGTACCATCTGTATGCGGATGATACTCCAATCTACCTATCCTCTCCAGATTTATCTCCATCTGTATTGGTCCGTGTCACTGAATGTCTTTCTGCCATTTCATCTTGGATGTCATCTCGCCGCCTGAGACTTAATATTTCTAAAACAGAATTAATTATATTTCCACCGGCCAATAACAGTTACCAACCTGATCTCTTTATCACTGTTGATAACTCAACAATCCACCCCACCCCACAAGCTCGCTGCCTTGGTGTCATCCTTGATTCTGAACTGTCCTTTGTTCCCCACATTCAATCTGTCTCAAAATCATGTTACATACATCTAAATAACATATTCAAAATTCGACCATATCTCACACAAGACACTGCAAAAACTCTGATCCATGCACTCATTATTTCCCGCATTGACTATTGCAATAGTCTCCTTACTGGCCTTCCCAAAAATAGGCTATTGCCATTACAATCCATTATGAATGCAGCTGCGAGGCTTATCTTCCTTGCGAAACGTTCTTCCTCTGCTGCCCCGCTCTGTCAGTCCCTCCATTGGTTGCCGGTTTTCTACCGTATTCAATACAAAATACTTTCACTTACACATAAGACTATTAACCAAACCACACCAACATATATCTCTTCACTCATCTCAAAATATCTCCCAACCCGACCTCTCCGCTCAGCACAAGATCTGCGTCTCTCATCCCCGCGCATTACTTGCTCCCATTCATGGTTACAGGACTTTCTTCATGCTGCACCCACTCTACGGAATGAACTACCTTGCACAATAAGACTTTCATCTAGTCTCCAATCCTTCAAGCGTTCCCTGAAAACTCACCTCTTCAGGCAAGCTTATCAGATTCCAGAACCGCCCATATAACCTTCATAGCTTCCATATCTAATTACATCCCCTCTCACAGTCCACACATAACCTCACACATTGGCCCTCATTCAGACCCACTCGCGAGCGGCTGTCCACTCGCAAGTGGGTCGATGGTCCGCACTGCGCATGCGCCCGACGGAGGGAGATCCGTCGTGCGCATGCGCGAGACCCGACGACCGAAGGACTTTCCTTCGCTCGGAGTGTCTCTTCAAAGGGGGCATGCAGTCGATGTTGACTGACAGCACCCCCCCTTTGGTGGGCGTGTCGGGGGCGTGCCTGCCAGACGGAGGCGTTCCCAAGGGAACCCCTACAGTCTGAAGCCGGCCCCACTGACATCACTAGTGATGTCAGTGGGAGTGATTTTGGCTCTGATAGAACCAAAATCACTCCTGGCCTTGCGGTTGAAAAACTCAACCGCAGGCTTCTGCTCGCACTGGCGATGGTCACGATGGTCAAGACCATCGCGACCATCATCCTGCACGCTCGTATATGCTGTGGGTGGTGACCCACAGCTATACGAGCGTCCAGGAGGATGCTCCACATTAATGGAGGTGGACCCTGATTCAGAGCGAGCGCTCTGGTCAGAGCGTCCGGATCTGAATCAGGGCCATTGTCTTTCTCTCACATCCTCCTGATATTTGGCCGACATTCCTGTGTGACTGGATCATGCAGCCAACCAAGAAACTGTGCATTCTGGCCGGACCAAAATGCAATATATAGCACCTATCCCTGTGTATCATATATAGCACCTATCCTTGTGTATCATATATAGCACCTATCCCTGTGTATCATATATAGCACCTATCCTTGTGTACCATATATAGCACCTATCCTTGTGTACCATATATAGCACCTATCCTTGTGTACCATATATAGCACCTATCCCTGTGTATCATATATAGCACCTATCCTTGTGTACCATATATAGCACCTATCCTTGTGTACCATATATAGCACCTATCCTTGTGTACCATATATAGCACCTATCCCTGTGTATCATATATAGCACCTATCCTTGTGTATCATATGTAGCACCTATCCTTGTGTACCATATATAGCACCTATCCTTGTGTACCATATGTAGCACCTATCCCTGTGTATCATATATATCACCTATCCCTGTGTATCATATATAGCACCTATCCCTGTGTATCATATATATCACCTATCCCTGTGTATCATATATAGCACCTATCCCTGTGTATCATATACAGCACCTATCCTTGTGTACCATATGTAGCACCTATCCTTGTGTACCATATACAGCACCTATCCTTGTGTACCATATATAGCACCTATCCCTGTGTACCATATATAGCACCTATCCCTGTGTATCATATACAGCACCTATCCCTGTGTACCATATACAGCACCTATCCTTGTGTATCATATATAGCACCTATCCTTGTGTATCATATATAGCACCTATCCCTGTGTATCATATATAGCACCTATCCCTGTGTATCATATATAGCACCTATCCTTGTGTACCATATATAGCACCTATCCTTGTGTACCATATGTAGCACCTATCCTTGTGTACCATATACAGCACCTATCCTTGTGTACCATATATAGCACCTATCCCTGTGTATCATATACAGCACCTATCCCTGTGTATCATATACAGCACCTATCCCTGTGTACCATATACAGCACCTATCCTTGTGTATCATATATAGCACCTATCCTTGTGTACCATATATAGCACCTATCCTTGTGTACCATATATAGCACCTATCCTTGTGTATCATATATATCACCTATCCCTGTGTATCATATACAGCACCTATCCCTGTGTATCATATATAGCACCCATCCCTGTGTATCAGTGCCTATTTCCCTATAGATTGTAAGTTATTACCCAGTTTTGTTTTATTAATATTTACAATTGAATATGCTGCGCTATATAAGAAACTGGTAATAAATAAATATATATAGGTAAGGAGAGAATGTAGTGAAGACAATACATAGGGGCTGCAAAAACCATGGGGCAGTGTGACAGACTAGTTTGTGGGGACCCCATAAAATAAACCTCACAGGCAGAGGAATAACACTGATGATATAGAATTTTTTTTCGTTTTAAGTGATGTAACATTGTGGTCTCAGCTGATGGCAGGAGGGCTAATAACGCATCTAAATGTATTTCACACTGTCACAGCCCCCAGGCCCCCCGCCATTCACGTTACCGTTTCCTGTAAACAATAGTGTGTGTATGTGTGTGTATGTGTGTATGACTGTGTGTATGACCAGGGGCGGATTGGGAATTGAAAGTGGCCCTGGAAAAATCTGTGAAAGCGGCCCTCGGTGTGAGCCGGAAAAGTGGGTGTGGCCTCATGAAAAGGGGTGTGGCCTAATGCAAAACACCATTCCCGCAAGCCACTCCCCCTGTTTCAGTCATAGTCATACTGGTGGCATGCCTACCACTCCAGGAGCTGATAGCCATGCCCACAGTCCCTCTCTCCAGTGAATAAGCACAGCGAGCATGTGAATGAGCATTTTCTTACCTATATGATTTCTCTGCAACGCGGAATCTCTGAAGAAATTGATCCTCTCTGGACAGGCAGCGTCTTGTGTTGGTATTTACTATTCATGCACGAGATCCCATGGTCTGGAAGCCGCCTGTATGTGTCCCAATAAAACCAATGTTATTATCATGCAACAGAGGTTCAACCAGATAATAAATGTGGGTTTCCCATATCAAACAATTTTTTATTAATAAAATATATTTGCTCCTTTGGTTCCATTTACATCAGAATATGGTTTCATTAGAATTGTTATCTTACTGAAGATTACTGTGCCCCAGTGTTTTCTTCTAATAGTACCAGTGTTCCTACCGTCCTATATGTGTGTCTCCAACCTATCCCCTCTCGTGTGTTTATTCAACGCTATCACCCTGCGCCTCTCCAGTGCCACCCCCAATTCACTCCGGCACCATCCACCCACAGTGCCATCCTCCTGCGTCTCCCGAGCGCCATCATCCTGCGTCTCCTCAGTGGCGTCCTCCTGCCCTAGCACAGAATAGCCCTTCTTTCTCACACACAGATCATCTCCCCTTAGCACAGAATACCCTCCCTCCCCAGACAGATCAAACCCCCTCATCTCCACAGACAGATCATCATTTCCCCCGTCCTTAGTATAGCAGACCCTCCCTCCCCCAGACAGATCATCTCCCCCTCACCTAGTATAGCAGACCCCCATCCCCAGACAGATCATCATCTCCCCCACCCCTAGTATAGCAGACCCCCCCTCCCCCAGACAGATCATCTCCCCCACCCCTAGTATAGCAGACCCCACCTCCCCCAGACAGATCATCTCCACCCCTAGTATATCAGACCCCCCCTCCCCCACAGACAGATCATCACCCCCTAGACTGCAGCCAAACCCGATTGTCTCCTCTCCACTCTGCCCCCTCCCCAGGCTGTGAAATGAAACTTAAACATGACACTTCACAGCCTGGGGAGGGAAGAGTGGAGAGGATGTGATCAGGCTGACAGACTGCTCTGACCGGACCCCCATCCCCGCCGCAACTTACCCTCACCGCAGCCACGCTGTCACCTGCGGTCCTGCGCCACTTCACCTCACTCCTCCTTGTTGACGCCAACTATACACTTTGTGGGGCTTTCATAGGCTGCTGGCCGCTGGCCTCTCTTCTCGCAAGAGAGGCTCAGGCGCACGGCCAGGCAGTACTGATAGGCAGCCGGGCTCCTTGTGTAAAACACATAGGAGCCGGCTGAGTGACACGAATCGGGGGGCGGGGCCTCAAATAACAAGCGGCCCCACAACCAATCGGCCCACCGGGATTTTCCCCGCAAAATGTAATGCCCAATCCGCCCCTGTGTATGACTGTGTGTGTATGACTGTGTGTGTATGTGTATGTGTGTGTGTGAGAGTGTGTGTGTGTGTATGTGTGTGTGTATGTGTGTGTGTGAGACTGTGTGTGTGTGTGTATGTGTGTGTGTGTGACTGTGTATGACTGTGTGTGTGAGTGTGTGTGTGTGTATGTGTGTGTGACTGTGTATGACTGTGTGTATGTGTGTGACTGTGTATGACTGTGTGTGTGAGTATGACTGTGTGTGTATGTGTGTGTGACTGTGTGTATGACTGTGTGTGACTGTGTATGACTGTGTGTATGTGTGTGTGTGTGTGTATGTGTGTGTGTGTGACTGTGTGTATGACTGTGTGTGTGTGTGTGTGTGTGTGTGTCTGTGTATGACTGTGTGTGTGTGTGTGTGAGTGTGTGTCAGTATGTGTGTGTGTATGACTGTGTATGTGTGTGTGTGTGTGTGTGTATGTGTGTGTGTGTGTGTGTGTAGCACAGTTTGGACACTTGTTATGACCGGTCAGACTAATGTGCAGGAAGGGGAGTGGGGAGAGGAGTTCCACCACCTCTTCAAGACCCTGGTTATGTGTGTACCCAGCTTTACATCAGTTTAACCCAGGGAGATAATTCTGAGATTACTTTAGCTTTGGTTAGACAGGTTGGCTAATATTAATAAGTACAGTATATGATCAGGTTAGCTATGGTTAGACAGTTTGGTTTAGGTACATACTGTACTTCTTATATCAGTTTAGCTTTGGTCAGGCAGTAAAGCATAGGGAAATAAGTAGGGGTGAGCGGGTTCGGATTTCTGAAATCCGAACCCCCCCGAGCCACCCGATCCGAGGCCGATCCGAGTCAGGCTCGACTTTTCCCGCCTGACTCGGATCTGAAATCGAGGCAAAACGCCATCATCCCGCCTTCCGGGTCTCGCGGGTTTTGGATCCTATATAAGGTACCCGCGTCGGCGCCATTTTCTCACTCGGCTGTGGACAGTGAAGAGGGAGGGTGGGAGTTAGGGCTGGCTGGGCTGTGTAGTGTAGTGTAGTGTAGTGCAGAGTAGTGTTGTGCTGTGCTGTGTTGTGCTGTGCTGCTGTTGTCTATAGGGGCTGTGTCCACTACTTCAAAGTCCATAGGGGCTGGCTGTGTTGTGCTGTGCTGCTGTTGTCCATAGGGGCTGTGTCCACTACTTCAAAGTCCATAGGGGCTGGCTGGACTGTGTTGTGCAGTCAGTTGTCCATAGGGGCTGTGTCCACTACTTCAAAGTCCATAGGGGCTGGCTGGACTGTGTTGTGCAGTCAGTTGTCCATAGGGGCTGTGTCCACTCCAAAGTCCTGTGCAGTGTCCCAGTCCTAAAGGGGTGCTGTAGTGTTGTCCAGGGGGTGCTCTGTCCATCAGGGGTGCTCCCCCCAAGTGCTAAAAAAATAATATTTTTTCTGTGTTTGTGAATTGTGTGCGCAGTAGCCGCACGTGCATCAACAAAGTAGTGCCAAGCGTGCGCCTGTGTCCCATAAGTACAGAGCCGGCTGGCTCATTTCTTAAAGGGTGGTATAACCCACAAAGTGCACTACTCTCCAGCAAAAATAAAAAAATATTTTCTGTGTTTGTGTGCGCCTTAGTCGCACATATATATCAATATAACATAAATGGAGGACCAAACTTTCTCCGATAAAAATAAAATAGGGAAAGATCAAGAACCACTTCCTCCTAGTGCTGTTGCTGCTGCTGGGAGTTGTTCATCATCCCAGAGAGGAAGTAGGAACATCACTACTTTTACTAAACAATTGACCCTCCAACAGTCCCTAGCGAGGAGGATGAAGTACGACAGCAGTCATCCTGAAGCAAAACGTATAACTGAGGCCTTGACTGTTATGTTGGTGTTAGACGTGCGTCCGGTATCCGCCATTAGTGCAGTGGGATTTAGACAATTGATGGAGGTAGTGTGTCCCCGGTCCCAAATCCCATCTAGATTCCACCTGCATCCTTAAAGCAGCAGCGACAAGCGTGCGTCTGTCCGTTAAAGGGTGGTGTAACCCTCAAAGTGCGCTCCACAAACAATAAAAAATTCTTCTTTTTTTTTCTGTCTTTGTGAAATGTGTGGGCTGTAGCCGCACCTGCATCCTCGTGCGTCTGTCGGTTAAAGGATTACATCATTGACAGCATCCAAGTAGGCATGTCAGACAGTCCGTACCTGTACTGGCAGGAAAAAGAGGCAATTTGGAGGTCCCTGTACAAACTGGCTCTATTTTACCTGAGTTGCCCCCCCTCCAGTGTGTACTCCGAAAGAGTGTTTAGTGCAGCCGGGAACCTTGTCAGCGAAAGGCGTAGGAGGTTGCTTCCACAAAATGTGGAGATGATGTTCATAAAAATGAATTATCAACTCTTCCAGGGAGACCAGCCTCCAGAACGTACAGAGGGACCTGTGGTGGTGGATTCCAGTGGGGACGAATTAAGACTCTGTGAGGATGAGGATGTACACAACACTGAAGAGGGTGAGGAATCGGTGGATGAGGAGGATGAGGACGACATCTTGCCTCCGTAGAGCCAGTTTGTGCAGGGACAGATTAATTGCCAGCTTGTTTTGTGGGGGCCCAAACGAACCAATCGTTTCAGCCACAGTCGTGTGGCAGACCATGGCGCTGAAATGTTTGGTTTGTTAAAGTGTGCATGTCCTGTTTATACAACATAAGGGTGGGTGGGAGGGCCCAAGGACAATTCCATCTTGCACTTCTTTTTTTTCTTTGCATTATGTACAGTTTGGGGCCTAGTTTTTCTAACTGCCATCCTGTCTGCCACTGCAGTGTCACTCCTAGATGGGCCACGTGTTTGTGCCGCCCACTCATGTCGCTTAGCATAGTCATCCAGCTACCTCGGTGCAACCTTTTGGACATAAAAACACTATTGTGAGGTGTGAGGTGTTCAGAATAGACTGGAAATGAGTGGAAATTAAGGTTATTGAGGTTAATAATAGCATAGGAGCAGAAAAACCTACAAATTCTGTGATTTTAGCTGTTTTTATGCTTTTTTTCAAAAAAATACAGATCCAAAACACAAAACCCAGAACCCAAAACACGGAAGGGTGGTTTTGGCAAAACCAATCCAGATCCAAAACACGAAAAGTGGCCGGTGCACACCCCTAGACATAAGTATTACATCAGTGTAGCTTTGGTTAGGCAGTATAGCATAGGGAAATGAGTATTACATCAGTGTAGCTTTGGTTAGGCAGTATAGCATAGGGAAATGATTATTACATCAGTGTAGCTTTGGTTAGGCAGTATAGCATAGGGAAATGATTATTACATCAGTATAGCTTTGGTTAGGCAGTATAGCATAGGGAAATAAGTATTATGTGACTGAATGCTGCTCCTGCCGCTTGTACGCTGTATGTGACTGTATGCTGCTACTGCTTGTACGCTGTATGTGACTGTATGCTGCTACTGCTGCTTGTACTCTGTATGTGACTGTATGCTGCTACTGCTTGTACACTGTATGTGACTGTATGCTGCTACTGCTTGTACGCTATATGTGACTGTATGCTGCCACTGCCGCTTGTACACTGTATGTGACTGTATGCTGCTACTGCTTGTACGCTGTATGTGACTGTATGCTGCTACTGCTTGTACGCTGTACGTGACTGTATGCTGCTACTGCCGCTTGTACACTGTATGTGACTGTATGCTGCTACTGCCGCTTGTACGCTGTATGTGACTGTATGCTGCTACTGCTTGTACGCTATATGTGACTGTATGCTGCTACTGCTTGTACGCTATATGTGACTGTATGCTGTCACTTGTACACTACCTGTCATTTTCAAGCTATTACTGTTTTTCTCCTCATCCATCTGATGGTGTGTGTGTGTGGGGGGGGGGGGGGCATTCATACAAAAGTCACATTGTTGCATGTATACATTGTACCTTATGAACATTGATATATATCATGTCTGAATTTAATAAGCAGGATGGAAGACCAGTGGGTCTATCTTGTATATTCTGTTCTACAAGCCTGTGAAATCAGAATGTGGATGGAATATGTGGCAGATGTAACAAGTTATTTCTGGATATATCTAATGCATCTGTACCAGTAATGGAGACACAGGTGGTTACTATCACGCCTCAGGTTTTGTCCTATTTAATAGGTGCGAGCTCAGGCTGTAGGGTACCCACAGTATATGAATCCTGTATATTTGCCTCCTATGAGTCCCTGTTGGGATTTTCCTTTGTACTGCCACCCTCTCCCAGTGGCATAACTAGGGTATTTGGAGCCCAGGGTAAATTTGAAAATGGATCCCCCCCCCCCACTATGTGCGTGTGTGGTGAAAAATGGGCGTGGTCACAAGGGGCATTGTCAAAATGGGCGTGGTCACTGAAAAATGGGGTGTGTTAAACATGACACACACCCCTTTCTTATCACAGGGAACATTTTTCCATTTGCACCTTAATGCAGTGCCCCTTATACAGTCCCCCCTATGCAGTGCCCCCAGTAGTGGTCCCTCTTATCAGGCCCCCAGTAGTGCCCCTTATACAGTGCCCCCAGTAGTGGTCCCTCAATGTGCAGCCCCCAATTAGTTCAACTTATACAGGCCCCCAGTAGTGATCCCCCTTATGCAGTGCCCCTTACACAGTTCCCCCTGTAGTAGTCCCCCTTATGCAGCCCACCATTAGTTCCCCTTATACAGTGGCCCCAGTAGTTGTCCCCCTAATGCAGGCCCCCTGTAGTTGTCCCCCCTGTGCAGTGCCCCCAGTAGTAGTCCCCCATACACATTGCCCTTTATAGTTGCCCCAGTAGGAGTCCCCCTTGATGCAGTGCCCCAAATAGTAGTGGTCCCCCCCAGTAGTAGTCCCCAGTAGTGGTCCCCCCAATGCAGTGCCCCCAATAGTAGTCCCCCTACACAGTGCCCTTTATAGTGGCTCCAGTAGAAGTCCCCCTTAATGCAGTGCCCACTGTAATAGACCCCAGTAGTGGTCCCCTCCAATGCAGTGCCCCAGTAGTATACCCCCCAATAGTAGCCCCCAGTAGTGGTCCCGTGCCCCCCCTTGAAGCAGTACCCCCAGTAGTAGTCCCCTCCTTAGTAATAATCCCTCCCCCCTGTAGTAAACCCCATAGTGGTCCCCCCCCCAAAGCAGTGCCCCCAGTAGTATCCCCCACAGTAGTAAACCCCAGTAGTGGTCCCCCCCCTCCCGTGCTGGTGCGCTCTGCCTTATGGGAGAGAAGTCATGACATCTCCCATTACCCACTGCAGAAGCCGGCTCTTGCAGTGGGTGCTGTGGCTGCAGCAGCCAATGAGAGTCTGACGCTCACTGAGTGCTGTTTAACACACACATTGCCGCCAGCGCTGGCAGTGATGTGTGTGCAGTAGCAGCAGCAGCCAATGAGAGTCGTCTGCCTCTCATTAGCTGCTGGTTAACACACATATCGCCGCCAGCGCTGACGGCGATGTGTGTCAGCACAGCTTGAGGCTGCCCACCTGCCACCCTCCTCCTGGCACTATTGGGCAAGTGCTCAGGGGGAGGGAAGGGCTCATCTGTGCAGCACAGGACCGGCGCTGGATGCCTAGCGCCGGTCCTGTGTAAATGTGTAGTGCCGACCGTACACACTGTGGTCAGCACTACACCGGCTAACTAGGGCTCCCCCCAGGGCACGTGCCCCCCTCGCCCTGCCCTAGTTACGCCACTGGTCTCTCCACAGGTAGTGATCCCAGTGGGGGTAGAGAAGCCGGTGCATAAACCGAAAAGATCTCATCAGGCGTCACATAGTCACCCGCATGCCTCATCAGGCGTCACATAGTCACCCGCATGCCTCATCAGGCGTCACATAGTCACCCGCATACCTCATCAGGCGTCACATAGTCACCCGCATGCCTCATCAGGCGTCACATATTCACCGGCATGCCTCATCAGGCGTCACATATTCACCCGCATGCCTCATCAGGCGTCACATATTCACCGGCATGCCTCATCAGGCGTCACATATTCACCGGCATGCCTCATCAGGCGTCACATATTCACCGGCATGCCTCATCAGGCGTCACATATTCACCGGCATGCCTCATCAGGCGTCACATATTCACCCGCATGCCTCATCAGGCATCACATATTCACCCGCATGCCTCATCAGGCGTCACATATTCACCCGCATGCCTCATCAGGCATCACATATTCACCAGCATACCTCATCAGGCGTCACATAGTCACCCGCATACCTCATCAGGCGTCACATAGTCACCCGCATACCTCATCAGGCTGTGAAAGAAGGTGGTGGCTACAGACTATTTTCCTAAGTCGGGCAATGGATGAATCTTTTGGCAGAAGCTTGAGAGATAATAACCTCCCTAGCAACGCCAAGGGCGCGGAATTACCATCCACATCTACCTCTAAAAGGCAGCCATACCGGTCCTTCTGTTCACCAAGTAAGGCAAAAAAGCAGTCCTCGGCCAGACAAGGTGGCAAGAGGGCACAGCCCAAAGGGTCTTGGGCAACCAAATGCCCTCCTTCCAAACCAGATGGTAAACCCATGGTGTGATGGGACGGGCCTCCCCCTGTAGGATGTCAGGGTTGGGGGCTGACTTTTGCTATTTACCCAGGCCTGGCATCAGACCACTACAGATGCCTGGGTATGAGAGCTGGTATCTCAGGGTTATGCCATCACATTCCTCAAGCAACCACCTCAAATGTTTGTGGGCACAACCCTTCCTATAGACCCGGTCAGAGCTGCGGCCTACCGGGAGTCTATAGGGGCCCTTCTGAAATCACGTGTTATAGTCTCTGTCCCTATGACACAACAGGGAAAGGGGCATTACTCAATTGTGTTTCTAATTCAAAAACGCCGTGGGTCACACCACCCAATATTTAATCTAAAATCTCTCAACAGATTTATCAAAGTACCCAAATTTAGTATGGAAACTTTGCAGACAATTGTATTAGTGATGGAGCCTGGGGACCTCATGGCCCCCTAGATATACAAGATGCATGTCCCGATTACAAAATCTCACCAAGCCTTTCTCCAGTTGCAGTAGATCAACAACACTATCAGTTTCAGGCTTTACCCTTCTGACTGGCCACAGCCCCTCGGGTGTTCACCAGTATAATGGCAGTCATGACGGCCCATCTCAGACAACAGGGGGTCAGGATACTGCCATATCTAGACAACCTCCAGATATTGGCACAATCTCAGGAGATGTTGCAATGCCATCTGCAGTCCAGCGTCCATGAAAGAAGTGGCAAGGAGAAAAAGGAGGGGGATTTAACCCCCTATTGTACCTCAGCACACTGAATAATACCTGCAACAATATATGAAGACTATATGGTCATAGAAATTCAGAGATATTAGTTGCATGCATTTGCAAATACATGGGAGGCTGCTGGGCCATGTTACGGCTTCTCTGTTACCAGCAGTCCCTAACACTAAGGGGTTCACGTCCGGGGCGCAGTGCACTCCAAAAAACGTCCAGCCCAGGACCCCCCCAGGGCATCACACGAAAATGGAAAAAGAGTGACAGTGCAGTGTAAAGTATAGCTGTGTGTGAGTAATCATTAAGTGTGGAATGAGAGGTTAAAATATATGTGAAAAAATACATGAATAATAAACAAACATAAAAGGTGATGTGAAAAGTCACTATGTGTATTAAGTGGTGATGCCCTGAGGAGGCCCAGCCAGTGCAGTCCCAGGGGCCCTATGCCCAAACGCTCACCCCAAATGTAAAATATACCAATTATAAGGCCTCATGATAAAGGCACATACATAAATGCATCCAAATTGAGAGCCAGCTTACCTGGGAGTCACCCCTGGGAACTCCAACTAGCACTACTAGAACCAGCATGCCCTACTAATGCTGGCTCCTTCATGCAACTCATAACAAACAAGCAAAAATGGCAGCTGCTCAATCAATCTAGCAGTACTAATCAGGTGCATGAAAGGGAGGGGTCAGACTAAGTAGAAAAAGGAGGGGGATTTAACCCCCTATTGTACCTCAGCACACTGAATGGACGTTTTTTGGGGTGCACTGCGCCCCGGAAGTGAACCCCTTAGTGTTAGGGACTGCTGGTAACAGAGAAGCCGTAACATGGCCCAGCAGCCTCCCATGTATTTGCAAATGCATGCAACTAATATCTCTGAATTTCTATGACCATATAGTCTTCATATATTGTTGCAGGTATTATTCAGTGTGCTGAGGTACAATAGGGGGTTAAATTCCCCTCCTTTTTCTACTTAGTCTGACCTCTCCCTTTCATGCACCTGATTAGTACTGCTAGATTGATTGAGCAGCTGCCATTTTTGCTTGTTTGTAAGAAGTGGCAAGGATCCTGCTATGGGCGGAATGCCATCTGCCAGCAATAGTGGCACTATTCATCCCAGGGATACTCAACTGGGAAGCGGACTTCCTAAGTCACCAAGACATACACGCCGGGGGAATGGGCTCTTCATCCTGGGGCACAGGTGGGGGATACCAGACGTAGACCACATGGCATCACATCACAACCACAAGGTCCCCAGGTATGGATCCAGGACAAGAGACCCCTTAGCAGCCTTTGTGGATGATCTGACGGTGAGGTGGAACTTCGGGTTTGCATACTTGTTCCTCCAATCTCCCTCCTCCCAAGAGTCGTCAGAAAATTCAAACAAAAAGGCGGCAGAATGATTCTAATAGCTACAAAATCAAGGGACAAATTTGGGGAGGGAAGAAGGGGAAAAGAACCACTGCACTAGTTGAAGTAATACCCCAATATCATATATTCAAATTCACTGTATATCAATAGGCGGGGGTGCTCCCAGGACAATGAGCGTATACAAATACAAATTCCAAGGAGGAGAAAGACTGTCCTGCTCTGGTGCACAACAAGTATGATATGTATATAAATATAACTTCTAATAGTATCATTTACTAAAAAGCCTATCAAGTGAAATATTAAAACATTTATTCCAAAATAAAGAGAACATAAAAAATATTTGAAACACACATTGAGTCATTATTGGCGGCTGTTTAATGAATGTAAGTATATTACATTAGGTATAAGTAACCTTCATTTAGCTTATGTGATTGTTTCCAATCTTCCTCTCAAAGTTTAGTGACAATACACCACATACATATAGGACAAAGTTATAGTCTGATACATAGATACACAGGTGAGTCTCATATTCATAAATCAACAAGACATCAATTTGTCTCTTATTATTAAGAATAAACCTGAAAAGAATCTGTATGTGTAGCAACGTGAGATTACACCCTTATGGAGCATACACACGGTCAGATAATGGCGCATACACACGGTCAGATAATGGCGCATACACACGGTCAGATAATGGCGCATACACACGGTCAGATAATGGCGCATACACACGGTCAGATAATGGCGCATACACACGGTCAGATAATGGCGCATACACACGGTCAGATAATGGCGCATACACACGGTCAGATAATGGCGCATACACACGGTCAGATAATGGCGCATACACACGGTCAGATTTGTCAGATGAACGATTGAACAATTTTACCAAAGTTTTGAACGATTTTTGGCTGCATTAAAATGAATGGAATCGTCCAAGTCTGACTGCAAACACCTCAGATGTCAGATATCGTTACCTGACCATCGGGAACGCACATCCTTCATCGTCCATCGTTCAGGCATGTCAGATTTTCCTTCAGATATGAACGACTGAACAATTTTTAAATCGTTATCGTTCATATCTGAAGGAAAATCTGACCGTGTGTATGCGCCATTATCTGACCGTGTGTATGCGCCATTATCTGACCGTGTGTATGCGCCATTATCTGACCGTGTGTACGCGCCATTATCTGACCGTGTGTATGCGCCATTATCTGACCGTGTGTATGCGCCATTATCTGACCGTGTATACGCACCATTATCTGACCGTGTGTATGCGCCTTTATCCGACCGTGTGTACGCGCCATTATCTGACCGTGTGTATGCACCATTATGCTGATCTTTGTTGGATGTATGTGATAAATTTCCTTTACATATATTCAGATTATTATCCTTACATATATTCAGATTATTATCCACAGCAATATTCCAGTAGCAGACATCACACACTGCAGCACTATTACTGATTTAGATACAAATTACTTCTCTATATAACAGATCGAAACATTTGTTGCAATAATGATGGATTGGAGAACAAACTGAGCAGTTTAACAAGGAGTGTTCCATGTGTCTGTAATAAATATCTTTATAACGATGATTTTATAAATGACGGAACTATCATATAACATTTCTGCAGAATATGAGTAATAGCTCTAAGTAGTTAGTATGCAATTATTTCCTATGCTGCCTGTCTCCGTTAGTGCGGTCAGTGTGTAGTTAGTATTCAGTGTATTGTAGTTATTAGTACCGAAGTATCATTGTTACTCTCAAACACAGCAAAGGGATCTATAAGATGTAAATAACTCCCACCTTAGTCCCGCATGGATTTATTCTCTCTACTACATAAGTTACTTAGTGCAGACAGCGCTAGGTTTATAATCAGTGTATTATGTTATCAATACACAAATATCCTTTATAACCTGGTAGATGTAGAATATTGTCACCTCCTTTGTGTCCCATATTAGAATTAGGGCACCTATCTCCTGAGTTCTCCAGCCTCCCTTTATTGTAGGGACAAGGTTTATTCCTCACACATCCCATGTAAGGGATCAGAGCCTCAATCCTTTGTAAATGAAGACACATCTGCAGTAGCGCTCGTTTACAGAACATAGATTGCTCGAGCGTGCAGTCGCCGCGTTCCGGGCAAATCTGTTAATCACTTAGTGACATTACTAGTATCCACATAATGGTCGTATTTAGTTCACATATATATAACAGTTATAGTGGTCAGCGTGTCGCCGTCGACGTATGTTTCACCTAAAAAGTTTTGTCAATGTGGGAAGCAATAGAGGCTACTAATTAAGGCGAGGCAGTTGTAGTATGTGAGGACACAAATAGAGGCTACTAATTAAGGTGAGGCGGTGGTAGTATGTGAGGACACAAATAGAGGCTACTAATTAAGGTGAGGCGGTGGTAGTATGTGAGGACACAAATAGAGGCTACTAATTAAGGTGAGGCGGTGGTATGTGAGGACACAAATAGAGGCTACTAATTAAAGTGAGGCGGTGGTAGTATGTGAGGACACAAATAGAGGCTACTAATTAAGGTGAGGCGGTGGTAGTATGTGAGGACACAAATAGAGGCTACTAATTAAGGTGAGGCGGTGGTAGTATGTGAGGACACAAATAGAGGCTACTAATTAAGGTGAGGCGGTGGTATGTGAGGACACAAATAGAGGCTACTAATTAAAGTGAGGCGGTGGTAGTATGTGAGGACACAAATAGAGGCTACTAATTAAGGTGAGGCGGTGGTAGTATGTGAGGACACAAATAGAGGCTACTAATTAAGGCGAGGCGGTGGTAGTATGTGAGGACACAAATAGAGGCTACTAATTAAGGCGAGGCGGTGGTAGTATGTGAGGACACAAATAGAGGCTACTAATTAAGGCGAGGCGGTGGTAGTATGCGAGGACACAAATAGAGGCTACTAATTAAGGTGAGGCGGTGGTAGTATGTGAGGACACAAATAGAGGCTACTAATTAAGGTGAGGTGGTGGTAGTATGTGAGGGCACAAATAGAGGCTACTAATTAAGGTGAGGCGGTGGTAGGGTATGCAATCGGGAAGCCGGCAGACCTACTCCAGAAATCCGGCTTCCCGACTGTCATATCAGAGTAAGGGTCTAGAGACAGGCATCGATATGCCGATGCCTGTCATTAGACATACGCTGGGAGCCAGACGCCCGACATCCCAATCGAAGGGACGCTGAGCATGGATAGCTGTGGGGTGGAGGGTTAGGTTTAGGGTTGCAGGGGGGGACTTAGGGTTAGGCATCCCCCCGGGAGGTTAGGTTTAGGCTAGGGGAAGGGTGGGTTAGGTTTAGGCATTTAGAGGGGGGTTAGGGGGTAGAAAAAGGTTAGTATATATACTTACCTTATGACGACTGGTATTTCCTCCTCTGCCAGGATGCCGCTGTCGGGATTCCAACCACCGGGCATGGGTCAAGCGGTAAATCATAACGATTCTGATGGTAGTATGTGAGGACACAAATGGAGGCTAATAGAGGCTACTAATTAAGGTGAGGCAGTGGTAGTATGTGAGGACACAAATAGAGGCTACTAATTAAGGTGAGGCAGTGGTAGTATGTGAGGACACAAATAGAGGCTACTAATTAAGGCGAGGCGGTGGTAGTATGTGAGGACACAAATAGAGGCTACTAATTAAGGTGAGGCGATGGTAGTATGTGAGGACACAAATAGAGGCTACTAATTAAGGTGAGGCGGTGGTAGTATGTGAGGACACAAATAGAGGCTACTAATTAAGGTGAGGCAGTGGTAGTATGTGAGGACACAAATGGAGGCTAATAGAGGCTACTAATTAAGGTGAGGCGGTGGTAGTATGTGAGGACACAAATGGAGGCTCCTGCTGACATACTTATCTACTCTCCCAGAACCTGCGGGAGACTCCCATTTTTTGGGTAGTCCCCTGGGTACTCTACATGTATCCCCTGCACTTCCTAGTGACGTGATTCTTTGCTAGTGATATAAATATTAGAGCTCTGCCCCCATTACCGGCCCCTGTATCACTTCTCTGGGCTACTTCCACAGAGGAGATTTGTGAGTTATAGGAGATGGTGGATACTGAGGATAGATCCGGAGGCTCAGGGAGGAGGACAGAGACTGAGGCTGGTGATAGCACTTATTAAGACTAATTACTTACACAATGATCCTATTATAGTACCTTAGAGCGGTCATACAGCTGAGAGTGCACAGAGACACTCAGGCAGGATGCAGTGAGTGCAGACAGACATCTGAGAGTGCACAGAGACACTCAGGCAGGATGCAGTGAGTGCAGACAGACAGCTGAGAGTGCACAGAGACACTCAGGCAGGATGCAGTGAGTGCAGACAGACAGCTGAGAGTGCAGATTGATCTCTGCACTCACAGCTTCTAATCTGAATATATCTGACAGCTGAGAATGCAGAGAGACAGTCAGGTGGGAATCTCGGTGCAGAGACAGACAGCTGAGAATGCAGAGAGACATTCAGGTGGGAATCTCGGTGCAGAGACAGACAGCTGAGAGTGCAGAGAGACATTCAGGTGGGAATCTCGGTGCAGAGACAGACAGCTGAGAGTGCAGAGAGACATTCAGGTGGGAATCTCGGTGCAGAGACAGACAGCTGAGAGTGCAGAGAGACATTCAGGTGGGAATCTCGGTGCAGAGACAGACAGCTGAGAGTGCAGAGAGACATTCAGGTGGGAATCTCGGTGCAGAGACAGACAGCTGAGAGTGCAGAGAGACATTCAGGTGGGAATCTCGGTGCAGAGACAGACAGCTGAGAGTGCAGAGAGACATTCAGGTGGGAATCTCGGTGCAGAGACAGACAGCTGAGAGTGCAGAGAGACATTCAGGTGGGAATCTCGGTGCAGAGACAGACAGCTGAGAGTGCAGAGAGACATTCAGGTGGGAATCTCGGTGCAGAGACAGACAGCTGAGAGTGCAGAGAGACATTGAGGAGAATCTGAGTGCAGAGACATATTCAGGCGGGGATCTGGGTGCAGAGACAGACAGCTGAGAGTGCAGAGAGACATTGAGGAGAATCTGAGTGCAGAGACATATTCAGGCGGGGATCTGGGTGCAGAGACAGACAGCTGAGAGTGCAGAGAGACATTGAGGAGAATCTGAGTGCAGAGACATATTCAGGCGGGGATCTGGGTGCAGAGACAGACAGCTGAGAGTGCAGAGAGACATTGAGGAGAATCTGAGTGCAGAGACATATTCAGGCGGGGATCTGGGTGCAGAGACAGACAGCTGAGAGTGCAGAGAGACATTGAGGAGAATCTGAGTGCAGAGACATATTCAGGCGGGGATCTGGGTGCAGAGACAGACAGCTGAGAGTGCAGAGAGACATTGAGGAGTGCAGAGAGAGCGTTGAGGACATGTCAGTGACCCAGAAGATGAAATGTGCTGAGTGTGATGTGAGAGGACGGATCTGGGCTGATAATCTCCTCCTGTCATCAGCAGACAACACGGGACAGGGGTTCTGAGAACGTGTAATTCAAATCCAGATTTCCATAGAGAAATCTCTGCTGTCTCAGGCCCAGCGCTCTCGCTATTTATAGCAGGGAAATGCTCTGGGAAGTCTCTTTGACCTCGTTACCTCTCTTTTCTTTTCTTTCTTTCTTTTATGAGCGTGGAAATGAATGTTGTCCATTACCAGGTAATAAGAGATGAGGGTTTGTATAATTAGAATAACTGGGTTCTATCGTTACCAGATCAGCGGCCTAATCGCAGACACCTGACGCCATCATAACCAGAGCTCTATAATGACCAGAACCGTTTTATGGGACCATTCTGCTCCCGGTTTTGTCAGTAATGATGATTGTTAATGAATTGTCAGCTCTCCTCCATCAGACACTTTATACACCTGTTATTTATCTCTCCCCCATAATTCTCAATGACCAGCAATAGACAGACTGAGCTGCTGCCCTCTAGGTTTCCTGGTCACAGACCCCTCAGACCAGGGCTGCTACTTGTATTGGAAGGTGCCACAAAAATCAGCTCACTACCCCCCTTCCTGACACCCATGGGATGTGGTTGACAAGGTATGAAACATATTGTGACCAGTCCTCCCATTGACCGCAGTGTAGTTGACCTAAGTCCCTATGACCATTATACCTAAAGGGTCTAAGCCATCACAGGTACGTATGGATAGCAGGGAGGGCTCAGTACGTGGATGCTCTGATTTATTTGGAAGTCTTTAATCACTGCTAATCCTGCTATCCATACGTACCTGTGATGGGGCCGCGCTCCCTCCCCCACAGCCGAATATAAAGGAACACCTCGCGGCTGTCTGTCCCCATCTGGGCTTATTTCCTGGCGCTGTGCCCACCATCCAGAAACAGCTTGGTGAAAGAATGGCGGTGCTTGGTGCGGGGGTAGAGGTAAGCGCTGGCCACTAATACAAGAACGGAGACTGTGCAGGCACCTTCATTATAATCATAAACCAGGAGTACGGATTCCCCTTTTCTTTCAACTATATTGGAATATTCCTATTAGAAAGTGAAGGCTGCATAGACACGAGATTAAATAAGATTCCTGGGGTTTTTGCTGATTGGCTGTCTTGACAGCTTTGTTACTAGGCAGATTAAGTGGGTCTAGGGTGTCAGGTGGTTGTTAGCTAACCAATGGTATGACTTGTGAGTGTGCCTGTGTTTTGGGGTATAAAAGAGGTGCTGTGCATGTGATCAGCCTCTTTGCTGAGTCTGGAGTCAGCTAATTGTCACAAAATGTGCTTCATAGTTTCTCCTTCTCTTCTGTATTACATTCTCTTAATTATCACAATTATCACCTTCTCTTTCTTTCTCATACCCCTATTTTACCATGCCCTATACCAAAAGGTCTGCCCCTGCTAGCCCCTCAGGATGCCTTCTCGATGGTGACAGCACACCCCCTTTGGTTGGCGTGCCGGGGGCATTGCTGCCCAGACGGAGGTGTTCCAATGGGAACGCCTACCGTCTGGGGCCGGCCCCACTGACATCACTAGTGATGTCAGTGGGAGTGCTTTTGGCTCTGATAGAACCAAAATCACTCCAGGGCTTGCGGCAGATGAGACCCTACTGCAAGGGTCTCGTTGCAAGCCCGATGGTCGCGATGGTCTTGACCATCGCGACCATCATCATGGACACTCGCATAAGCTGTGGGTGGTAACCCACAGCTATGTGAGCGTCCAAGAGGCCGCTACTTAAAAAAAAACAAAAAACGCCCTGATTCAGAGCAGGCGCTCGTTCAGTGCGTCCGGCTCTGAATCAGGCCCCCTCCAAGGTTTGCACAAAAGTGTTAGGGAAAGGATCCGTAGGGGAAAGTTTGTTGGTTTTTTTCACCCTCACGGACGATATGAAGAAGGGTCTAGCTCAGGCTAAGAAGCCGGGAGGAATTGGGGAAGATGTGTTCTGCGGTTACAATTCCTGGATTAAAGGGATGCTCATTTTTGCGGCTTGCTAGTTAGAGATGCGACCGGAGGAACATCAGAATGTTATCAGGTATATTTACTTGGTGCATGATATGTTCGCTCGGTCACGGGGCACGTCATGGAAGGATTAGGATTGTCAGTTCAGGCGTAAACATGAGGGTAGTCGCATAGTTCCCTTTTGGTGTAAAAGATGTCGAGGTGTGGCCCGAAGTTTCGCAGCAGCGGCGATGTGGTGCCCACCCACAAAGTTTCTTTACCTAGGTCTGGTGCGTTGGGAGTGGCGAGAGGGAGGTGTATTGCCTTCAATGACTCGGTGTTCTCAAGGTGCCTCTTGTCGTTTTCGTCACTCCTGCTGCATTTGTAACGGGGGCACCCGGCCAGGGATTGCTGTCGGGGCTTCGGAGCCGCAGGGTCTGATAGGAACGATAGCGCCAAGATGGCTGGTTAAGGCTACATCGCTCATTTGTTTGCTGGAGCTTACTCAGTGGTTGGCGCGTTACCCTGATAGGGAGGCTGCTGCCTTTGTTGGATAGTTTTACATTTGGTTTTGGTTTGCCTGTTTCTGGCCAGCTCCATGTTTGCGAGCTAAGGTGGACGCTGAGGTTTCGCTGGGCAGGATGGAGCGCACGTTCCCTTGTCCTCCCATGCTGAATCTTTGCATCTCGTCTTTGGGGGTGGTCCCTAAGAAGGCACCTGGGAAATTTCGTCTAATTCAACATTTATCCTACCCCCATGGTAATTTGGTTAACGATGCTATACCCGATTCCACTTGCAGTGTTGTATATCAGTCCTTTGATGACGCTTTAGGTCTGGTTCGTAGTTTTGGTCCGGGCGCTTTGCTGGCAAAGTTAGATGTTGAGTCCACATTTCGCTTATTACCTTTACACCCTGATGCAATGCAGTATAGGGGTTTTAGGCTCGGGGGCGATTACTTCGTAGATAAATGTCTGCCCATGGGTTGTGCGGTCTCCTGTGCCTATTTTGAGAAGTTCAGTTCGTTTTTACATTGGTGCATAGTGGCGGGCACTGGCCATGTCGGTGTTGCGCATTACCTGGACGATTTTCTCTTTATAGGTACAGGAGGGAGCGAGGTTTGTACGGATCTCCTTTTTTCCGCCACAGCTTTGTTTAGGGTTTAGGGGTTCCTGTTGCACATGACAAAACTGAGGGCCCCTCATCCTGCCTTTCTTATTTGGGCATTGAGATAGACACGTTGGCTGGTTGTTGTCGTTTGCCGCATGACAAAGTAAATAAGTTGCTTGATCAGATTGCGGTTTGTTTAGGAACAGATGGCGTTAAATTGCGCATGGTTCAGTCTTTGCTGGGGTCATTTAAGTTTGTCTGTCGCATTATCCCCATGGGGAGGGTTTTTTGCAGAAAGTTGGAGAAGTCCATGGCCGGGGTGAGCCAGCCGCATCACGTTCGTTCGTTTGTCTTCTGAGATAAGGAGGATCTTCGCACTTGGTCCAGTTTTTTGGTTCGTTTTAATGGCGAACGCATTTGGCCTTCTGCTCCTGTGGCGAATGCTACTTTGCAGCTTTTCACCGATGCGGCTGGTTCCTCTGGTTTCGGGGCCTTTTGCAATGGGGAGTGGTGCGCAGCGCTCTGGCCTCCTGAGTGGCATTTGGAGGCCCTTACTGGCAATTTTCTTTTGTTGGAACTCTTCCCTATTGTAGTAGCAGTTGAGCGTTTGGCTAGTGAGCATGTCGTTTCCTGGTGCGACAATCTAGGGGTGGTTCAGGCCATTAACAATCAATGTTCTTCCTCCCCCTCAGCTTTGCGTCTCCTTAGGCATTTGGTTCTGTGTTGCTTAGAGGCCAACATTCGGTTTTGCGCGCGTCACATCCCTGGGGTGCATAATGCGATTGCTGATTCATTTTTTCTAATCCAATTTTCCCGTTTCCGTTTGCTGGCGCCGGCAGATTCTGCAGTTGGGTTACCTTGCCCTCCTTTTGTATGGCAGATTATGAGGCCGGAACAGAGGTCGCTAGCCCCAGCAACTCGGAGGGCTTATTCTGCAGCATGGCAGGACTGGCAGGCTTTCTGTTCACAAAGCCCCCAGTCGGGTAAGTATTCCTCGGAGTTGATGGCTAGGATCGTTTGGGGGCATTACCAGCATGGTCGCTCCAAGGCTTCTGTGGCCTCGGAAATGGCAGGGATTTCCTTTTTTAGTAAATTAAGGAGTTTACCAGATCCCATCAAATCATTCCTCCTTTCTAAAGCCCTTAAAAGGTTGGGCCAAGGAGTTTCCCACCAGGGCTGACTCCCGCAGGCCTATCGATCTCCATCTCCTTGTTCGCTTGCTGGGCGTGATGGACAGAGTGGCTTCGGATTCTTTCAAGGCCTCGATGTTTTGTTTGGCTTTTGCAGTCGCCTTTTACGGGGCTTTTAGGGTCAGTGAGATTGTAGCTTCCAGCAAGTCCTCGGTGTCCTCAGGGTTTATGATGGGAGACATCGTGTTCCAGGAATCATCCGTTTTGTGCAAAATACAGTTTTCCATGACGGATCAGTTAGGCTGGGGCAGGTGGGTTACCTTGCATAAACAGGGTGACGCCTCTGTTTGCCCGGTGTGACTTGCTGCATTGTATATGGCTGGTCGTACGGCAGGCGGTGCTCAGTGGTTGGTGCATTCAAATTTGTCCCTTCTTTCCATATTTCAATTTGCTTCTGTTCTTCAGCGTAGTTTACTGGCGTTAGGTTTAGATGGCGCTAGTTATGGGTCTCATTACTTTCGAGTCAGTGCCGCTACTAGTGCAGCGATAGCGGGAGCATCCAGCAGTGATATTCAAAAGGTTGGGAGGTGGAGGTCCTCTGCCTATAAATCTTATGTTCGCTGCGACAAGCTTTAGGTGCGCTCCTGCGCCAACCTGAAAACTCTGTTTATCCGCCAGTTATGGAATGGTTAGCATTTGATAAGTGGGAGTGTGAAGGTATTTTTTTATTTTTCCTCCCGGGGAACATTATCTGGCCCAACTTGGTTCACGGGGAAGGTTTTTTAGTTTTTCTCTTCACTCGGGTTACCTGTTACCCCCATTGCACACCGGCTAGTTTAGTTGCTGTGTGTTAGTTTTGTTGTGTGCAGTTTGGTTTTGGTGCGGTGACTCACGGTTAGGGTTCTTTCCTTACAGTGGAAGACTTTGGAGAAGAGCAGGTTTGGCTGGTCGGCCATTCCTATATTTTCTGGGCTGAACGGCATGGTTTGGCTAGACGTGCCAGCTTATTGTTGGCCGGTAGGCATGTTTACTGGGGGCACTGCAAAGGGAGGGTTACTACTGGGGGCACTATATAAAGGGCACTGCATAGGGGGGCCGCTACTGGGGGCACTATATGGGGGTGACCACTACTGGGGGCACTACTGGGGCTCTGTATAAGGGCTTGTGTAGCTATCGAGGGCGGGGGGGGTGTGTAAGGCTGAAGAAATGCCTAGGGTGCCAAGAAACCGTGCACCGGCCCTGGCTGTAAGTGATGTGATGAGCTGATACAATATTGACACATTATTTCCTTGTGTTCCTAAACTGCTAATAAGGGAGTTTGACTGTTTTATGTAAGAGAAACCGAATGATTAGTATAAGAAAAGAGGTAGTTTAAACATCTAGGATGGGGGCTGGCATGTATGCAAATCACTTAGTGAGGTAGCCTATAGCAGTGCGGGGGCGTGTTTTATAGGGATGTTATATAAGGGGTTAGAAGTGTGGGCCAAAGCCTCTTTGTTTCCAGGTTTCCCACCCTCCCTCCCCTTTGGTGTGTTATTGAGTTGGCTTTATCGAGGCGGGAAAGACCGGCAGGTCACCAGTCCGGGTGCAATTATTTAGTTGAGGTGCGCTCCCTTCATTGACCGGTAGTTGGCTGTACCAACCTAACGGGGGGCAGTATCATCACCCAAATGGGTGGGTAGTGAAGGTAGAGGGCGAGTGATAGCTTTTGTTGCTTATAGGGGTTTCTATAGTTATGGTCGTGCACTAAGGGTGATATATACGCCTGCTGTGCCTGTTGTTGTTTGTGTGTGGGCATTGCAGATTGGCTGATTTCTGGCCGTCCTTTCTTTGCCACCATACATCCTTATATAAATAATTATTGCTCCAATAAATCGCCATCAAGTTATCTGCTAAATCTATGTCTCAGTGTCGTTATGTACTTTTAGGTTAAGGGTAAGTGGTTTGCACACATGACACCTCATCCGATAGACGGTTTAAGAGAATGTTTTAATGTTGGTATTTTACTCTATGATATTATTAACTCTTTAAGTAAATATTATAATTAAGCTCTCTCTGAGAAATATATATATGTCTTAGTGTGTGTTTAGGGAAACCAGTGCTGTCATTGGGAGCTGCTTTATTGATAAGTGATCATTGAGAGTTAAAATTTACTGATTAATATTTGTATATTTTTTGTGTCCTAACTGCTTGAGCCTTATCCAGGTGCCCCCTCCTCTGCCCCCTCCTCTGTCCCCTCCTCTGTCCCCTCCTCTGTCCCCTCCTCTGCCCCCTCCTCTGCCCCCTCCTCTGTCCCCTCCTCTGCCCCCTCCTCTGCCCCCTCCTCTGCCCCCTCCTCTACCAGCTCCTCTGTCCCCTCCTCTGTCCCCTCCTTTGCCCCTTGAGCTGTGGCCGCCATCTTGGACTTCATGTCCTCCTCCACCTGACTCTCCTCTGCGGGATCCTGGCTGGCTTCTGCCTACTGCTGACCTCCTGGAAGACGGTGGAATAATCAGCAGCGCATGGCACGGCAGCTGGCAACCCGGAGAATGATGTGTGCGTGATACCAGTATACGTATAATACCGATGTATCACAGAATAATATCAGGCGCTAATTCTAACAATTGAATCCGTTTTAGAATCTCTCTCCTCTGCTGCACCTAGATCGTTACCTCTGATAAATATAGAAAAATAGGAAATAAATTCCTCAAAGTACGCAACACTTGTATATACAGAATGACAATAATTACAATACTCCAACCAATAATAAATAAATATATATATATATATATATATATTATATATATACACACATACACACACACACACACATACATGCACACACACACATACATACATACACACACACATACATACGCACACACACACACACACACACACATACATACATACACACACACACTTACACACATGCACACACACACACACACACACACACACACACATGCACACACACACACATGCACACATGCACACACACACACACATACATACATACACACACACACACACACACACACACACACACACACACACATGCACACACACATACTGTATATGTATAAGACCAATAATAATTCAAAACATGCAGAGTTTACAAAGTTATTGCAGAGTGGTCGTGTAGTGTGTACTATAGGTTTGAGCTGAGCTCCTTATGTAATTGCAACTGGCTAATCTTGATACATAATATACACAAAGTTGCCAGAAAAAAATAGCAATGGACTCCGGCGTGCTGTAGAACTGGCAAAGGGCCTGATTCAGATCCGGTCGCAAGCGCTGTGCGCTCGCAACTGGGTCGATGGTGGCCCACAGTGCATGCACCAATGGGGGCGAGCTGTCGATGTTAAGTGACAGCTCGCCCCCTTTGGTGGGCAGGCCGGGGGGGTGGCTGCCCAAACGGAGGCCTGCCATTTGGGGGCGGCCCCACTGACATCACTCTGTTAGAGCCAAAATCTCTCTGGGCCTTGCGGCCACGAGACCCTACCACAAGGGTCTCGTCGCAAGCCCAATGGTCGCGATGGTTGACCATCGCGACCATCATCATAGCCGCTCGCAATAGCTGTGGGTGGTCACCCACAGCTATGCAAGCGGCCAAGAGGCCGATCCCCCCCCCCAAAAAAAAGCCCGGCCCTGACTTAGAGCGAGCGGCTCTGAATCAGGCCCAAAGTCCTTTGATAATAATACAATATTTAACCATCAGACGTATTGCCGCTGTAATATAAAAGATACATGCTTAGTCATGAGAACGATGTTACCTCCCCCCGTGTTCCTGCAGCCCCCTGCAATATGGTTCTTACGGCTGATCAGCTCCCGGCACCCAGCTCAGTGCCAATAAGGGGAGAAAGAGACCTCCTGGGAGATGGCGTCTCTCCGTCCTTGTAATCAGGCAGCGGTGGGGCACGGTTGCATTTGGCTACATGTCCCCCGCTCACAGTATCGCCCGTTGAACCTGCATGAAGGTCCGACAGGCGATGTTAGTGACATAGAGGGTACACACTGGCTGATGTGCCCGATATGTTATTCAATCTGCCAGATTGGACAACATATGGTCTAGTGTGTACCCGGCGTTACTGTGCATCTGGGTAACACCATGGGGCACTACAGGGGGGCATATGTAACATATGGTCTAGTGTGTACCCGGCGTTACTGTGCATCTGGGTAACACCATGGGGCACTACAGGGGGGCAGATGTAACATATGGTCTAGTGTGTACCCGGCGTTACTGTGCATCTGGGTAACACCATGGGGCACTACAGGGGGGCAGATGTAACATATGCTGAGAGATTAGATTTGGGAGGGGGGTGTACAAACTGACATCTAATTGCAGTGTATAATAAAGCTGTGCAGTATTTGTGGGCTACATGCAAAAGCAGCCAGTATTTACCCCGCATGTAATATGAAGGTATGTACTTACCCCGCATGCAATATAAAAAGGTATGTACTTACCCCGCATGTAATATAAAAGGTATGTACTTACCCCGCATGTAATATAGAGGTATGCAGTTACCCCGCATGTAATATAAAGGTATGTATTTACACTCAATGCATTGCACCATGGGCCCATTTCAGCAAGGATCGCTATACTGTTTATACGCAGGAGCGAATATCAGCGGTAATATGTAAATGTTTGCATTCGCATTGCGATCACAACCTAAGACATGGACGCCCACTTCCCCTTACATCTGTACACTAGCGTAACACAACAAAATAATGGGTAACATCAGAGCCATCCGTACAATAGTGTCTGACCAGTCCTCACCCAATAATTGCTAAACTTCCTGTGTGTATCTACAGCGCAAGCTGCGTCCTAGGTCACAGTGGCTTATGCACGCCCCTGTAATGGCGTTCTAACGCACAGACGCGCTTGCGTTTCACTGACCACCCCCTGACACCCCCCCTAGCTGTCACTTCCTGTCAATCAGTGTGAAATGACGCTGTGTGCTCACAGAGCAGTACTATACGCCGCACACAGAGCAGTACCATATGGCGCACACAGAGCAGTACTATACGCCGCACACAGAGCAGTACTATACGCCGCACACAGAGCAGTACTATACACCGCACACAGAGCAGAACACAGAGCAGTACCATACGCCGCACACAGAGCAGTACTATACGCCGCACACAGAGCAGTACTATACGCCGCACACAGAGCAGTACTATACGCCGCACACAGAGCAGTACTATACGCCGCACACAGAGCAGCACACAGAGCAGTACCATACGCCGCACACAGAGCAGTACCATGTGGCGCACACAGAGCAGTACCATGTGGCGCACACAGAGCAGTACTATACGCCGCACACAGAGCAGTACCATACGCCGCACACAGAGCAGTACCATACGCCGCACACAGAGCAGTACTATACGCCGCACACAGAGCAGTACCATGTGGCGCACACAGAGCAGTACCATGTGGCGCACACAGAGCAGTACTATACGCCGCACACAGAGCAGTACCATACGCCGCACACAGAGCAGTACTATACACCGCACACAGAGCAGCACACAGAGCAGTACTATATGCCGCACACAGAGCAGTACTATATGCCGCACACAGAGCAGTACTATACGCCGCACACAGAGCAGTACTATACGCCGCACACAGAGCAGTACTATACGCCGCACACAGAGCAGCACACAGAGCAGTACCATACGCCGCACACAGAGCAGTACCATGTGGCGCACACAGAGCAGTACTATACGCCGCACACAGAGCAGTACTATACGCCGCACACAGAGCAGTACTATACGCCGCACACAGAGCAGCACACAGAGCAGTACCATACGCCGCACACAGAGCAGTACCATGTGGCGCACACAGAGCAGTACTATACGCCGCACACAGAGCAGTACCATACGCCGCACACAGAGCAGTACTATACGCCGCACACAGAGCAGTACTATACACCGCACACAGAGCAGCACACAGAGCAGTACTATATGCCGCACACAGAGCAGTACTATACGCCGCACACAGAGCAGTACTATACGCCGCACACAGAGCAGTACTATACGCCGCACACAGAGCAGTACTATACGCCGCACACAGAGTAGCACACAGAGCAGTACCATACGCCGCACACAGAGCAGTACCATGTGGCGCACACAGAGCAGTACTATACGCCGCACACAGAGCAGTACTATACGCCGCACACAGAGCAGTACTATACACCGCACACAGAGCAGAACACAGAGCAGTACCATACGCCGCACACAGAGCAGCACACAGAGCAGTACCATATGGCGCACACAGAGCAGTACTATATGCCGCACACAGAGCAGCACACAGAGCAGTACCATACGCCGCACACAGAGCAGTACCATACGCCGCACACAGAGCAGTACCATACGGCGCACACAGAACAGTACTATACGCAGCACACAGAGCAGTACCATACGCCGCACACAGAGCAGTACCATACGCCGCACACAGAGCAGTACCATACGCCGCACACAGAGCAGTACCATATGGCGCACACAGAGCAGTACTATAGGCCGCACACAGAGCAGCACTATAGGCCGCACACAGAGCAGTACCATACGGCGCACACAGAGCAGTACCATATGGCGCACACAGAGCAGTACTATAGGCCGCACACAGAGCAGCACTATAGGCCGCACACAGAGCAGCACTATAGGCCGCACACAGAGCAGTACCATACGGCGCACACAGAGCAGTACCATACGGCGCACACAGAGCAGTACTATACGCAGCACACAGAGCAGTACTATACGCAGCACACAGAGCAGTACTATACGCAGCACAGAGCAGAACCATACGCAGCACACAGAGCAGAACCATACACCGCACACAGAGCAGCACCATACGGCGCACACAGAACAGGCAACCATTAGGCATTGCAAAACAGTATTTCTACGCTGTGTGGGCGGATCTCTCCTGCCCCACACAGAATCTGCTGCTCACCAGCGCCATCTCTGGTGATACTGCCACAGCATTTAGACAACAAAACAGGATTTTAATACCAACTGCTATTTGAGAGACACTAACACTATTGGGATATGATAGCAATGACGGAAATGGCACTTCATTGGTTAAATTGGCCCTTTCAACATCTCCGTTTTTTGCTTAGAAAGCCTGAAATAATAGGGCGAAAACCACATGATAATAAACAGTCACAAAGTTATCATCTCAGAGTGTCCCCATGTGGATTTGGGGAAATGGATTTAACAGAAAGTATGAAAATCCTGTTTTCTTTTTCCTCCATCTGGGGGACACTGACATCATGGGGACAAAGTGATCTGTATGTGAGGTTGTGCTCAGACTTAGCTGAACTGAAAACATTGCACCCAAAGCTACAAATCTTAGACGGAAAGACATAAAGTGATAAAAGCAGGTAAATATGTGGACAGAAGACCACGTAGCTACATGACACAACTAGATGGTGGAAGCTCCGTGCTAGCTGCCCAAGAAGTACCAGCTGTTCTGAGACGTAATCTGGGCCAGAATAGAGTGTCCAGCCCCAGAATGTGCTTGTTGACTTGTGGCTCTGATGAACTTGGCGAGAATATAATTAGATGCTAGCCAAGCCTTCTATTGAGCATTAGAGAAGATGAAGAAGCCGTAGATCATCTGGTCCATCTTTATACACTCTGATGCCATTCAGACTGGGAAGCTGACTCTGTTCTGAAGAAGAACCGGAGCACTTCAAGCATGGGATTCCATTTCCTGATACAGATGGGAATTAGATACCACCTTGGGCTGAAAATCTGGAACAGTATGCAGAACGGTCCTGCCAGGAGATCCGCAAGGCAGAGCCCCCAATGCTGATACTCTTCTAGCTGAGTCAATGGCAAAACTTTCCATGAAACTTTGCTCTGCTGACTAATAGCCCAGTGAGAGCTGATAACAGCAGGATAAGATCCCATGGCTCTGAGGGAACAACATATGGAGCTGGATATTTAGGACTTTGCAAGACATTAGGTGGAGGCCTCGATTCATTACAGACCATGTGATATAGTCCCCAGACTCCGTGATAATGTTGTGCTTACACTGGGAGGGATGCAAAGGAACCCTCTGTCTGTAAGAGGTGGAGGGACTATGACCCAGAAGCCCCTCTGGTGTAATTCTGCGCATGTGCAAAAGGACGCGCGTGCGTGGAGGGTGCTGGGAGGGATCCGATTGGATCCCACTTTCAGTTCATTCCTGACAGGAGCCCTTGTGCTTCTATGGGTAACGCTATCAGGAAGATGGCGTTACCCACTGCGACTAAGCCCCAGAGTGCATGGCAATCCCAGGCCTAGTGGATGGCAGTCCCGGGAATAGTGCATCCCAGTCCCGGGCCCAGTGCATCCCAGTCCCGGGCCCAGTGCATCCCAGTCCCGGGCCCAGTGCATCCCAGACCCGGGGATTTCTCATTGACACATCCACCCACTAACTGTTTAGCCTTAATCATTGTGTTAATATCTTTTTCAGAAAACCTTTTTGCCTAAAATCCTGACTTCAACAGTGATGTCTAATGTCACATAAATGGAGGATAACTGTTTTTAGATGTGATATTTTGTACACTTCATGAGTAAAACACATAGGGCTCTATTTATTCACATTATTTTTACTAAAATAAAGTGATAAAGGCTGTTTTGTGTTGTCACACCCTTATCACATTATATTAGTATCACCTGTAGTTATTACAGGGCAATTGGAGTAGAATTCGTAAAATTCTACTCCAACCCCTAATTATCATTTATTGTTAGTAATCAGATCACATTTCCCATAATTGTAATAAGAAATGTGATCTGACCAAAGTTACTAACAATAAATTGTGATAAAATACTGGGGAAAGCCCTGTGATAATAACGTCACCTGGAGATGGCGTAATCCAGGGTCTCCCCCGGTTACCGGACTCCTGCCCTGCTCTAACGGGGAGAGCAGAGCGCGGAACCGGCCCCAGTGATCAGCTGTGTGGTCTACACACACCGCACGCTGATCACTGCTACACACACCCACACGCTGATCACTACTACACACACCACACGCTGATCACTGCTACACACACCACACGCTGATCACTGCTACACACACACCCACACGCTGATCACTGCTACACACACCACACGCTGATCACTGCTACACACACCACACGCTGATCACTGCTACACACACCACACGCTGATCACTGCTACACACACCACACGCTGATCACTGCTACACACACCACACGCTGATCACTGCTACACAGACCACACGCTGATCACTGCTACACACACACCACACACTGATCACTGCTACACACAGACCACACACTGATACCTGCTACACACACCACACGCCGATCACTGCTACACACACCACACGCTGATCACTGCTACACACACCACACACTGATCACTACTACACACACCACACGCTGATCTCTGCTACACACGCCACACGCTGATCACTGCTACACACACACCACACGCCGATCACTGCTACACACACCACACGCTGATCACTGCTACACACACCGCACGCTGATCACTGCTACACACACACCACACCCTGATCACTGCTACACAGACCACACCCTGATCACTGCTACACACACACCACACGCCGATCACTGCTACACACACCACACGCCGATCACTGCTACACACACCACACGACGATCACTGCTACACACACCACACGCTGATCACTGCTACACACACCACACGCCGATCACTGCTACACACACCACACGCTGATCTCTGCTACACAGACCACACTGCTACACACACCACACCCTGATCACTGCAACACACACCACACACTGATCACTGCTACACACACCACACCCTGATCACTGCTACACACACCACACGCTGATCACTACTACACACACCACACGCTGATCTCTGCTACACACGCCACACGCTGATCACTGCTACACACACACCACACGCCGATCACTGCTACACACACCACACGCTGATCACTGCTACACACACCGCACGCTGATCACTGCTACACACACACCACACCCTGATCACTGCTACACACACACCACACGCTGATCACTGCTACACACACCACACGCTGATCACTGCTACACACACCACACGCTGATCACTGCTACACACACCACACTGCTACACACACCACACGCTGATCTCTGCTACACAGACCACACTGCTACACACACCACACGCTGATCACTGCTACACAGACCACACTGCTACACACACCACACGCTGATCTCTGCTACACAGACCACACTGCTACACACACCACACGCTGATCACTGCTACACACACACCACACGCTGATCACTGCTACACACACACCACACGCTGATCACTGCTACACACACCACACGCTGATCACTGCTACACACACCACACGCTGATCACTGCTACACACACACCACACGCTGATCACTGCTACACACACCACACGCTGATCACTGCTACACACACCACACGCTGATCACTGCTACACACACACCACACGCTGATCACTGCTACACACACCACACGCTGATCACTGCTACACACACACCACACGCTGATCACTGCTACACACACCACACGCTGATCACTGCTACACAGACCCACACTGCTACACACACCACACGCTGATCACTGCTACACAGACCACACTGCTACACACACCACACGCTGATCACTGCTACACAGACCACACTGCTACACACACCACACGCTGATCACTGCTACACAGACCACACTGCTACACACACCACACGCTGATCACTGCTACACACACCACATGCTGATCTCTGCTACACAGACCACACTGCTACACACACCACACGCTGATCACTGCTACACAGACCACACTGCTACACACACCACACCCTGATCACTGCTACACACCACACGCTGATCACTGCTACACACACCACACGCTGATCACTGCTACACAGACCACACTGCTACACACACCACACGCTGATCACTGCTACACAGACCACACTGCTTACACACACCACACCCTGATCACTGCTACACACACCACACGCTGATCACTGCTACACACACCACACGCTGATCACTGCTACACACACACGCTGATCACTGCTACACCAGACCACACTGCTACACACACCACACGCTGATCACTGCTACACAGACCACACTGCTACACACACCACACGCTGATCACTGCTACACAGACCACACTGCTACACACACCACACGCTGATCACTGCTACACACACCACACGCTGATCACTGCTACACAGACCACACTGCTACACACACCACACCCTGATCACTGCTACACACACCACACGCTGATCACTGCTACACACACCACACGCTGATCACTGCTACACACACCACACGCTGATCACTGCTACACGACAGACCACACTGCTACACACACCACACGCTGATCACTGCTACGTACACCACACGCTGATCACTGCTACACACACCACACGCTGATCTTGCTACACAGACCACACTGCTACACACACCACACGCTGATCACTGCTACACACACCACACGCTGATCTCTGCTACACAGACCACACTGCTACACACACCACACGCTGATCACTGCTGCTACACACACCACCACACGCTGATCACTGCTACACACACCACACGCTGATCACTGCTACACACACCGCACGCTGATCACTGCTACACACACCGCACGCTGATCACTGCTACACACACCGCACGCTGATCACTGCTACACACACCACACGCTGATCACTGCTACACACACCACACGCTGATCACTGCTACACGCACCACACGCTGATCACTGCTACACACACCACACGCTGATCACTGCTACACAGACCACACGCTGATCACTGCTACACACACCACACGCTGATCACTGCTACACACACCACACGCTGATCACTGCTACACACACCGCACGCTGATCACTGCTACACACACCACACGCTGATCACTGCTACACACCCGCACGCTGATCACTGCTACACACACCGCACGCTGATCACTGCTACACACACCGCACGCTGGTCACTGCTACACACACCACACGCTGATCACTGCTACACACACACACCACACGCTGATCACTGCTACACACACACACGCGATCACTGCTACACACACCACACGCCGATCACTGCTACACACACCGCACGCTGATCACTGCTACATACACCACACTGCTACACACACCACACGCTGATCACTGCTACACACACCACACGCTGATCACTGCTACACACACCACACGCTGATCACTGCTACACACACCACACGCTGATTCACTGCTACACACACCACACGCTGATCTCTGCTACACAGACCACACTGCTACACACACCACACGCTGATCACTGCTACACACACCACACGCCGATCACTGCTACACACACCACACGCCGATCACTGCTACACACACCCGCACGCTGATCACTGCTACACACACACACGCTGATCACTGCTACACACACACCACACGCTGATCACTGCTACACACACCACACGCTGATCACTGCTACACACACCACACGCTGATCACTGCTACACACACCACACGCTGATCTCTGCTACACACACCACACGCTGATCACTGCTACACACACCACACCCTGATCACTGCTACACACACCACACGCTGATCACTGCTACACACACCACACGCTGATCACTGCTACACACACCACACGCTGATCACTGCTACACACACCACACGCTGATCACTGCTACACACACCACACGCTGATCTCTGCTACACAGACCACCACTGCTACACACACCACACGCTGATCACTGCTACACACACCACACGCTGATCTCTGCTACACAGACCACACTGCTACAACACACCACACGCTGATCACTGCTACACACACCACACGCCGATCACTGCTACACACACCGCACGCCGATCACTGCTACACACACCACACGCTGATCACTGCTACACACAACCGCACGCTGATCACTGCTACACACACCACACTGCTACACACACCACACGCTGATCACTGCTACACACACCACACGCTGATCACTGCTACACACACCACACGCTGATCACTTGCTACACACACCACACGCTGATCACTGCTACACACACCACACGCTGATCACTGCTACACACACCACACGCTGATCACTGCTACGCACACCACACGCTGATCTCTGCTACACAGACCACACGCTGATCACTGCTACACACACACCACACGCTGATCACTGCTACACACACCACACGCTGATCTCTGCTACACACACCACACGCTGATCTCTGCTACACACACCACACGCTGATCACTGCTACACACACCACACGCTGATCACTGCTACACACACCGCACGCCGATCACTACTACACACACCACACGCTGATCACTGCTACACACACCACACGCTGATCACTGCTACACACACCACACGCTGATCACTGCTACACACACCACACGCTGATCACTGCTACGCACACCACACGCTGATCTCTGCTACACAGACCACACGCTGATCACTGCTACACACACACCACACGCTGATCACTGCTACACACACCACACGCTGATCTCTGCTACACACACCACACGCTGATCTCTGCTACACACACCACACGCTGATCACTGCTACACACACCACACGCTGATCACTGCTACACACACCACACACTGATCACTGCTACACAGACCGCACGCTGATCACTGCTACACACACCGCACGCTGATCACTGCTACACACACCGCACGCTGATCACTGCTACACACACCACACGCTGATCACTGCTACACACACCACACGCTGATCACTGCTACACACACCACACGCTGATCACTATTACACACACCGCACGTTGATCACTGCTACACACACCACACGCTGATCACTGCTACACACACCACACGCTGGTCACTGCTACACACGCTGATCACTGCTACACACACCACACGCTGATCACTGCTACACACACACCACGCTGATCTCTGCTACACACACCACACGCTGATCACTGCTACACACACACACGCTGATCACTGCTACACACACCACACGCTGATCACTGCTACACACACCACACGCTGATCACTGCTACACACACCACACGCTGATCACTGCTACACACACCACACGCTGATCACTGCTACACACACCACACACTGATCACTGCTACACACACCACACGCTGATCACTGCTACACACACCACACGCTGATCACTGCTACACGCACCACACGCTGATCACTGCTAAACACTCCACACGCTGATCACTGCTACACACACCACACGCCGATCACTAATACACACACCACACGCTGATCACTGCTACACACTCCACACGCTGATCACTGCTACACACTCCACACGCTGATCTCTGCTACACACACCACACGCTGATCACTACTACACACACCACACGCTGATCACTGCTACACACACCACACACTGATCACTGCTACACACACCACACGCTGATCACTGCTACACACACACCACACGCTGATCACTGCTACACAGACCACACGCTGATCACTGCTACACAGACCACACGCTGATCACTGCTACACACACACCACACGCTGATCACTGCTACACACACCACACGCCGATCACTGCTACACACACCACACACTGATCACTGCTACACACACCACACGCTGATCACTGCTACACACACCACACGCTGATCACTGCTACACACACCACACGCTGATCTCTGCTACACACACCACACGCTGATCTCTGCTACACACACCACACGCTGATCACTGCTACACAGACCACACTGCTACACACACCACACCCTGATCACTGCTACACACACCACACGCTGATCACTGCTACACACACCACACGCTGATCTCTGCTACACAGACCACACGCTGATCACTGCTACACAGACCGCACGCTGATCACTGCTACACACACCGCACGCTGATCACTGCTACACACACCACACCCTGATCACTGCTACACACACCACACGCTGATCACTGCTACACACACACACGCTGATCACTGCTACACACACCACACGCTGATCACTGCTACACAGACCACACTGCTACACACACCACACCCTGATCACTGCTACACACACCACACGCTGATCACTGCTACACACAACACACGCTGATCTCTGCTACACAGACCACACTGCTACACACACCACACGCTGATCACTGCTACACAGACACACTGCTACACACACCACACCCTGATCACTGCTACACACACCACACGCTGATCACTGCTACACACACCACACGCTGATCTCTGCTACACAGACCACACGCTGATCATTCTGCTACACACACCACACCCTGATCACTGCTACACACACCACACGCTGATCACTGCTACACACACCACACGCTGATCACTGCTACACACACCACACGCTGATCACTGCTACACAGACCACACTGCTACACACACCACACCTGATCACTGCTACACACACCACACGCTGATCACTGCAACACACCACCACACGCTGATCACTGCTACACACACCACACGCTGATCTCTGCTACACAGACCACACTGCTACACACACCACACGCTGATCACTGCTACACACACCACACGCTGATCACTGCTACACACACACCACACGCTGATCACTGCTACACACACCACACGCTGATCACTGCTACACACACACCGCACGCTGATCACTGCTACACACACACCACACACTGATCACTGCTACACACACCACACGCCGATCACTGCTACACACACCCACACGCCGATCACTGCTACACACACCACACGCTGATCACTGCTACACACACACCACACGCTGATCACTGCTACACACACACCACACGCTGATCTCTGCTACACAGACCACACTGCTACACACACCACACGCTGATCACTGCTACACAGACCACACTGCTACACACACCACACGCTGATCACTGCTACACACAACACCACACGCTGATCACTGCTACACACACCACACGCTGATCACTGCTACACACACCGCACGCTGATCACTGCTACACACACCGCACGCTGATCACTGCTACACACACCACACGCTGATCACTGCTACACACACCACACGCTGATCTCTGCTACACACACCACACGCTGATCACTGCTACACACAGACCACACACTGATCACTGCTACACACACCACACGCTGATCACTGCTACACACACCACACACTGATCACTAATACACAGACCACACGTTGATCACTGCTACACACACCACACGTTGATCACTGCTACACACACCACACGCTGATCACTGCTACACACACCACACGCTGATCACTGCTACACACACCACACGCTGATCACTGCTACACACACCGCACGCTGATCACTGCTACACACACACCACGCCGATCACTGCTACACACACCACACGCTGATCACTGCTACACACACCACACGCTGATCACTGCTACACAGACCACACGCTGATCACTGCTACACGCACCACACGCTGATCACTGCTACACACACCACACGCTGATCACTGCTACACACACCACACGCTGATCTCTGCTACACACACCACACTGCTACACAGACCACACGCTGATCACTGCTACACGCACCACACGCTGATCACTGCTACACACACCACACGCTGATCACTGCTACACACACCACACGCTGATCACTGCTACACAGACCACACTGCTACACACACCACACGCTGATCACTGCTACACAGACCACACTGCTACACACACCACACGCTGATCACTGCTACACAGACACCACACGCTGATCACTGCTACACACACCACACTGCTACACACACACCACACGCTGATCACTGCTACACACACCACACGCTGATCTCTGCTACACACACCACACGCTGATCACTGCTACACACACCGCACGCTGATCTCTGCTACACAGACCACACGCTGATCACTGCTACACACACCACACGCTGATCTCTGCTACACACACCACACGCTGATCTCTGCTACACACACCACACGCTGATCACTGCTACACACACCGCACGCTGATCTCTGCTACACAGACCACACGCTGATCATTGCTACACACACCACACGCTGATCACTGCTACACACCGCACGCTGATCTCTGCTACACAGACCACACGCTGATCACTGCTACACACACCACACGCTGATCACTGCTACACACACCACACGCTGATCTCTGCTACACACACCACACCCTGATCACTGCTACACAGACCACACTGCTACACACACCACACGCTGATCACTGCTACACAGACCACACGCTGATCACTGCTACACACACCACACTGCTACACACACCACACGCTGATCACTGCTACACAGACCACACTGCTACACACACCACACGCTGATCACTGCTACACAGACCACACTGCTACACACACCACACGCTGATCACTGCTACACAGACACCACACGCTGATCACTGCTACACACACCACACTGCTACACACACCACACGCTGATCACTGCTACACACACCACACGCTGATCACTGCTACACACACCACACGCTGATCTCTGCTACACACACCACACGCTGATCACTGCTACACACACCACACGCTGATCTCTGCTACACAGACCACACTGCTACACACACCACACCCTGATCACTGCTACACAGACCACACTGCTACACACACCACACGCCGATCACTGCTACACACACACCACACGCTGATCACTGCTACACACACCGCACGCCGATCACTGCTACACACACCGCACGCCGATCACTGCTACACACACCACACGCTGATCACTGCTACACACACCACACACTGATCACTGCTACACACACCACACGCTGATCACTGCTACACAGACCCCACACTGATCACTGCTACACACACCACACGCTGATCACTGCTACACACACCACACGCTGATCACTGCTACACACACCACACGCTGATCACTGCTACACACACCACACGCTGATCACTGCTACACACACCACACGCTGATCACTGCTACACACACCACACGCTGATCACTGCTACACACACCGCACGCTGATCACTGCTACACACACCACACGCTGATCACTGCTACACACACCACACGCTGATCACTGCTACACACCACACACTGATACAATGCTAAAAAAAAAAAAAAGTGAAAAAACTCCAAACTTACCAGAGTCCAGTGTCCGGAGTTCGATGTCCTCCCTCCAGTTAGCTGGTCTCCCATTCTGCACTGCGGCCTGGTCATCACCTGACAGGGTCCCAGTGCATTATGAGATGTCAGCTGACCGGAGGAACAGAGGACATCACCGGAGGCTCAATAACTGCAGGTAATTAAGGGAGAGAGGGGGTCGTGGGGGGGAGGGGGGGGTAATGGGGGTCCACAATTGTGGGGCGGGGCTTAGCAATGGGGGTGGGGCTTGGCGACGGGGGGGTGGGGTAGCAGCGGCGGCCGGTCTGCGCATGCGCGGGGCACTTGTTATGGTATTTTTTGCGAAAATACCGTGATAAGGCTCCAGAGGGGATTCCCAGGAACAGAGCTTTATCGCAAGCTCTGTCCCTGCAATGGATTGTAGTAAATCCCTGTGATATCGCAATGCGAATTCAATCGGTAATATCACACTACAATCTGCAGTAGAAATGCGGATTGTAGTAAATAGAGCCCTTAGAGACGCCATAGACTCTCATTTCCCCAGGTAATGTCTCTCCAATGATCAGCCTGACACAGCTGCAAGCCCTGATTAGCCTCCTGTGAGGACAAAAACTCCAACTGGGCCTAATGAATGGATCCCGCCCCCTCTCCATCCATAAACCCCCCGGGGATCCCTCTCCCACATCGCTGTTACCCACAGACATTATCCTGGGGTTTTAGAACACATATGTCAGGAACATAGGAGAAATATAGCGACCTTCCACCACTATACCAGTGACCCTGTCACTATTATTTTATATATATATATATATATATATATATATATCTCACACACACAGTATATATGAGTTTATGTATTTTTAAAAATAATATGTTTGTATATGCGATTCTGTAAATAATTCGATATACATGTATTATGTACCTTTAATTATTTCTAGTGGGGTATTCAACAAATAATTTTATTTATAAATCTTTATTTCCAAGGACAGCAGAGAGAACGACAGGTGGCCCCCATCACCCCCTCCCATGTAAATTCTCACGCCCCTGCCCACCCAGCATCCCCTCCACACTCCGCCATCACACAATCATTTGCATAAATGGGTCCCAAACAGGACCCTACAAGGCAGATTGTCAATCACACTGCAGGTGGGCTGGTCTGCCAGGGAGAACGCAGGAACCATTCTGTGCTTAACGTATAGAATATATCCTGAGATGAACATACATCTCAGAGTAAGGGGTCTATTTACTAAGCAGTGTTAGGTAAGGTACCAGCCAATCAGCTCCTGTCATTTTTCAAACACAGCCTGTGAGATGGCAGTTAGGAGCTGATTGGCTGGTACCTTATCTCATTTCACTGCTTAGTAAATAGACCCCTTAGTCTTTAGTCAAGTCCTAATTTGATTGTGAGGCCCTCATTTATCATTTTGGGGCATATTCAATATGGGAGTGAAAAGTCTGCGCTGGACTTTTCGCTCCACATCGGAGGTTTGAGTGGGGATAAGTATTGGGTGCGTGCCCACTTATCCCCGTATTCAATTTAAAAGGTGCAGAATCTGGACCCGGCGAAATACTCACTGGCGAAAAGTCCTCTGAATTTTTGGGAATTGATCCTGGCACACCCCAAAGTATGTCCTGACATGGGGAATCACTATACGTACCCCCGATTTGGCCTTCTGCATGTTGTCAGGATTTTTAAATAGCCGCGACAGGTGTTTTTTCCCGACTTTGAAGAAGTAATGAAGAATAGTACTTCGTAAATTTTTGCCCAAAACGAAACCTATGCCCATCAAATTTGGGGTACGTGAATGGGTGAAAGCATATTTTTAAGTCCCTAAAGTGCATTTTGAAAATTCTTCAAAAATACACCTGCTGCTACCACCCGCATTCTTTTAAACACCTTCCGCATACTTAGGAACCCCCCCTGAATTAATTTTGTTATTTAAAAACTTGTTCCTCATATTTATTTATTTTTAACCCCAAAATTAAAATTATTTTTCTGGGTTGTCCTTATTTTTTTTTAAACTTTTTTTGACAGTTCATTTTTAGGGGCTATTCCCAGGGGTGCCGGCTATTTTTTTAAGCTTGCACCCCTAAACCCCAATTCTGCACTTTTTTTCGCCATGCGAAAAGTCTTTGAAATTGAATACGGGGATAATTGAAACAAGCAAAAATTATGTCATTGGTGATAAATTATCGCCGATTTTGACTTTTCGCAGCCAAATTGAATACGGCCCTTAGTTACAAAGATTCACAAGAAGTTTTGATAATTGTTGACAGCGGTTCTCCTGCTAATCACCGTCAAAATGTAATATTAAAGCTGCATACACACGTAAAGACTTTCTGGTAAGGTATGGGGGTAACTGATGATCAGCAATTTGCTCCTAAATGCCAGAAAACAGATGAAAATGATGTCAGACAAGTTTGAACAAATTGTTTAGATCAAACATTTAACAAACAGTTTTTGTCCATATTCCGGCGTTTGGGAGCAAATTGCTGATTGTCATTTACTTTCATGTTACCAGGTTTTCATTCTAACCAATCACCTAGTTGGCTGGTTGGACAGATGATCTTTACACGTGTACCCAGCATTAGGCAGATGCAACAGGAGGAAATAGAAGCAGGTGCGCAAAATAGTCTGCTGGAAGCCATCTTGTCAAATGAGCAGCTACACAAAGAGGGAACTGTAACCCACTAAAACAGAAACAAATGTGAATAAAGGAATGGTAACGCCGATTGACAAAATAAAAACAATTTATTAGAACACATGTAGCATATTGCAATGGGACAAATAAAACACAATGTGTCCATTCTATATCATAAGAGTACATTAAATACACCAGCTGCAAATCTAATCAGACCACGTATCTCCCTGATTGGTCCCTCAGTGGTTTTTCCCAATGGTGTATATGCAGAAATGAAGGAACAAATCCCTGTAAATAGATGATCTCACCTCTTTACAGATGTAGTTAGTAAGGCGTCCTTGTATACAAACCATTAAGCTTAATACTAAAATAATGACAATGACACCAATGCATTGGTTTAAAATACAAAGTTATTAATTTATTATTTGTAATTCACTTTATTCAAATAAGGGTGGCAAAGAAGGACGCTACCAAGAACCAGCTCTAGCCAATAGATTCTCTTAAAAAATTGGGTGATGACTAAAACGTCCCCCCTCAATAACGGCATAACCTGCGCTGTGCAGGACTCACCACCCTTTACTATGGCACAGTATGGACGCTCCGTAACAAAATGCCCACTGTCCTCCCACAGGGGTAGGACACACCCGCCGTCTTTCAAAAGGGTAAGTGCCCCACAGCGACCACTTATGCCACCTGTGGCCGCTGGCTATTAGTGCCTTCCTGCCACAGCTAGGTTCTAGAAACCGCAGCCTGCCACCCTTGAACAACCCCTATGCCCAACTGGACCCAGCCCCTACTCAATTAAGAAATGAGAAAATATCCTTCAGGAATAAACCTAAACCGAACTCAGTAAGATGCACCCCATCTAACCTAAAGTATTGTGGACTCTGTAAAGTCAACAATGGTTGTGTAATTCATACACCCCCATAAGAAGCCACAAACCTAAAAATGGCCGCATTAATATCTTTTTCATGGATTTGTCCATGGCCACCAGATCCCTGGAACGTCTCCAAACAAACCTAGGTATTAACTCCGACCATACCACATGAGCCTCAGGCCAGCGTGAGGCCACCTCTACCAAATCAGCCTTCACTTTTAAGATAAAGTCGATTCCTTTTACCTGCCCTACATCATTGACCCCAAGGTGCACAATTAACCAGTCTGACCTCCCTCAAAGTTGTTCCTTCCTGAAAATTATCTCCAAAAAAGCAGCCCACCTTAAACCTCGAACTCCTATCCAACTGACCCTTCGTCCCCCCAACAACAATGAGGCCTTCCTAGCTAACGAATGACGTTCAGCCCAAAATATGTAGGAGTGACCCACAATCCACACTTGTTCCGTTGATGTATGTGAAGCTGAAAAAGAAAGGAACGATGAACCAAATAACTGAGTTAGTGACAAACAAGAACCCAAGTGAAGGAGAAAACTTAAAAACCTCCCGTGGACCATAATATTCAGCCAATTGTAATTTAGGCCCCCTCAGATGAAAATTAAAAATCCCTTCACACCCCCAGTTTTTGAATGCTAGCCATTCAAAAACTGACGGGTAAGCAGCGTTTTTGGGTTAGCACAACATCAAACCTTATCAAGACATACATAAGCCTATGAATACCCATAAATCGCTAGAGAGAAATAATTGCTTTCCAGACTTTGATTGTGGTTCCAAAGCACAAAAAGTTCTTATTGCAACAAAAAGTAAGTTACACACTTTGATCTATCACAATTAGCGCAAAGACAATTAAATACAAAAGGTACAGCTTGATACATACACATGCGCACTGGTCCCAGTATACAGACATCAATCCTGAGGTCTGTGGTCATCCAAGAGAATGGCTACTGACTGGGACCGGTGAGCAGGTTATATACCCTACACATCATGATAACAACAACGTAGACAGACAATCATAATTCCATTGGTTCTTGCTCTTTGTAGTACGCTGTAGTTCATAGGACTGTTCACATGTTGTCACTAGGGGTATGTCCCAATTCTCCAACAGTGTCTTGAGATTACATGGTCTTTCTTTAACTGGTTTAAGACACTACATACAGAGTATACATTCTAACCAATAATTTCCTATGATCCATAACCATCGAACGTAAGATGCGACTCCATCATTGATAGATTTGAATATCTGGAAATAAACAGGGTGTCAGTATAGTACCAACATGCCATGTCTACCATGTTGTATACCTTAAATATCATATATGCACACTTTATACCATAATGATTGTCTAACAAAACCTTTTCTTTAAGTGCTTGCATAAGTAATAGTGAGATATTTACAGAAATACATAAGTATGTTTTGTGCATCTGAGCACAGCGCAAATGTTGCGATGCGTGTATGTGCACAACGCAATTATTCACAGAGTGTTTATGCATTTTATCTTACATACACTAATGTGCGTTGTGTGTCCTCATATTAAAATAGTTACAGGGTATGTTCATGGGTATGTGCGTGAGCATAAGAGCGTCTATGTGTTTGCATTGTGGATACACATGCAATAGTCTATGTTTATGCATGTGTGATATATATATATATATATATATATATATATATATCTTTATCCAATAACTGGTATTTTTGATTATATATATATATATATATACACACACACACACACACACGAATTTGTGCGCATCGGCTTGCTTCCGATTTACTCTTTATCAGCCGATTTCCTCTTTATCAGCCCATAACTACTAGATCGTCAGATAATAATTGTAAACAATCATAACCAATTATTTGACTTCGACAAGCCGAAGACTTCCAACGACCCATCTCCTGTGTAGCTGAAGCTGGTAAACCGCTGGCCGCTGCGCAAGTAGCCACTCCAATGCGAAAAGAGTGGGTGCCGCAGTCCTCACTCTTCAGTCCCAACTTAACCAGACACCGCTTGAAAACTGCTGCAAATTGAAATTTAGTAAGGGCTAGGGAATCCGTATGCAATAAAAACTGCCCACCTCCTGCTGGCCGCAAGAGCAAGTAATGCCCAGATAAGCACCCCATTGGCAAATCTCAGCCACTACATTATTTTTTTATAGACAACCACTTACCCCTGCCCATCTGATCCATGATTGAGTGAGGAATCTTACAAAGTACGGCCTCTCCCTTCAACACAACGTTTTTAAATAACAAACCTGTATCCCCTGATCTCTTATTTGAAGCCACTAACTCATTAATTCTAAAGGCCCCAAAGAAAGCAAAGGAAAAAGCCAGTTGAAACAGTTCAGCCTCAAATTCTGAATCTGCCACCGATTTCAGGACTACAAGCAGGTCTTGCAACAACTCCAAATCAATGGACCTACGGGAATCAGCCGGGGGCGGTTTTACTTTGGCCCATCCCTTCAGTGCCTTGGACAGGACAAATTACCTACTGGGATCATGAACGTGATTAATATTAACAAAGAAGGAAGTCCCAGCTAAAGCAGAAGCCATGGAAGATTTGGAACTTCCCCGATTATAGTGCCCCCAAACGAATACCAGCAAACATTCATCATCTGACTTACCCTCCTGCTGATACCTAACCTGATATGCTTCCCACTCGTGCCAGGCTGATGAATAGGCTCACAATGTAGATGGCGCCAAGGATTTCCGTGCCAATTCCGCTATGCCTGATTGATAATCTGCCAGGAGGACACGTTAATCCGGAGGGTTCCGCTTCCGGCACCAAAATGTGAAACTTATCAAAGTTGAACCGAGACAAAGCGTCTGCTATCTTGTTATCAACCCCTGGCACATGTTTTGCTATAAAGTTGATATTAAACTGTATACACTTCAAAATGAGGTGCTTTAAAGGACGAAGGGCCTGTGGTGAAGAGGAATGCTGGTTGTTAACTTCGTGAACCACTCCCAAATTGTCGCACTGAAAGACAATGCTCTGATTTGACAATTTTGTGGTCCACAGTTCAATGCCCACAATTATTGGAAACAAATCCAACAAAAGCAAGTTGGCTGAAAAACCGCGGGAGACCCAAGATGAGGGCCAGGGAGCAGCACTCCATTCCCTATGGAAAAAAGCCCCGAAACCATAAAAGCCAGCCGCATCAGTAAACAACTGAATGAACGAATTTGACACTGGCCTGGAAGGCCAGATCAATTCCAAAATGAAGTTAATCAAAAATTTAGACCATACCCTTAAATCTTCCTTTATTTCCTTTGATAATCTTATAGTGTGGAGTGGCTTGACAACCCCTGCAGTTGCCCTCTCTAGCTTCTGGCAAAAAACTTTCCCCATAGGAATCACTCTACAAGCAAAATTGGAGGAGCCAAGGAGTGATTGAACCTAATGCAGCTTCACCCTATCCTTGCTCAAGCACTTCACTATTTGGGCCAAAAGCTTTTGGACTTTGTCCACAGGAATGCGACAACCCACTCCTGTGTCCACCTCAATACCCAATTAAGAAAGGTAACACGTAGGGCCTTCCGTCTTGTGCAATTGGGCCGGCTGGCACGGGCCAAAAAGAAGAGATCTTGACAAACATTACTGCCTCTTGAGCCTATAAAGAGAAAATTGTCTAAATAATGTACAATTCCCTTATGGCCGGTGCCTGCTTTTATACACCAATGCAGAAAAGTACTGAATTTCTCAAAATAAGCACAAGAAACAGAACAACCAATGGATAAACATTTATCTAAGTAAAAGAGCCCGTCTAACTTGAAACCCATGAACCTCAGGGAATTGGGATGAAGCGGTAAGAGACAAAAAGCGGACTCGATGTCCAATTTCGCCATCAATGCCCCAGGGCCAAAACCCCATATCAAGTCGAGGGCCTTCTCAAACAACTGATACCAAACTCTACAAAACTCCTCAGGAATCACGTCATTAACAGAGGACACATGAGGGTAGGACAAATGCAGGATTAAGCGGAACCTCCTTGGGCACCACCCCTAACGGAGAAATGCACAAGCCGGGCATGGGCTCAAATGAAAAAATACCGCACATGCGGCCCAATTTAATTTCCGTCTCCACCTTTTGTCTCACCACATGAGGTAGTTCTCTTGCTGACCTTAAATTCCTGCATGCCTCAACCTGAACCGACTCAATAATGGGCAAACTGAAACCTAAACTAAACCCATCACCCAAAAATTGAGCATCTTCTCTCCTGGGGTACATTGCCAGCCATTTATTCAATTCAGACAGAACTACTGGGGATGAAGCCTTATTTATTACTTCCGCTACCTGTACCCATATTGGGCTAACTCCCCCCTGCTGGCGACTTACACTCTTTAGAAAAGGGAGGGGGTTTTAACCCCCTATTGTTCCTCAGCACACTGAATTGTACTAGCAACAACATATGAACACTATATGGTAATAGAAATCAGATATATTGGTTGCATGCATTTGCAAATACATGGGAAACTGCTAGGCCTCATCACGACTTCTCTGTCACTAGCAGTACCTAACACTAACGGGTTCACGTCTGGGGCACAGAGCACCCCAAAAAATGTCCAGCCCAGGACCCCCCCAGGGCATCACACAAAAATGGAAAAAGAGTGACAGTGCAGTGTAAAGTATAGATGTGTACGAGTAATCAATAAGTGTGGAATGAGAGGTTAAAATATATATGAAAAAATACATGAATAATAACCAAACATAAAAGGTGATGTGAAAAGTCACTATGTGTATTAAGTGGTGATGCCCTGAGGAGGCCCAGCCAGAGCAGCCTCGGGGGCCCTACGCCCAAACACTCACCCCAAATGTAATATATGCCAATTAAAGCCTCATAATAAAGGCACATATGTATTTTGGCAAATGTAAGGCCTCATGATAAAGGCACATACAGTACATAACTGCATCCAAATTGAGAGCCAGCTTACCTTGGAGTCACCCCTGGGAACTCCAACTAGCACTACTAGAACCAGCATGCCCTACTAATGCTGGCTCCTTCATGCATCTCATGACCACAAACAAAAAAATTGCAGCAGCTCAATCAATCTGGTAGTACTTTTTTCAGGTGCATGAAAGGGAGGGGTCATACCAAGTAGAAAAGGGAGGGGGTTTTAACCCCCTATTGTTCCTCAGCACACCGAATTATACTAGAAACAATATATGTACACTATGGGCCAAATGTAATAGGGTGAGAGATTAGAAAATGTGAGAGTTTAGCAGTAATCTCTCACATTGGTTGAGTTTTATCTTCAAAATGGGATAACATCTGAATGAGATTTTAAATCGTGAGAGTTTTCTAAGTCTAAAAAAAACATGCAAGTTCCCTCTGTTACTCTGTTTTTGGACTATTACATTTACAAAGTTTAAAAAGTGTCAGAAACTCTCACCCTATTACATTTGGCCCTATATGGTGATAGAATTTCAGATATATTGGTTGCATGCATTTGCAAATACATGGGAAGCATGCAACCAATATCTCTGAAATTCTATCACTATATAGTGTTCATATATTGTTGCTAGTATAATTCGATGTGCTGAGGAACAATAGGGGGTTAAAACCCCCTCCCTTTTCGACTGACACTCTTTGGCTGGAAGACCTGCTCCACAAATTCTACAGGAGTGTCGAAAACGACAACTCGTGCCCCTGTGATATTTGGAGTCATTGTACGCAAAGCATTTACTCTTCTGCCCGTACCCAGCACCTGCTTTGGAGACAGGGGTGTGTTTTTTATCCTGGCCCTCAAGCGCATTCCTGCTTTGTTGTGTGAACTCCAACCAAGCCTCCACGTCTTTACAACCTAAAGGCATGGTTGGGTTTCCGTCTTGCTTGCGATAACATATTTCATCGTATTCCCTCCATACGTAACCCCTTGATTTCATGAACATCTCATGAACTAAAAATATGTATTTTAAAATGTTGGGATGTTCATGTTTATTGGGCCTCGTATCTAAAGAAGATGTTGAAAAAAACAAGAAACCTCTCAGCCAGTGGTGGAAACTACGGAAAGCGTTTTCTCCCATGCCTCTCGCCTTTTTAGCCTTTTCAACATCCTGCCTCATTGCTTCGGTCAACGTAAACACATCTATGTACTGCCCCTTCTTTACCTTTTCCTTCATCCTTTTCCTTAGCCCCCTAGTCACTGTTGTGTTGGAGCAATGCACCATTTCTGAGATAAGCGCAGGCTTAGAGCGAGCTCCTGCTGAACACGTCTTTCTGCTTTGCAGCTTTTTTAGCCAACCTGTGCGCAATTAATTTAGCCAATTTTTGCGGGTGCTTGGGGGAACCCAAAGATTCGCTGCTAGTTGAAGATTCAGATGTTGAACTTACAGAAGACATATGAGAAACACCATGCTCACCAAATTCAGATGGCCCCGGAATCTCCAAAGCGTCCGCATTGGTTGCTACTACCGAACCAGATGGTCCTCCAGTTAATGCCACCTGTTCGCCGCCATCTGTCTCTTCCTCCGAACTGCCTCCCCCGGCACAACCTGCACCGTTGACGTGCTAGCTACAGCTTCAGAACCGGAAACAGAAATGAATGACTGGCTGGGAATAACGAGCTCTGCGGCTGGTGCAGGGGGAAGAGGGGGAGTTTCTACGCTTCCTGCAGCTGGGGGAACTGGAGGTAAAGGAGGTGCGGGGGGGCGTGAGTGAGGGGTGGGAAGGGGGAGCTGAAAGGAAAGGGTTGTGACTTGTGACAGTGTGAGCATGGGGATACCCAGGCAAACAAGGACTTGGCGTTGCATATCCAGATTGCCAAGGGTAATTGTATGGGCTTGGCGGTTGCTGCGCAAGGTTTGACGCTGGTTGCCAATACGGTGTCTGGCTAAAAACTGGTGTTGGCGGGGTAATGAATTGGTACGGTGCTGCCAATGCCAAAGGATGGGGGGGAGGTACAATATTCTGTTACACACTGGGACCACAGTGGGGCAGGAAACCACTGCAGGGAAATATGGGGCGGGCTGTCCCCAGCGCTCACGACGCTTAGGCCAGCATCATCTGTGTGGTAACTGTCCCGCTACTCGCCGGAGCTCGCAGGGAGCCTGGGGCCGCGGGGGAGAGGGGAGCGGTGACACAGACAGCCGTGAAGCCAGAGGGCACGAGTAACAGTAAGGGAGGGGAAGCGACGCTTCAATCCCGCTCCCCAGCTAAAGGGGAACAGGAGCCAGGGGATGCTCCGGGGATGACCTGCATGGCTGCGGTGAAAGAGGCGCCTCCATGCCGCTCCCCAGCTGGAGGTGAGACCTCACTCACGCTGGGGCGGCGGTAACCGGCGGACACCAGCGGGCGAGCTGCCTCAGCCAGGCACTGTGGGGGGAACAATTTGGTGTAAAAGGGTGGGAGGGGGATGTTCTGAGCTGTATAGGGGGTTGATTGCTGGGCAGCAGGGATGGAACAGGTAAAAAGGGGGGAAACATTTATAGAGAAAGGGAGGATTAGGGAACAATCAAAAGGAAGTAAAGAAAAGACTTGAATGCAATGAAATAAACAGTAGGAACTGAGATAATGACAGAGAATAGAACAGTATATGGGAAAACAACGTCTGAGGTAAAATAAATCTGACACAAATTCTACTCAGCCTGACTTCCAAACCGAGAACAGGCTGCACCGTAATCATATCTCACCTTATATAGCCCCTTCAAAGGTGTACGCCCCAAACCACACTCATAGGCCAATTCTTTACACCAGTGATTCCCAACCTCAGGGCCTGATTCAGAGCCGGACGCTCTGACCAGAGCGCTCGCTCTGAATCAGGGTCCTCCTCCATTAAAATGGAGCGTTCTCCTGGACGCTTGTATAGCTGTGGGTCACCACCCACAGCATATACGAGCGTGCAAAAAGATGGTCGCGATGGTCTTGACCATTGCGACCATCGGACTTGCGACGGAAACCCTGCGGTCGGGTTTCCCAGCCACAAGCCCTGGAGTGATTTTGGCTCTATCAGAGCCAAAATCACTCCCACTGACATCACTAGTGATGTCAGTGGGGCCGGCTTCAGACGTTAGGCGTTCCCATGGGAACGCCTCCGTCTGGCAGGCACGCCCGACAAAGGGGGCGTGCTGTCAGTCACAGCTTGGCTGTCGCAGTCCGGGTCTCGCGCATGCGCACGACGGAGCTCCCTCCGTCATGCGCATGCGCAGTGGGGAACATCGAACCAATTGCGAGCGTACTGCCGCTTGCGAGTGGGTCTGAATGACCCCCTCAGTCCTCAAGGCACACTAACAGTCCTGGTTTTGGTGATATCCATGCTAAAGCACAGGTGGTTTAATCAAAATAACTGATGTACTAATTAAGTTGCCTGTGCTCAATTATGGCTATCCTTAAAACCTGGACTGTTAGTGTGCCTGAGGACCGTGGTTGGGAACCCCTGCTTTAGACCAATCAATACGAACAGACCAACTAATTTGCTAGCAACAGGTTCCTAACCTCTGGCCATTACAAAACATTAGGCCACTTATATTGCTTTGTGCTTATCCAGCCCTCAGCTTAATGAATGTCAAATCCAGTGTATACAGAAATACTTGAATAATGAAGCCTGAAAGGTACAAAGGTGTAGTGGGGCTGCTAATACTGGGGTCAGAAATAACTGAGGGTGCTGGGGAATATTACCCGTACAGTGGTCCTGCGGCTCACCTCAGCCTTAACCGGCAAGCGATAGCAGTCTCCCGGGCTGTGATAGCTGTCTCTCTCCTGTACAGACTCCCGGGCTGTGATAGCAGTCTCTCTCCTGTACAGACTCCCGGGCTGTGATAGCAGTCTCTCTCTTGTACAGACTCCCGGGCTGCGATAGCAGTCTCTCTCCTGTACAGACTCCCGGGCTGTGATAGCAGTCTCTCTCCTGTACAGACTCCCGGGCTGTGATAGCAGTCTCTCTCTTGTACAGACTCCCGGGCTGCGATAGCAGTCTCTCTCCTGTACAGACTCCCGGGCTGCGATAGCAGTCTCTCTCCTGTACAGACTCCCGGGCTGCGATAGCAGTCTCTCTCCTGTACAGACTCCCGGGCTGTGATAGCAGTCTCTCTCCTGTACAGACTCCCGGGCTGTGATAGCAGTCTCTCTCTTGTACAGACTCCCGGGCTGCGATAGCAGTCTCTCTCCTTTACAGACTCCCGGGCTGCGATAGCAGTCTCTCTCCTGTACAGACTCCCGGGCTGCGATAGCAGTCTCTCTCCTGTACAGACTCCCGGTCTGTGATAGCAGTCTCTCTCCTGTACAGACTCCCGGGCTGTGATAGCAGTCTCTCTCCTGTACAGACTCCCGGGCTGTGATAGCAGTCTCTCTCCTGTACAGACTCCCGGGCTGTGATAGCAGTCTCTCTCCTGTACAGACTCCCGGGCTGTGATAGCAGTCTCTCTCCTGTACAGACTCCCGGGCTGTGATAGCAGTCTCTCTCCTATACAGACTCCCGGGCTGTGATAGCTGTCTCTCTCCTGTACAGACTCCCGGGCTGTGATAGCAGTCTCTCTCCTGTACAGACTCCCGGGCTGTGATAGCAGTCTCTCTCCTGTACAGACTCCCGGGCTGTGATAGCAGTCTCTCTCCTGTACAGACTCCCGGGCTGTGATAGCAGTCTCTCTCCTGTACAGACTCCCGGGCTGTGATAGCAGTCTCTCTCCTGTACAGACTCCCGGGCTGTGATAGCTGTCTCTCTCCTGTACAGACTCCCGGGCTGTGATAGCTGTCTCTCTCCTGTACAGACTCCCGGGCTGTGATAGCAGTCTCTCTCCTGTACAGACTCCCGGGCTGTGATAGCAGTCTCTCTCCTGTACAGACTCCCGGGCTTCTGATAGCAGTTTCTCTCCTTTACAGACTCCCGGGCTGCGATAGCAGTCTCTCTCCTTTACAGACTCCCGGGCTGCGATAGCAGTCTCTCTCCTGTACAGACTCCCGGGCTGTGATAGCAGTCTCTCTCCTGTACAGACTCCCGGGCTGTGATAGCAGTCTCTCTCCTGTACAGACTCCCGGGCTGTGATAGCTGTCTCTCTCCTGTACAGACTCCCGGGCTGTGATAGCTGTCTCTCTCCTGTACAGACTCCCGGGCTGTGATAGCAGTCTCTCTCCTGTACAGACTCCCGGGCTGTGATAGCAGTCTCTCTCCTGTACAGACTCCCGGGCTTCTGATAGCAGTTTCTCTCCTTTACAGACTCCCGGGCTGCGATAGCAGTCTCTCTCCTTTACAGACTCCCGGGCTGCGATAGCAGTCTCTCTCCTTTACAGACTCCCGGGCTGCGATAGCAGTCTCTCTCCTTTACAGACTCCCGGGCTGCGATAGCAGTCTCTCTCCTTTGCAGACTCCCGGGCTGGGATAGCAGTCTCTCTCCTTTACAGACTCCCGGGCTGCGATAGCAGTCTCTCTCCTTTGCAGACTCCCGGGCTGCGATAGTAGTCTCTCTCCTTTGCAGACTCCCGGGCTGTGATAGCAGTCTCTCTCCTGTACAGACTCCCGGGCTGCGATAGCAGTCTCTCTCCTTTACAGACTCCCGGGCTGTGATAGCAGTCTCTCTCCTGTACAGACTCCCGGGCTGCGATAGCAGTCTCTCTCCTTTACAGACTCCTGGGCTGCGATAGCAGTCTTTCTCCTTTACAGACTCCCGGGCTTCTGATAGCAGTTTCTCTCCTTTACAGACTCCCGGGCTGTGATAGCAGTCTCTCTCCTTTACAGACTCCCGGGCTGCGATAGCAGTCTCTCTCCTTTACAGACTCCCGGGCTGCGATAGCAGTCTCTCTCCTTTGCAGACTCCCGGGCTGGGATAGCAGTCTCTCTCCTTTACAGACTCCCGGGCTGCGATAGCAGTCTCTCTCCTTTGCAGACTCCCGGGCTGCGATAGTAGTCTCTCTCCTTTGCAGACTCCCGGGCTGTGATAGCAGTCTCTCTCCTGTACAGACTCCCGGGCTGCGATAGCAGTCTCTCTCCTTTACAGACTCCCGGGCTGTGATAGCAGTCTCTCTCCTGTACAGACTCCCGGGCTGCGATAGCAGTCTCTCTCCTTTACAGACTCCTGGGCTGCGATAGCAGTCTCTCTCCTTTGCAGACTCCCGGGCTGCGATAGCAGTCTCTCTCCTTTGCAGACTCCCATAACCTCTTCCTCAAGGTAAGTTGACATGTGGAGAAATATATCCAGGTATAAATAATCAAATATATACTAATCACGTTCATAAAACAGAGAAACCCTCGTGGTACAACGGCGTACCCCACTCACAGCAGAAACACGGTGTATACGCCTCAAATGGTTTCTTTATAAGGTACCATCACCCCGAGATTTCAGAAAAATAGACACAAAGACAAGTATCCTGCGTACATTACTCACATCTGAACAGATAAGGACACCACATATAAAGGTTTCTTTCATGGATAGATATAGCAGGCGTACCAAAACTCACATCAGAACAGATAAGGACACCACATATAAAGGTTTCTTTCATGGATAGATATAGCAGGCGTACCAAAACTCACATCAGAACAGATAAGGACACCACATATAAAGGTTTCTTTCATGGATAGATATAGCAGGCGTACCATAACTCACATCAGAACAGATAAGGACACCACATATAAAGGTTTCTTTCATGGATAGATATAGAAGGCGTACCAAAACTCACATCAGAACAGATAAGGACACCACATATAAAGGTTTCTTTCATGGATAGATATAGCAGGCGTACCATAATTCACATCAGAACAGATAAGGACACCACATATAAAGGTTTCTTTCATGGATAGATATAGCAGGCGTACCAAAACTCACATCAGAACAGATAAGGACACCACATATAAAGGTTTCTTTCATGGATAGATATAGCAGGCGTACCAAAACTCACATCAGAACAGATAAGGACACCACATATAAAGGTTTCTTTCATGGATAGATAAAGCAGGCATACCAAAACTCACATCAGAACAGATAAGGACACCACATATAAAGGTTTCTTTCATGGATAGATATAGCAGGCGTACCAAAACTCACATCAGAACAGATAAGGACACCACATATAAAGGTTTCTTTCATGGATAGATATAGCAGGCATACCAAAACTCACATCAGAACAGATAAGGACACCACATATAAAGGTTTCTTTCATGGATAGATATAGCAGGCGTACCATAACTCACATCAGAACAGATAAGGACACCACATATAAAGGTTTCTTTCATGGATAGATATAGCAGGCGTACCAAAACTCACATCAGAACAGATAAGGACACCACATATAAAGGTTTCTTTCATGGATAGATATAGCAGGCGTCACAAAACTCACATCAGAACAGATAAGGACACCACATATAAAGGTTTCTTTCATGGATAGATATAGCAGGCGTACCAAAACTCACAATAAAGATGGTGGTTATATGCCCAATCCTTTGATAAAGTGAAGGCTTTAGAACGAAAAGACCTTCTTAAAGATAAGAAAAGTCAACCATCTTTTAAAGATGATAAGTATCAATGGGCTTTCATTACTGATTATCCCAAGCAATATAGGGATATTGAAAAGATCCTCAAAAAACATTGGGGAATCCTTAAGAGAGACCCAATTTTGGCCACAATTTTACCGGATAAACCAACATGTATATATAGGAAAGCCCCGAATCTCAAAAACAAATTAGTAAATAGTTTTCTTGAACCATCTAAAAGTAAAACTAATGTCCTATCAAAAGGTTTTTTCAGATGTGGTACCTGTTTAGGTTGTAACTCCATCAAAGGGGATGGAAGAAATAAAATAGAAATGGTCCAAATCAATGGAGAGGATTTTCACGTTAAAGATTTTATAACTTGCAATAGCAAAAATGTGGTATATGGGATTCAGTGCAAGTGTAATAAATTTTACATTGGTCGCACTTCCAGACCATTAAAAGTCAGATATAGTGAGCATCTACGAAATATAAAGAAGGGTATGGAGACTCATGCCCTTTCAATGCATTTCAAGGAATTCCCTGGATGCTCTATAGATGGTAGAATTGGTTTTTATGGACTGAAAGCAATAAAGGGCAATCTTAGATCGGGAGACACAGCCACAATGTTAGCAAAGGCGGAAATGAAGTGCATTTTTTCATTAAAGACCCTTTACCTTTGGGGTTAAATAAGGACTTTGAGCTAAAATGGTTTTTGTAATTTGATATCATGTTTTTTATACTTTATTATATGGTCCTTAATGTAATTTGTTTTTTTATGGGATTCTATGAAGATTTATGGACTATATACTATCTGGGACAACCTTGAAAAATCAAGATCTGAACAGAACATCCTGTTCCATCCATTTTATGTGAAGCTTTTGTATGGAGGACCTGATACTAATATGTCATCGTGTATGCAATTTAAAGTCTCTTCTGCAAGTGTTCGGATAGTATTATGTTATGTTTGAGAATCTTTTATTATATTGTGTTTTACTGTGTGATGTCGGGTGACACATTCTGTGTTATTTGTGGCAGTCACCATAATTAAATATCCTTATGAAGATCTAATATATTTATCTTGACAGAATTATTGTTTTGTCTATTTTAGGGTTTTACCACGTTTCTGTAATTTACCAATAATATGCTATTTCCAGGTTTGATGTCTAGCGTTATTGTTTATACATTTGAGTTTATTTTATTTGCGTTTCACTGTTTGCCGCAAACATGTTTCCGGCGGCTGGCAATACGTCACTTCCGCCTGCCACATGACGTGGAGGAGTCCTTTGGCATTGTAAGGAACATCATATCCGGTTACTTCCGGTTTATTTAACAATTGACGTTACCAAACATGTGAGTTCAATGCATATGGATTGGTTATGGTTTAGAGGGCTTGCCCCACGGATTGCTGTGATTGGTGGACTTTAGTTTAAATAGTAGCTTGTCACACTATCCCATATGTCTTGACAAAGGCTCCTGCACGAGCCGAAATGCGCGTCGACTAGGAAGTGTGAGTTCATCTTTCAGATCCCCTGTGTTGAGGTATGTCCAATTAGGCTTTGGAGCACAATTTTTGTGAGAATTTTTGCCAAAGCATTTCATATTGTTGACACTACCCACAGGGAGATCATTTATCGTTTTTTGTCTATGTATTTTTAATTTTTATTGCTACCATTTTTAGTCCATTTTATATGTTTTAACATTGTTAACTTTGCGGTATTGTAGTCTATTTCCATACCGATAAATAGATAAATTTTTTTCTGATACGGTATCCATCGATTCCATCATTTGGAGAATATATTATATATATAAATAATCAAGAGGAGAAGAGGGAGAAAAAAAAGAAACTGTTATGGGCATATAACCACCATCTTGATTGTGAGTTTTGGTACGCCTGCTATATCTATCCAAGGTACCTTTATATGTGGTGTCCTTATCTGTTCAGATGTGAGTAATGTGCGCAGGATACTTGTCTTTGTGTCTATTTTTCTGAAATCTCGGGGTGATGGTACCTTATAAAGAAACCATTTGAGGCGTATACACCGTGTTTCTGCTGTGAGTGGGGTACGCCGTTGTACCACGAGGGTTTCTCTGCTTTATGAACGTGATTAGTATATATTTGAGTATTTATACCTGGATATATTTTTCCACATGTCAACTTACCTTGAGGAAGAGGTTATCTAACATCAAATTCCTGCTCAGATAATAGAAAAGAAGAGAATAAGAAGAAAGAAAAAAGACCTAATTTTTATATAGGATGTATATATCTCTGACTATCTAGATCTATTTACTAAGCGCCTAGGTGCTAGCTTGTGTAAGAGGGTTTCAATCCTCAGTCACTGCAGCCAACGCGTTTCTACCACCTTCTGGGTCTTTATCAAGGCTAAAGTGAGATGTGACGGATCCGGGTTTAAATACCCCTAAGATAACTCATTTCCTGTTCGGAGCTGACCAACAGGAAGTGGTTGTGGAACGTGAATATATCATGTATATGATTCTATAAGATGGCTTAAACTTTAGTTCCATATATGAGCTCCACGAAACGGGTTAAACCGCATATAAAATGTAAACAGCAAACATGTAAATACAATAAACGTCAGAAAAAAAAATTGATCAGAAGTGACATCACTTCCGGTATTCATGGTTGTCCTTTCAAGAAAGGGTTCCTTGCTATGCCTCCTCGTGGCTGAAGGACCTTGTATTTCTGGAGATCCCCATGGCTTTATGGGGTGGGATCTTATTGCTCAATGCATTTCTCCCGTCGATCGCGGTGTTTCCGGTTTCCGCCAGAAGTGACGTGACGCGGTATTCTGTAATCTCCTGAGGGCTGGTTTAATATGAAGACCCGTGGGCAGACATTTTGTATATGATACTTTATTTGGTCCTAAAGGTGAGGACCCAAGTAGTTCTAGGCTGCGAGAGGAACACTTTCCCTCATCCCCATGAGCGCCATGTCACATATCCTCAGAGTATTTTATATTTATCCAGGTTAGTCTGTCTGGTATAGCAGCAAAAAAAGCCCAAAAGCCTTATCGGGTTTCTCCAGGACTTGACTCCCAGTTTCTTCAGAAGGAGGGCATGAATAGTCTGCAGTCCCATAGTGGGCTTATATAGGTCTCAGAATACCCATCAATGAAAGGGGTGTGATTTTTAATAAACACCTGTGTTACTACTATGCTCTCACTTAGGATAATTAATTACAGTCTAAATACAAGGCAAAGTGAAGATACAATAAAAATAATAATAATAATACAAAACATAGCTATAAATTACAGTGATATAAATTAAAAGGGACATTCTCCACAACCCTGGGAAAAATGTCAGATATTCAAACAATGTTATTTTTAACTATGTGTCTATATCAAAAAAACCACTAAAGGCGGGTATTCACTAATAGGTATATCTAGTGATGTGCCTACATGGAACGTTCACTCGTTCAGTCCAGGCACATCCCACATCCCCGCACACAAGATTGTCAGGGTGACCAGCATGTACGGGCGATGTCGGATGTCGGAAGCGACCCGCGGGCACGCGCATTGCTGGTCGCTTCCGACCAAAACATGCCCGATGCATGCACAAAGCATACGCAATTTGTAAGCGATTGCAAGATAACGACGTCGTTATCGTGCAATCGCTTGGATAAATCGCTAAGTTGATACCCCCCTTAAGTCTAGTATGTTAGGAAGATAACCTGCAAACCTGCAATGCTAAATCAGAAAGAAAAAATCATGTTAGTTTAAATTATCTGGATTATATTGTAGCAATTCTATTAGACACATATATCTCTCTAGGTAGCTTTATAACAATTCTATTAGATACATATCTCTCTAGGTATCTTTATAACAATTCTATTAGATACATATATCTCTAGGTAGCTTTATAACAATTCTATTAGATACATATATCTCTAGGTAGCGTTATAACAATTCTATTAGATACATATATCTCTCTAGGTATCTTTATAACAATTCTATTAGATACATATCTCTCTAGGTATCTTTATAACAATTCTATTAGATACATATCTCTCTAGGTATCTTTATAAAAATTCTATTAGATACATATATCTCTAGGTAGCTTTATAACAATTCTATTAGATACATATATCTCTAGGTAGCTTTATAACAATTCTATTAGAATTGTTATAACGCTACCTAGAGATATATGTATCTATTAGATACATATATCTCTCTAGGTATCTTTATAACAATTCTATTAGATACATATCTCTCTAGGTATCTTTATAACAATTCTATTAGATACATATCTCTCTAGGTATCTTTATAACAATTCTATTAGATACATATATCTCTAGGTAGCTTTATAACAATTCTATTAGATACATATCTCTCTAGGTAGCGTTATAACAATTCTATTAGATACATATATCTCTCTAGGTATCTTTATAACAATTCTATTAGATACATATATCTCTCTAGGTAGCTTTATAACAATTCTATTAGATACATAGATCTCTAGGTAGCTTTATAACAATTCTATTAGATACATATATCTCTCTAGGTAGCTTTATAACAATTCTATTAGATACATAGATCTCTAGGTAGCTTTATAACAATTCTATTAGATACATATATCTCTAGGTAGCTTTATAACAATTCTATTAGATACATATATCTCTAGGTAGCTTTATAACAATTCTATTAGATACATATATCTCTAGGTAGCTTTATAACAATTCTATTAGATACATATCTCTCTAGGTATCTTTATAACAATTCTATTAGATACATATATCTCTAGGTATCTTTATAACAATTCTATTAGATACATATATCTCTAGGTAGCTTTATAACAATTCTATTAGATACATATATCTCTAGGTAGCTTTATAACAATTCTATTAGATACATATATCTCTAGGTATCTTTATAACAATTCTATTAGATACATATATCTCTAGGTATCTTTATAACAATTCTATTAGATACATATATCTCTAGGTATCTTTATAACAATTCTATTAGATACATATATCTCTAGGTATCTTTATAACAATTCTATTAGATACATATCTCTCTAGGTAGCTTTATAACAATTCTATTAGATACATAGATCTCTAGGTAGCTTTATAACAATTCTATTAGATACATATCTCTCTAGGTATCTTTATAACAATTCTATTAGATACATATATCTCTAGGTATCTTTATAACAATTCTATTAGATACATATATCTCTCTAGGTAGCTTTATAACAATTCTATTAGATACATATCTCTCTAGGTAGCTTTATAACAATTTTATTAGATACATATCTCTCTAGGTAGCTTTATAACAATTCTATTAGATACATATATCTCTAGGTAGCGTTATAACAATTCTATTAGATACATATATCTCTCTAGGTAGCTTTATAACAATTCTATTAGATACATATCTCTCTAGGTATCTTTATAACAATTCTATTAGATACATATATCTCTAGGTATCTTTATAACAATTCTATTAGATACATATATCTCTCTAAGTAGCTTTATAACAATTCTATTAGATACATATATCTCTAGGTAGCTTTATAACAATTCTATTAGATACATATATCTCTCTAGGTATCTTTATAACAATTCTATTAGATACATATCTCTCTAGGTAGCGTTATAACAATTCTATTAGATACATATCTCTCTAGGTATCTTTATAACAATTCTATTAGATACATATATCTCTAGGTATCTTTATAACAATTCTATTAGATACATATATCTCTAGGTATCTTTATAACAATTCTATTAGATACATATATCTCTAGGTATCTTTATAACAATTCTATTAGATACATATATCTCTAGGTAGCTTTATAACAATTCTATTAGATACATATCTCTCTAGGTAGCGTTATAACAATTCTATTAGATACATATATCTCTAGGTAGCTTTATAACAATTCTATTAGATACATATCTCTCTAGGTAGCGTTATAACAATTCTATTAGATACATATCTCTCTAAGTAGCTTTATAACAATTCTATTAGATACATATCTCTCTAGGTAGCGTTATAACAATTCTATTAGATACATATCTCTCTAAGTAGCTTTATAACAATTCTATTAGATACATATCTCTCTAGGTATCTTTATAACAATTCTATTAGATACATATATCTCTAGGTATCTTTATAACAATTCTATTAGATACATATATCTCTAGGTAGCTTTATAACAATTCTATTAGATACATATCTCTCTAGGTAGCGTTATAACAATTCTATTAGATACATATATCTCTAGGTAGCTTTATAACAATTCTATTAGATACATATCTCTCTAGGTAGCGTTATAACAATTCTATTAGATACATATCTCTCTAAGTAGCTTTATAACAATTCTATTAGATACATATCTCTCTAGGTAGCTTTATAACAATTCTATTAGATACATATCTCTCTAGGTAGCGTTATAACAATTCTATTAGATACATATCTCTCTAAGTAGCTTTATAACAATTCTATTAGATACATATCTCTAGGTATCTTTATAACAATTCTATTAGATACATATATCTCTAGGTAGCGTTATAACAATTCTATTAGATACATATCTCTCTAAGTAGCTTTATAACAATTCTATTAGATACATATATCTCTAGGTAGCTTTATAACAATTCTATTAGATACATATATCTCTCTAGGTATCTTTATAACAATTCTATTAGATACATATATCTCTAGGTAGCTTTATAACAATTCTATTAGATACATATATCTCTAGGTAGCTTTATAACAATTCTATTAGATACATATCTCTCTAGGTAGCGTTATAACAATTCTATTAGATACATATCTCTCTAAGTAGCTTTATAACAATTCTATTAGATACATATCTCTCTAGGTAGCTTTATAACAATTCTATTAGATACATATCTCTCTAGGTAGCGTTATAACAATTCTATTAGATACATATCTCTCTAAGTAGCTTTATAACAATTCTATTAGATACATATCTCTAGGTATCTTTATAACAATTCTATTAGATACATATATCTCTAGGTAGCGTTATAACAATTCTATTAGATACATATCTCTCTAGGTATCTTTATAACAATTCTATTAGATACATATATCTCTAGGTAGCTTTATAACAATTCTATTAGATACATATATCTCTAGGTAGCTTTATAACAATTCTATTAGATACATATCTCTCTAGGTAGCGTTATAACAATTCTATTAGATACATATCTCTCTAGGTAGCGTTATAACAATTCTATTAGATACATATCTCTCTAGGTATCTTTATAACAATTCTATTAGATACATATCTCTCTAGGTAGCGTTATAACAATTCTATTAGATACATATCTCTCTAGGTATCTTTATAACAATTCTATTAGATACATATATCTCTAGGTATCTTTATAACAATTCTATTAGATACATATATCTCTAGGTATCTTTATAACAATTCTATTAGATACATATATCTCTAGGTATCTTTATAACAATTCTATTAGATACATATATCTCTAGGTAGCTTTATAACAATTCTATTAGATACATATCTCTCTAGGTAGCGTTATAACAATTCTATTAGATACATATATCTCTAGGTAGCTTTATAACAATTCTATTAGATACATATCTCTCTAGGTAGCGTTATAACAATTCTATTAGATACATATCTCTCTAAGTAGCTTTATAACAATTCTATTAGATACATATCTCTCTAGGTAGCGTTATAACAATTCTATTAGATACATATCTCTCTAAGTAGCTTTATAACAATTCTATTAGATACATATCTCTCTAGGTATCTTTATAACAATTCTATTAGATACATATATCTCTAGGTATCTTTATAACAATTCTATTAGATACATATATCTCTAGGTAGCTTTATAACAATTCTATTAGATACATATCTCTCTAGGTAGCGTTATAACAATTCTATTAGATACATATATCTCTAGGTAGCTTTATAACAATTCTATTAGATACATATCTCTCTAGGTAGCGTTATAACAATTCTATTAGATACATATCTCTCTAAGTAGCTTTATAACAATTCTATTAGATACATATCTCTCTAGGTAGCTTTATAACAATTCTATTAGATACATATCTCTCTAGGTAGCGTTATAACAATTCTATTAGATACATATCTCTCTAAGTAGCTTTATAACAATTCTATTAGATACATATCTCTAGGTATCTTTATAACAATTCTATTAGATACATATATCTCTAGGTAGCGTTATAACAATTCTATTAGATACATATCTCTCTAAGTAGCTTTATAACAATTCTATTAGATACATATATCTCTAGGTAGCTTTATAACAATTCTATTAGATACATATATCTCTCTAGGTATCTTTATAACAATTCTATTAGATACATATATCTCTAGGTAGCTTTATAACAATTCTATTAGATACATATATCTCTAGGTAGCTTTATAACAATTCTATTAGATACATATCTCTCTAGGTAGCGTTATAACAATTCTATTAGATACATATCTCTCTAAGTAGCTTTATAACAATTCTATTAGATACATATCTCTCTAGGTAGCTTTATAACAATTCTATTAGATTCATATCTCTCTAGGTAGCGTTATAACAATTCTATTAGATACATATCTCTCTAAGTAGCTTTATAACAATTCTATTAGATACATATCTCTAGGTATCTTTATAACAATTCTATTAGATACATATATCTCTAGGTAGCGTTATAACAATTCTATTAGATACATATCTCTCTAGGTATCTTTATAACAATTCTATTAGATACATATATCTCTAGGTAGCTTTATAACAATTCTATTAGATACATATATCTCTAGGTAGCTTTATAACAATTCTATTAGATACATATCTCTCTAGGTAGCGTTATAACAATTCTATTAGATACATATCTCTCTAGGTAGCGTTATAACAATTCTATTAGATACATATATCTCTAGGTATCTTTATAACAATTCTATTAGATACATATATCTCTAGGTATCTTTATAACAATTCTATTAGATACATATATCTCTAGGTATCTTTATAACAATTCTATTAGATACATATATCTCTAGGTATCTTTATAACAATTCTATTAGATACATATATCTCTAGGTAGCTTTATAACAATTTTATTAGATACATATATCTCTAGGTATCTTTATAACAATTCTATTAGATACATATCTCTAGGTATCTTTATAACAATTCTATTAGATACATATATCTCTAGGTAGCGTTATAACAATTCTATTAGATACATATCTCTCTAGGTATCTTTATAACAATTCTATTAGATACATATATCTCTAGGTAGCTTTATAACAATTCTATTAGATACATATATCTCTAGGTAGCTTTATAACAATTCTATTAGATACATATCTCTCTAGGTAGCGTTATAACAATTCTATTAGATACATATCTCTCTAGGTAGCGTTATAACAATTCTATTAGATACATATATCTCTAGGTATCTTTATAACAATTCTATTAGATACATATATCTCTAGGTATCTTTATAACAATTCTATTAGATACATATCTCTCTAGGTAGCGTTATAACAATTCTATTAGATACATATTTCTCTAGGTAGCTTTATAACAATTCTATTAGATACATATATCTCTAGGTAGCGTTATAACAATTCTATTAGATACATATATCTCTAGGTAGCGTTATAACAATTCTATTAGATACATATCTCTCTAGGTATCTTTATAACAATTCTATTAGATACATATATCTCTAGGTATCTTTATAACAATTCTATTAGATACATATCTCTAGGTATCTTTATAACAATTCTATTAGATACATATATCTCTAGGTAGCGTTATAACAATTCTATTAGATACATATCTCTCTAGGTATCTTTATAACAATTCTATTAGATACATATATCTCTAGGTAGCTTTATAACAATTCTATTAGATACATATATCTCTAGGTAGCTTTATAACAATTCTATTAGATACATATCTCTCTAGGTAGCGTTATAACAATTCTATTAGATACATATCTCTCTAGGTAGCGTTATAACAATTCTATTAGATACATATATCTCTAGGTATCTTTATAACAATTCTATTAGATACATATCTCTCTAGGTAGCGTTATAACAATTCTATTAGATACATATCTCTCTAGGTAGCTTTATAACAATTCTATTAGATACATATCTCTCTAGGTAGCGTTATAACAATTCTATTAGATACATATATCTCTAGGTATCTTTATAACAATTCTATTAGATACATATATCTCTAGGTATCTTTATAACAATTCTATTAGATACATATCTCTCTAGGTAGCGTTATAACAATTCTATTAGATACATATCTCTCTAGGTAGCTTTATAACAATTCTATTAGATACATATATCTCTAGGTAGCGTTATAACAATTCTATTAGATACATATATCTCTAGGTAGCGTTATAACAATTCTATTAGATACATATCTCTCTAGGTAGCGTTATAACAATTCTATTAGATACATATCTCTCTAGGTAGCGTTATAACAATTCTATTAGATACATATATCTCTAGGTATCTTTATAACAATTCTATTAGATACATATCTCTCTAGGTAGCGTTATAACAATTCTATTAGATACATATCTCTCTAGGTAGCTTTATAACAATTCTATTAGATACATATCTCTCTAGGTAGCGTTATAACAATTCTATTAGATACATATATCTCTAGGTATCTTTATAACAATTCTATTAGATACATATATCTCTAGGTATCTTTATAACAATTCTATTAGATACATATCTCTCTAGGTAGCGTTATAACAATTCTATTAGATACATATATCTCTCTAGGTAGCTTTATAACAATTCTATTAGATACATATATCTCTAGGTAGCGTTATAACAATTCTATTAGATACATATCTCTCTAGGTAGCGTTATAACAATTCTATTAGATACATATATCTCTAGGTATCTTTATAACAATTCTATTAGATACATATCTCTCTAGGTAGCGTTATAACAATTCTATTAGATACATATATCTCTAGGTATCTTTATAACAATTTTATTAGATACATATATCTCTAGGTAGCGTTATAACAATTCTATTAGATACATATATCTCTAGGTAGCGTTATAACAATTCTATTAGATACATATCTCTCTAGGTAGCTTTATAACAATTCTATTAGATACATATCTCTCTAGGTAGCGTTATAACAATTCTATTAGATACATATATCTCTAGGTATCTTTATAACAATTCTATTAGATACATATATCTCTAGGTATCTTTATAACAATTCTATTAGATACATATCTCTCTAGGTAGCGTTATAACAATTCTATTAGATACATATATCTCTCTAGGTAGCTTTATAACAATTCTATTAGATACATATATCTCTAGGTAGCGTTATAACAATTCTATTAGATACATATATCTCTAGGTAGCGTTATAACAATTCTATTAGATACATATATCTCTAGGTAGCGTTATAACAATTCTATTAGATACATATCTCTCTAGGTAGCGTTATAACAATTCTATTAGATACATATCTCTCTAAGTAGCTTTATAACAATTCTATTAGATACATATATCTCTAGGTAGCGTTATAACAATTCTATTAGATACATATCTCTCTAAGTAGCTTTATAACAATTCTATTAGATACATATATCTCTAGGTAGCGTTATAACAATTCTATTAGATACATATATCTCTAGGTAGCGTTATAACAATTCTATTAGATACATATATCTCTAGGTAGCTTTATAACAATTCTATTAGATACATATCTCTCTAGGTAGCGTTATAACAATTCTATTAGATACATATATCTCTAGGTATCTTTATAACAATTCTATTAGATACATATATCTCTAGGTATCTTTATAACAATTCTATTAGATACATATCTCTCTAGGTAGCGTTATAACAATTCTATTAGATACATATATCTCTCTAGGTAGCTTTATAACAATTCTATTAGATACATATATCTCTAGGTAGCGTTATAACAATTCTATTAGATACATATATCTCTAGGTAGCGTTATAACAATTCTATTAGATACATATATCTCTAGGTAGCGTTATAACAATTCTATTAGATACATATCTCTCTAGGTAGCGTTATAACAATTCTATTAGATACATATCTCTCTAAGTAGCTTTATAACAATTCTATTAGATACATATATCTCTAGGTAGCGTTATAACAATTCTATTAGATACATATCTCTCTAAGTAGCTTTATAACAATTCTATTAGATACATATATCTCTAGGTAGCGTTATAACAATTCTATTAGATACATATATCTCTAGGTAGCGTTATAACAATTCTATTAGATACATATATCTCTAGGTAGCGTTATAACAATTCTATTAGATACATATCTCTCTAGGTAGCGTTATAACAATTCTATTAGATACATATCTCTCTAAGTAGCTTTATTTATTATTTATTTATTTATTAACAGTTTCTTATATAATGCAGCATATTCCGTTGCGCTTTACAATTGTAAACATTAATAGAACAAAACTGGGTAATAACAGACAGATATATAGGTAGGAAGGCCCTGCTCGTAAGCTTACAATCTATAGGGAAATAGCCACTGATACACAAGGATAGGTGCTATATATGATACACAGGGATAGGTGCTATATATTGCATTTTGGTCCGGCCAGAATGCAGAGTTTCTTGGTGACTGCATGATCCAGTCACCCAGGAATGTTGGCCAAATGTCATGAGGATGTGAGAGAAAGACGATGTGTGAGGTTGTGTGTGGACTGTAAAAAGGGGATGTAATTAGATATGGAAGCTATGAAGGTTATGTGGGAGGTTCTGGAATCTGATAAGCTTGCCTGAAGAGGAGTTTTCAGGGATCGCTTGAAGGATTGGAGACTAGATGAAAGTCTTATTGTGCGAGGTAGTTCATTCCATAGAGTGGGTGCAGCGCGAAGAAAGTCCTGTAACCGTGAATGGGAGCAAGTAATGTGTGGGGATGAGAGACGCAGATCTTGTGCTGAACGGAGAGGTCGGGTTGGGAGATATTTTGAGATGAGTGAAGAGATGTATGTTGGTGTAGTTTGGTTAATAGCCTTATGTGTAAGTAACAGTATTTTATATTGAATACGGTAGAAAACCAGCAACCAATGGAGGGACTGACAGAGCGGGGCAGCAGAAGAAGAACATTTTGCAAGGAAGATAAGCCTTGCAGCTGCATTCATAATGGATTGTAATGGTGATAGCCTGTTTTTGGGAAGACCAGTAAGGAGGCTATTGCAATAGTCAATTTGGGAAATAATAAGTGCATGGATTAGAGTTTTTGCAGTGTCTTGTGTGAGATATGGTCGAATTTTGAATATGTTTTTTAAATGTATGTAACATGATTTTGAGACAGATTGAATGTGGGGAACAAAGGACAGTTCAGAGTCAAGGATGACACCAAGGCAGCGAGCTGGTGGGGTGGATAGAGAGATCAGATTGGTAACTGTTATTGGCCTGTGGAAATACAATTAATTCTGTTTTAGAAATATTAAGTTTCAGGTGGCGAGATGACATCCAAGATGAAATGGCAGAAATACATTCAGTGACACGGACCAATACAGATGGTGATAAATCTGGAGAGGATAGGTAGATTTGAGTATCATCCGCATACAGATGGTACTGAAATCCAAAAGAGCTGATTAGTTTGCCAAGAGAGGTGGTATAGATTGAGAATAACAGAGGCCCTAACACAGAGCCTTGTGGTACTCCAACTGATAGAGGTAGCGAAGAGGAGGCAGAATCAGAAAAACGAACAGAAAAAGAGCGATCAGATAGGTAGGAAGAAAACCAAGAAAGAGCTGTGTCCTTAAGACCTAGGGATTGTAATGTTTGTATGAGAAGAGAGTGGTCAACAGTGTCACATGCAGCAGAGAGATCTAGAAGAATTAGGAGTGAGTAATGGCCTTTAGCCTTGGCAGTGACAAGATAATTTACTATCTTAGTCAGTGCTGTCTCTGTGGAGTGCTGGGAACGAAAGCCGGACTGAAGTGGGTCAAATAAGTTGTGTGAGTTAAGAAAGTGTGTGAGGTGGGTGTAGACAAGTCTCTCAAGTAGCTTGGAGGGGCATGGGAGCTGGGAGATAGGATGGTAATTTGAGAGAGTACTAGGGTCAGAATTTTGTTTTTTCAGAATGGGAGTAATCACTGCATGCTTGAACAGTGATGGAAAGTTGCCAGTAGAGAGAGAGAGATTACAGATTTTAGTTAGGGTTGGGATAAGCACAGGAGACAAAGCTTTACTGATTTGTGAGGGTATAGGATCTAGAGGAGAAGTAATAGAGGAGGAGGATGAGAAGAGTGTAGATACTTCATCTTCGTTTGTGAGATCAAATGAGGAGAATGTGCCAGAGGGTTCAGGTAGGGAATTGAGCAGGTCACTAGCTGAGGAAGAGCCTACTATTTAATTTTGGATCTTATCAATCTTATCCCTAAAATATGAAGCAAGATCTTGTGCACAGATAGTAGCAGGTGGTTTGGGTGATGGAGGGGTAAGAAGCAGTTTAAATGTATTAAAAAGTCGCTTTGGATTAGAAGCTTGAGCAGAGATTAGAGATTGGAAATATGTTTGTTTGGCAGTGTCCAGAGCAGTACGATAAGAATTGTAGATAGTCTTATATGTGAGGAAGTCACTTGGAGTATGAGACTATCGCCACTGACGTTCAACTTTATGTGAGAGTTTTTGTAGATGCCTTGTTAAGCTAGAATGCCACGGTTGACGTCTAACTCTACGTGGTGTGTGATGGGTAGCTGGAGCTACTTTATCGAGGGCTTTTTCTAGAATCTGGTTTAGGTGTGATGCAGCAGTCTCAGGAGAAGTGAATGTAGAAATTGGTGAAAGTTGTTGTTGTAGAGAGGTAGATAGTTGTTGAAGGTTATTGGCATTAATATTTCTACGGGTTTTGGGTTTAGGTTTTGTTGATTTCAGTGATGTTGATGTAATGGAGGAGAGTGTGCAGGTGATAAGGGTGTGATCTGAGAGAGGGAAAGGAGCATTAGTGACACTGAGGGTGATGTAATGGAGGAGAGCGTGCAGGTGATAAGGGTGTGATGTGAGAGAGGGAAAGGAGCATTAGTGAAATCAGAAACTGAGCATAGTCTGGTGAATACAAGATCAAGGCAGTGGCCCTCCTGATGAGTAGAGGAGTCAGTCCATTGGGAGAGGCCAAGAGAGGATGTTAAAGAGAGTAGTTTGGAGGCATGAGGAGATTGTGTACTGTCAATGGGGATATTGAAATCACCCATAATGATGGTGGAGATGTCTGAGGATAGAAAGTGAGGGAGCCAGGCAGAAAAGTGTCCCAGAAATTGTTGAGGTGGCCCAGGTGGGCGGTAGATAACAGCAACTCGCAGAGAGAAAGGGGTGAAAGTCCTGATAGAATGTACTTCAAATGATGTAAATGTGAGTGAAGGTACCTGTGGGAGAACTGTGAATGTGAAAGATTGGGAGAGTAATATTCCTACCCCACCTCCTTTACAATTACCAGGCCTGGAGGTGTGTGAGAAGTGTAGGTTACCATGTGACAGTGCAGCAGGGGAGACAGTGTCTGATTGTGTTAGCCATGTTTCTGTTATTGCCAGAAGGTTGAGGTTAGTTGAAATAAAGAGTTCCTGGATGGATGTTAGTTTGTTGCAGACAGAGCGTGCATTCCATAAGGCACATGTTAGTGACTTGGATGGTGAAGGGAGGCACGCAATGTTTATGAGGTTAGCTGGATTTATAGTTCGTTGTGGGTGTGGAATGTGGGTTGGGCCTGGGTTAGGTGATATGTCACCAGCTAATAGAAGCAGCAGGAGAGAGATATAAGTATAATGGTTGGATTTGTCCAAAAGATTTTTATGGCGACAGGTTGTGGATGTTATTGTCAGTGTGTATAGATAAGGTAAAAGCTCATATGTGTTTGTAAGTGGAGAGTAGATTAATGAGGCAGCAATATTATTATTATTATTATTATTATTATCAGTTATTTATATAGCACACACATATTCCGCAGCGCTTTACAGAGAATATCTTACCATTCACATCAATATGTACAGAAGGGTGAGCTGCAGGAAGATTAAAGGATATAGTCGCCTTAGAGAGGATTCCATGGAGTGAGATTATAAAAAGAAGTATTTGATACATTGTCTTTTTTTGTATTTGGAAAAAATAAAATTTTCTAAGTAATGGGTTTGTAATTACCTGGTCTTCAATGTTGTTCAACTGTTATTTAACTGTTCAGAAAGCACACTTGATTTTAACCACTTAATGCATAACCACATCAAGCTGCCCTAAGGCTGAATGGTAAGAAATATTATGGCTGATTAGGACCCTAGCTTACATCTGAGCCAATTGGTCAGCTGGTTGAAATGCAGATTGATCAGTAGACACATAATGCACTAAGTTTAAGTAAACAGGCAGTATGGCACTATACACTATGCTTCAGTGATCCCCATCCAAACACAGGGCATGACTATGGCTAGCAAGTCAAAAAAGATTCACAGACATTTAAACAATACTAATTACAAACATGTACAGCATTAAACACATACTTTAAATACACAGCTAATTTTGCATTAATGCAACTATAGATTAGGAGTTGTGGTTTGCAGGATGTCAAATAATATCACATACATTGCCTATACAGCTGATGGTGCATGGGGGTTACTGCAGGCTCTGGCAGTTTTACTCAACAAGCTTTATAACAATTCTATTAGATACATACAGTCAGGTGCATCAATATTGGGACATTGACAGAATTATCATATGTTGGCCTCTAGTCACCACCATAATGGCTTTGCAATGAAACAAACAAGATGTGATTTACCTGCAGACTTTCAGATTTAATTTGAGGGTAATTACATCCAAATCAGGTGAACGGTGTAGGAATTACAACGGTTTCTATATGTGTCTCCCACTTTTTAAGAGGCCAAAAGTAATGGGACAAACTAAACAATCCTAAATCTAACTTTCACTTTTTAATACTTTGTTGCAAATCCTTTGCAGGCAATTACAGCCTGAAGTCTGGAACGCATAGACATCACCAGACGCTGGGTTTCATCCCTGGTGATGCTCTGCCAGGCCTCTACTGCAAATGTCTTCAGTTCCTGCTTGTTCTTGGGGCATTTTCCCTTCAGTTTTGTCTTCATCAAGTGAAATGCATGCTCAATCGGATTCAGGTCAGGGGATTGACTTGGCCATTGCATAACATTCCACTTTTTAGCCTTAAAAAACTCTTTGGTTGCTTTTGCAGTATGCTTCGGGTCATTGTCCATCTGCACTGTGAAGCGCCGTCCAATGAGTTCTGAAGTATTTGACTGAATATGAGCATATAATATTGCCCAAAACACTTCAAAATTCATTCTGCTGCTTTTGTCAGCAGTCACATCATCAATAAATACAAGGTAACCAGTTCCATTGGCAGCCATACATGCCCATGCCATGACACTACCACCACCATGCTTCACTGATGAGGTGGTATGTTTTGGATCATGAGCAGTTCCTTTCCTTCTCCATACACTTCTCTTCCCATCACTCTGGTACAAGTTGATCTTTGTCTCATCTGTCCATAGGATGTTGTTCCAGAACTGTAATGGCTTTTATAGATGTTGTTTGTCAAACTCTAATCTGGTCTTCCTGTTTTTGTGGCTCACCAATGGTTTACATCTTGTGGTGAACCCTCTATATTCACTCTTGTGAAGTCTTCTCTTGATTGTTGACTTTGACACATATACACCTACCTCCTGGAGAGTGTTCTTGATTTGGCCAACTGTTGTGAAGGGGTTTATTTTCCACCAGGGAAATAATTCTTCTGTCATCCACCACAGTTGTTTTCCGTGGTCTTCCGAGTCTTTTGGTGTTGCTGAACTCTCCGGTGTGTTCTTTCTTTTTAAGAATGTTCCAAACAGTTGATTTGGCCACACCTAATGTTTTTGCTATCTCTCTGATGGGTTTGATTTGATTTTTCAGCCTAATGAAGGCTTGCTTCACTGATAGTGACAGCTCTTTGGATCTCATATTGCGAGTCGACAACAACTGATTCCAAATGCAAATGTCACACCTAGAATCAACTCCAGACCTTTTACCTGCTTAATTGATAATGAAATAACGAGGGAATAGCCCACACCTGTCCATGAAATAGCTTTTGAGTTGATAGTCCCATTACTTTTGGCCCCTTAAAAAGTGGGAGGCACATATAGAAACCGTTGTAATTCCTACACCGTTCACCTGATTTGGATGTAATTACCCTCAAGTTAAATCTGAAAGTCTGCAATTAAAGCACCTCTTGTTTATTTAATTTCAAAACCATTGTGGTGGTGAATAGAGGCCAAAATATGAAAATTCTGTCAATGTCCCAATATTTATGGACCTGACTGTATCTCTAGGTAGCTTTATAACAATTTTATTAGATACATATATCTCTCTAGGTATCTTTATAACAATTCTATTAGATACATAGATCTCTAGGTAGCTTTATAACAATTCTATTAGATACATATCTCTCTAGGTAGCGTTATAACAATTCTATTAGATACATATATTTCTAGGTATCTTTATAACAATTCTATTAGATACATATATCTCTAGGTAGCTTTATAACAGTTCTATTAGATACATATATCTCTAGGTATCTTTATAACAATTCTATTAGATACATATCTCTCTAAGTAGCTTTATAACAATTCTATTAGATACATATATCTCTAGGTAGCTTTATAACAATTCTATTAGATACATATATCTCTCTAGGTATCTTTATAACAATTCTATTAGATACATATATCTCTAGGTAGCTTTATAACAATTCTATTAGATACATATATCTCTCTAGGTAGCGTTATAACAATTTTATTAGATACATATATCTCTAGGTAGCGTTATAACAATTCTATTAGATACATATATCTCTAGGTAGCGTTATAACAATTCTATTAGATACATATATCTCTAGGTATCTTTATAACAATTCTATTAGATACATATATCTCTAGGTAGCTTTATAACAATTCTATTAGATACATATCTCTAGGTAGCGTTATAACAATTCTATTAGATACATATCTCTCTAGGTAGCTTTATAACAATTCTATTAGATACATATATCTCTCTAGGTAGCTTTATAACAATTCTATTAGATACATAGATCTCTAGGTAGCTTTATAACAGTTCTATTAGATACATATATCTCTAGGTATCTTTATAACAATTCTATTAGATACATATATCTCTAGGTATCTTTATAACAATTCTATTAGATACATATATCTCTAGGTATCTTTATAACAATTCTATTAGATACATATATCTCTAGGTAGCGTTATAACAATTCTATTAGATACATATATCTCTAGGTAGCTTTATAACAATTCTATTAGATACATATATCTCTCTAGGTAGCTTTATAACAATTCTATTAGATACATATATCTCTCTAAGTAGCTTTATAACAATTCTATTAGATACATATATCTCTAGGTATCTTTATAACAATTCTATTAGATACATATCTCTCTAGGTAGCTTTATAACAATTTTATTAGATACATATCTCTCTAGGTAGCTTTATAACAATTCTATTAGATACATATATCTCTAAGTAGCGTTATAACAATTCTATTAGATACATATATCTCTCTAGGTAGCTTTATAACAATTTTATTAGATACATATCTCTCTAGGTAGCTTTATAACAATTCTATTAGATACATATATCTCTAAGTAGCGTTATAACAATTCTATTAGATACATATATCTCTAGGTAGCTTTATAACAATTCTATTAGATACATATATCTCTAGGTATCTTTATAACAATTCTATTAGATACATATCTCTCTAGGTAGCTTTATAACAATTTTATTAGACACATATCTCTCTAGGTAGCGTTATAACAATTCTATTAGATACATATATCTCTAGGTAGCTTTATAACAATTCTATTAGATACATATATCTCTCTAGGTAGCGTTATAACAATTTTATTAGATACATATATCTCTAGGTAGCGTTATAACAATTCTATTAGATACATATATCTCTAGGTAGCGTTATAACAATTCTATTAGATACATATCTCTCTAAGTAGCTTTATAACAATTCTATTAGATACATATCTCTCTAGGTAGCGTTATAACAATTCTATTAGATACATATCTCTCTAGGTAGCGTTATAACAATTCTATTAGATACATATATCTCTAGGTATCTTTATAACAATTCTATTAGATACATAGATCTCTAGGTAGCTTTATAACAATTCTATTAGATACATATATCTCTAGGTATCTTTATAACAATTCTATTAGATACATATATCTCTAGGTATCTTTATAACAATTCTATTAGATACATATATCTCTAGGTAGCTTTATAACAATTCTATTAGATACATATATCTCTCTAGGTAGCGTTATAACAATTCTATTAGATACATATATCTCTCTAGGTATCTTTATAACAATTCTATTAGATACATATCTCTCTAGGTAGCGTTATAACAATTCTATTGAGAACATGATCTCAGTATTATCTCAATTACAAAAAGATGTTCATCATAATTTAGACAGGAGTAAGACGTTGGGTCACTTGTGTTGCTCACTGTAGAAAGTTAAAGAAAAGGAGAAGAAAACGAGGAAGAACGGTCGGAACCAATTGATTAAACGTAAATGAAGATCTCATCTGCTGGACTAGAATCAGCCTCATATATCCAGTTCAATATTCTCATTATGACCTTCAGGAAAAAGCGTATGTATAATAGGTGTCCACTAAGCTTCTCTTGCATGTTGTCTACAATATCCGTCACCCCCTCCTTGTGTGGGCTATACCTGCTCTATTATGGTGGCGTTTAAAAGTTCAGGGGTCGCATTCTGCGTCTCTGAGAAGTGGCGTAACAGACTATGGTTTTGAAATCTGTTCTTTATATTTCCGCAATGTTCGAGATACCCAATATGCAACATGATGCAAAATCTAATGTTTTATTATATGTATTTTTAAATGTCAGATGCAGAAAAATAGAGGGAGGACAGGGATACGACTCCGGGCAGAAGTGCACAATTTGCTCCAAAGTTTGGTTGAGATGTTCGGGTCTGTTGACGTATTTTAAATTTAATTTAAAACTTTTTTTAGTAGTATGTATAGATTATGGGGCAGATTCATCAAGGATGGTAATTGCTAATTGCACGCACGCAGCACGCAGGCATCCTCGCAGTGGCAATCCTTCCTATTATGCTAATGGAGCAGGAGGTGTATGACAACCCCGGCTGCATCTGTGACGCCAGCACAGTGACGGAGGCTGGGATTACGATTACAACCATCACCACCATCGGTGTTAGCTGGTTACAATGGTGTACAGTCCTGGCCTATGGACGTGTGTGTGAGTAAGCGTGACCCATTCTGCATGCTCAGAGGGGGGATGTAAATGCTCAGAGGGGGGATATAATTATTCTACGTTGCAAGTTTCCATGTTTAGACATGATGCCATTTACAGTCAGGGTTCTGGGGAGGAGCAGACAGCCTCCAGCTCTACACAATAACCTGTCATGTAGTGATTGCTGGTGTGGTGCAAAGTACATGGGAGAAAAATACAAATCTAACTTGATTGTTCGTAACCTAAAATGAATTCCATAAGGTCTGGAGTGTGTGTGTATTTATATTGTGATGACGGGGTAATTAGCTGGTAGATGGGTGTCAGTGGTGCAGTGTTTAATGTGCTCAATCACGGTCCAACACAGCTTTCTGGTAAATAAATGGAAAATAAATGGAATGGTCCTTTACTTTTCAGCATAAATCAGGTGCAACACAAATGAACAGAAAACAATAAACGCCCCTTGTTCAGGGCAACTAACTCACTTCCTCGCCTGCTGTTATGTCACACTGGGTTTCATTCAGACCCGCTCACGAGCGCAGGACGCTCGCAAGCGGGTCGATGGTACCCAAATGCGCATGCGCACAATGGAGGCTGCTCCGTCGTGCGCATGCACGAGACCCGGCGAGCGACGGGGAAGCCGTCGCTCGGGGTCTTGCACCAAAGGGTGCATGCTGTCGATGGTGAGTGACAGCACGCCCCCTTTGGTGGGCATGCCGGGGCGTGGCTGCCCAGACGGAGGCGTTCCCATGGGAATGCCTACCGTCTGGAGCTGGCCCCACTGACATCACTAGTGATGTCAGTGGGAGTGATTTTGGCTCTGATAGAGCCAAAATCACTCCAGGGCTTGCGGCAGCGAGACCCTACCGCAGGGTCTCGTCGCAAGCCTGATGGTCGCGATGGTCTTGACCATCGCGACCATCATCATGGACGCTCGCATAAGCTGTGGGTGGTAACCCACAGCTATGCGAGCATCCAGGAGGATGCACGAAATAAAAAAAACAAAAACGCCCTGATTCAGAGCGGGCGCTCGTTCAGAGTGTCCGGCTCTGAATCAGGCCCACAGTCTTTTGAAGTTTCAGGGTTCTCCCTACCTCCTGTAGGTCTGAACTCCGCTTCCTAGCCACCAGTGGCTTCCCAGCCCACACTGGTTTCCAACTGCAGTCCCACCTAGACTGGACACACAAGCCCCAGCCTGTCCTGACTGCAGAGTACTGCAGACTGAGGGGTATATTTACTAAAAAGTGTGGGTTTTCAGAAATGGATTTGTTGCTCATAGCAACCAATCAGATTCTACTCAACATTCATCTAGCACCTTCTTGAACAGTGGTTCTCAAACTTGGTCCTCAAGACCCCACACAGATCACATTTCCCAGGTCACCCAGCAGGAGCACAGGTGTATTCATTACTCACTGACATATTTCCCAGGTCACCCAGCAGGAGCACAGGTGTAATCATTACTCACTAACACATTTCCCAGGTCACCCAGCAGGTGCACAGGTGTATTCATTACTCACTGACATATTTCCCAGGTCACCCAGCAGGTGCACAGGTGTATTCATTACTCACTGATACATTTCCCAGGCCACCCAGCAGGAGCACAGGTGTAATCATTACTCACGGACACATTTCCCAGGTCACCCAGCAGGTGCACAGGTGTATTCATTACTCACTGACACATTTCCCAGGTCAACCAGCAGGTGCACAGGTGTATTCATTACTCACCAACACTATTCCCAGGTCACCCAGCAGGTGCACAGGTGTATTCATTACTCACTGACACATTCCCAGGTCACCCAGCAGGTGCACAGGTGTAATCATCATTCACTGACACATTTTAAAAGATCCACAGGTGGAGTAATTATTTCACTAATTATGTAAGGAGACTTGGAAAACATGAACTGTGGGGTCCTAAGGACCAAGTTTGAGAACCTGTGTTCTAGAAGATAATAGCTAGAATCTGATTGGTTGCTATGAGCAACATCTACACTTCTAAAAACCTGCACTTTAGTAAATATACCCGACTCTCTCTCACTACACCACGTAGGTGGCAAAGCTTAGTATTTCTACCGTGTGTGGGCGGATCTCTCTTGCTCCACGAAAAATCTGCTGCTCACCAGCGCCATCTCTCGTGATTCTGCCACATATCCCCCTCCCCAGCTTGAAACCCCTGGGTTCAGCGACATGGGACAAGGCACTTTCATGACAATGTCCCTCTTCACTCTCCTTGTGTGGGAAATCCACCTCATACAAGGTCATACAGACTCTTGTGATCTCTGGGGGTCTCATCCTCCAGGTTCCAGAGATTATCTTCCTCCTAACCTTTTTTCTCACTGTATGGTACTCTTTGTACTCTTTGCTTTCTTTATGCAGTACTTGAGGGCTCATCCGCGGGTACCACGTTAGGCATTAAGAACTTGAAGTAACTTTTCCCAACTCTTCATCTTCACTGTTCTCAACTTCAGCAAAACCCAGCAAGTTTTCTTCCTCAGAATCTTCTGATTCAGACCAAGAGCAGCGTTTTCTTTGTTTATTTTTCTTAGAACAAAGGTTTCTATTGGTTAAGGTGCCCACACACATAGCGATATTTTACACGATCTGGCCGATTCCGACGCATTGGAACGACAGATCATGTAAAATATGGCCAAATCGTGAGTAAATTGTGAGACCCCACTCATGATCATGATGCAATGCGCGTCCCCGCTGGTCATACAACGCATCGTCAGATCTGCCGTGCTGTAGGACAGATCTGACAATCTGGGACCCGATGCACTGGAAAAAGTGTGAATGAGATCGTTTGAAGGTTGGACACTGCAAACACCAAATCATGTGCAGAGCTGCCGAGGAGAGTTTTCAAGGGAAATCGTGCACAATGTTGGATCGTGAGCACATCGCTATGTGTGTGGAACCTTTAAACCTTTTATAGGCACACCTTTTGGCCAACTTCTGTTTGTCACATCTTTAACCTTCAGCCTTGAATCCTTGTATTGGCATACTTCACTGGCAAATACTTTTCTTTCAAAATGCCACCCTCATCCTGAGAGTCACCAGCATCACAACTTCCGGTCCTTGGCTTTATGTCAACAGACCATGTATGGCTAGTTACTAAAAATCTTTGTCTCGGGCGACCATGTTGGGCCGGCCCCAGGAGGAGCCGTGCCCTGTGCAGACAAGGACTCCGACAACCCTAAACCCAAAAAAGGGGGCATGACCTTATTACCTGAGATCATGCCCCCTAAATTATGCTATTTAGGGGCGTGACCGTATGGCATGCCTCCCATTTAATGGTCAGGCTGGGGGTGAGCCCAGCACTCTGTCAGTAGCTGGGCTGCCCGCGGCATCCATTCCTCTTCTCCGGGGCCGGAACACAGCTGCGGTGGTGGAGTCATCCAACCTCCCGACCACCGGCGGGACACTTCAGCCCGTGTGTGGAACAGCAGGGCAGTGCCCAAAAAAATGGGACTGTCCCGCTGATATCGGGATGCTTGGGAGGGGTGCACCCTCTTTGGGGTGATGCCCCTGTTCGACGGCACTGGTGGAACGTGCCTCGAGCCGGCCCTGCATAAATGAGCAGAAGGATGGATTGATCTTTATAAAATTATAAAGAAAACTCTGCTGAACATCAGTTGCTGAAATCAATACATCCAGTAATTCACGTGTCTACAAAACCAGAATACAGATTATCTCTCCTCACCCTGCCAGCCACCTGGTATACCTATATGTCATACTTACGTGTGGCCCCTGGCATTCCCATCATCTCCATTAGGGTAAATAGATCCCATAGGCAAATACTGAATGTGATGCCCATTTCTGTGTACATAGAACATACAACCCTTAGCAATAGCATATCTGGCATAGGGGCTCACCACACTGTGGGCCTGATTCAGACCCGCTCACGAGTGCTTGCAAGCGGGTCGAAGTTGGCCCCGCGCGCATGCGCATGACGGAGCCGGCTCCGTCGTGCGCATGCGCGAGACCCGGATAGCGACGGACAAGCCGTTGCTCTGGGTCTCATACCACAGGTGGCGTGCTGTCGATGATGAGTGACAGCACGCCCCCTTTGGTGGGTGTGCCGGGGGCATGGCTGCCCAGATGGAGGCTTTCCCATGGGAACGCACAAGTGATGTCAGTAGGAGTGCTTTCGACTCTGATAGAGCCAAAAGCACTCCAGGGCTTGCGGCAATGAGACCCTACCACAAGGATCTCGTCGCAAGCCCGATGGTCGCAATGGTCTTGACCATCGCGACCATCTTCCTGGCCGCTCGCTATAGCTGTGGGTGGTCACCCACAGCTATACGAGCAGCCAGGAGGCCGCTCTAAAAATTAAGAAGGAAGGCCCTGATTCAGAGCGAACGCTCTGTATCAGGGCCTGTGGGACAGATGTATCAAGAATCGCATTTTGAATGTGATACATCCAATCACTTACTGCATGAATAGCGGCATTTACTGTATTAACACTGTATGCATGTAGATTTGCAATTAAAACTACAAATATTACTTCTTCCAACAAGAGCTGTCCATTGTGGTTATAGGACGTCTGCGCATCAACGACCATCGCATACGCGAGCTGCGGGGACCCTGCGAGCGATGCTATTGGATTCTTGTTGGGGAATTATGTGAAAAGAAGCCCAAAGACTTCTATAAGGCAATGCAATCCCCGTCACAGCAATAGAGTTCCCTTTACTTTCCACTTAATTCTCTAATCTGCTCACTGCCTACCGTTACTTTATCTCTCTCCATGCTCCTGTCCCTCGCTGCCTCTGTCTACACCATACATAACCTCTAACTGCCACTCATTACCATCACTGTACCCCTTATACCATAGTCACCTCTACCTGCCACTCATTACCATCACTGTACAACTTATACCACAGTCACCTATATCAACCCATCATCTCCCATCACTGTACGATTTATACCACAGTCACCTATATCTACCCTTCATCTCCCATCACTGTACCCTTATACCACAGTCCCCTATATCTGCCCATCATCTCCCATCACTGTACACCTTATACCACAGTCACTTGTATCTGCCCATCATCTCTCATCACTGTACCCATTATACAACAGTCACCTAAATCTGCCAATCATCTCCCATAACTATATCCTTATACCACAGTCACCTATATCTACCCATCATCTCCCATCTCTGTACCCCTATACCACAGACACCTATATCTGCCCATCATCTGCCATCACTGTACACCTTATACCAAAGTCACTTATATCTCTCCATCATCTCCCATCACTGTACCCCTATACCACAGACACCTATATCTGCCCATCATCTCCCATCACTGTATCCCTATACCACAGACACCTATATCTGCCCATCATCTCCCATCACTGTACCCCTATACCACAGTCACCTATACCTGCCCATCATCTCCGATCTCTGTACCCCTATACCACAGACACCTATATCTGCCCATCATCTCTCATCACTGTACCATTTGTACCACAGTCACCTATATCTGCCCATTATCACTCATCCCTGTACCCCTTATACCACTGTCACCTATATCTGCCCATCATCTCCCATCACTGTACCCCTTATACCAAAGTCACTTATATCTACCCATCATCTCCCATCACTCTACCCCTATACCACAGTCACCTATATCTGCCCATCATCTCCCATCACTCTACCCCTTATACCACAGTCACCTATATCTACCCATCATCTCCCATCACTGTACACCATATACAACAGTCACCTATATCTGCCCATCATCTCCCATCACTGTACCCCTTATACCACAGTCACCTATATCTGCCCATCATCTCCCATCACTCTACCCCTTATACCACTGTCACCTATATCTGCCCATCATCTCCCATCACTGTACCCCTTATAAAAAAAGTCACTTATATCTACCCATCATCTCCCATCACTGTACCCTTTATACCACAGTCATCTATATCTGCCCATCATCTCCCATCACTGTATCCATATACCACAGACACCTATATCTACCCATCATCTCCCATCACTGTACCCTTTATACCACAGTCACCTATATCTGCCCATTATCACTCATCACTGTACCCCTTATACCACTGTCACCTATATCTGCCCATCATCTCCCATCACTGTACCCCTTATACCAAAGTCACTTATATCTGTCAATCATTTCTCATCACTGTACCCCTAATACCACAGTCACCTATATCTGCCCATCATCTCCCATCACTGTACACCTTATACCAGTCACCTATATCTGCCCATCATCTCCAATCACTGTACCCCTTATACCACAGAAACCTATATCTGCCCATCATCTCCCATCACTGTACCCCTTATACCACAGACACCTATATCTGCCCATCATCTCTCATCACTGTACCCCTTATACGACAGTCACCTATATCTGCCCATCATCCTATCCCTTTATACCACAGACACCTATATCTGCCCATCATCTCTCATCACTGTACCCCTTATACCACAGTCACCTATATCTGCCCATCACTGTACCCCATATACCACAGTCACCTATATCTACCCATCACTGTACCCATTATACCACAGTCCCCTATATCTGCCCATTATCTCCCATCTCTGAACCCCTTATACCACAGTCACCTATACCTGTCCATCATCTCCCATCACTGTACCCCTTATACCACAGTCAGCTATATCTACCCATCATCTCCAATCACTGTACCCCTTATACCACAGTCCCCTATATCTGCCCATTATCTCTCATCACTGTACCCTTTATACCACAGACACCTATATCTGCCCATCATCTCCCATCACTGTACCCCTTATACCACAGTCACCTATATCTGCCCATCAACTCCCATCACTGTACCCCTTATACCAGTCACCTAGATCTGTCCATCATCTTCAATCACTGTACTCCTTATACCAAAGTCACCTATATCTGTCCATCATCTCCCATCACTGTACCCCTTATACTACAGTAACTAATTTCTGCCCATCATCTCCCATCACTGTACCCTTTATACCAATGTCACCTATATCTGCCGATCATCTCCCATCACTCTACCACTTATACCACAGTCTACTATATCTGCCCATTATCTCTCATCACTGTACCCTTTATACCACAGTCACCTATATCTACCCATCATCTCCCATCACTGTACCCCTTATACCACAGTCACCTATATCTGTCCATCATCTCCCATCACTGTACCCCTTATACTACAGTAACTAATTTCTGCCCATCATCTCCCATCACTGTACCCCTTATACCACTGTCACCTATATTTGCTCATCATCTCTCATCACTGTACCCCTTATACCAAAGTCACCTATATCTGGCCATCTCTCATCACTGTACCCGTTATACCAAAGTCACCTATATCTGTCCATCATCTCCAATCACTGTACCCTTATACCACAGTCACCTGTATCTGTCCGTCATCTCCCATCACTACCCCTTAAACCACAGTCACCTATATCTGCCCATCAGCTCTCATCACTGTACCCCTTATACCACAGTCACCTATATCTACCCATCATCTCCCATCACTGTACCCCTTATACCAAAGTCACCTATATCTGTCCATCTTCTCTCATCACTGTTCCCCTTATACCAAAGTCCCCTATATCTGTCCATCATCTCTCATCACTGTACGCCTATACCAAAGTCACCTATATCTGTCCATCATCTCTCATCACTGTTCCCCTTATACCAAAGTCAACTATATCTGTCCATCATCTCTCATCACTGTACCCTTATACCACAGACACCTATATCTGCCCAGCATCTCCCATCACTGTACCCCTTATACCACAGTCACCTATATTTGTCCATGATCTCTCATCACTGTACCCCTATACCACAGTCACCTATATCTGTCCGTCATCTCCCATCACTATACCCCTTATAACACAGTCACCTATATCTGCCCATCATCTCTCATCACTATACCCTAATACCACAGTCAGCTATATCTGCCCATTATCACTCATCGCTGTACCCCTATACCACAGTCTCCTGTATCTGCCCAACACTGTACCCCTTATACCACAGTCACCTATATCTGCCCATCATCTCTCATCACTATACCCCTTAAACCACAGTCACCTATATCTACCCATCATCTCCCATCCTTGTACCCCTTATACCAAAGTCACCAATATCTGTCCACCATCTCCTATCACTGTACCCCTTATACCACAGTCACTTATATCTACCCATCATCTCCCATCACTGTACCCCTTATACCACAGACCCCTATATCTGCCCATTATCTCCCATCTCTGTAAGCCTTATACTACAGTAACTAATTTCTGCCCATCAACTCCCATCACTGTACCCCTTATACCACAGTCACCTATATCTGCCCATCACCTCTCATCACTGTACCCCTTATACCACAGTCACCATCTATCTGCCCATCATCTTCCATCACTGTATCACTATACCACAGTCACCTATATCTACCCATCATCTCCCATCTCTGTACCCCTATACCACAGACACCTATATCTGCCCATCATCTGCCATCACTGTACACCTATACCACAGACACCAATATCTGCCCATCATCTCCCATCACTGTACCCCTATACCACAGTCACCTATACCTGCCCATCATCTCCCATCTCTGTACCCCTATACCACAGACACCTATATCTGCCCATCATCTCTCATCACTGTACCATTTATACCACAGTTACCTATATCTGCCCATTATCACTCATCCCTGTACCCCTTATACCACTGTCACCTATATCTGCCCATCATCTCCCTTCACTGTACCCCTTATACCAAAGTCACTTATATCTACCCATCATCTCCCATCACTCTACCCCTTATACCACAGTCACCTATATCTGCCCATCATCTCCCGTCACTCTACCCCTTACACCACAGTCACCTATATCTGCCCATCATCTCCCATCACTGTATCCATATACCACAGATACCGATATCTGCCCATCATCTCCAATCACTGTACCCCTTACACCACAGTCACCTATATCTGCCCATCATCTCCCATCACTGTATCCATATAGCACAGATACCGATATCTGCCCATCATCTCCCATCACTGTACCCTTTATACCACAGTCACCTATATCTGCCCATCATCTCTCATCACTGTACCCTTTATACCACAGTCACCTATATCTGCCCATCATCTCCCATCCCTGTACCCCTTATACCACAGTCACCTATATCTGCCCATCATCGTACCCTTTATACCACAGTCACCTATGTCTGCCCATTATCACTCATCACTGTACCCCATATACCACAGTCACCTATATCTGTCCATCATCTCCCATCACTGTGCCCCTTATACCAGTCACCTATATCTGCCCATCACTGTACCCCATATACCACAGTCACCTATATCTGCCCATCATCGTACCCTTTATACCACAGTCACTTATATCTGCCCATTATCACTCATCACTGTACCCCATATACCACAGTCACCTATATCTGTCCATCATCTCTCATCACTGTACCCCTATACCACAGTCACCTATATCTACCCATCAACTCCCATCACTGTACCCTTTATACCACAGACACCTATATCGCCCCATCAACTCCCAACACTGTACCGCTTATACCACAGTCACCTATATATGCCCATCATCTCCCATCACTGTACCCCTTATACCAAAGTCACTTATATCTGCCCATCATCTCCCATCACTCTACCCCTTATACCACAATCACCTATATCTGCCCATCATCTCCCATCACTCTACCCCTTATACCACAGTCACCTATATCTGTCCATCATCTCCCATCACTGTACCCTTTATACCACAGTCACCTATATCTGCCCATCATCTCCCATCTCTGAATCCATATACCACAGACACCTATATCTGCCCATCATCTCCCATCAAAGTACACCTTATACCAGTCACCTATATCTACCCATTATCACTCATCACTGTATGCCTATACCACAGTCACCTATATCTGCCCATCATCTCCCATCACTGTACCCCTTATACCACAGTCACCTATATCTGCCCATCATCTCCATTCACTGTATCCCTATACCACAGTCACCTATATCTGCCCATCATCCCCCATCACTGTACACCTTATACCAGTCACCTATATCTGCCCATCATCTCCAATCACTGTTCCCCTTATACCACAGTCACCTATATCTGCCCATCATCTCCCATCACTCTACCCCTTATACCACAGTCACCTATATCTGTCCATCATCTCCCATCACTGTACCCTTTATACCACAGTCACCTATATCTGCCCATCATCTCCCATCACTGTATTCATATACCACAGACACCTATATCTGCCCATCATCTCCCATCACTGTACCCTTTATACCACAGTCACCTATATCTGCCCATCATCTCCCATCACTGTACACCTTATACCACAGTCCCCTATATCTGCCTATTATCTCTCATCACTTTACCCTTTATACCACAGTCACCTATATCTGTCCATCATCTTCCATCACTGTACCCCTTATACTAAAGTCACCTATATCTGTCCATCATCTCCCATCACTGTGCCCCTTATACCAGTCACCTAAATCTACCCATCACTGTACACCATATACCACAGTCACCTATTTCTACCCATCATCTCCCATCACTGTACCTCTTATACCAGTCACCTATATCTGCCCATCATCTTCCATCACTGTACCCCTTCTACCACAGTCACCTATATCTGCCCATCATCTCCCATCACTGTACCCCTTATACCACAGTCACCTATAACTACCCATTATCTCCCATCACTGTACCCCTTATACCACAGTCCCCTATATCTGCCCATTATCTCTCATCACTGTACCCTTTATACCACAGTCACCTATATCTGTCCATCATCTCCCATCACTGTACCCCTTATACCACAGTCACCTATATCTGTCCATTATCTTCCATCACTGTACCCCTTGTACTAAAGTCACCTATATCTGTCCATCATCTTTCATCACTGTACCCCTTATACCAAAGTCCCCGATATCTGTCCATCATCTTTCATCACTGTACCGCTTATACCAAAGTCACCTATATCTGTCCATCATCTTCCATCACTGTACCCATTATACCAAAGTCACTTATATCTACCCATCATCTCTCATCACTGTACCCCTTATACCAAAGTCACCTATATCTGTCCATCATCTCTCATCACTGTACCAATTATACCAAAGTCACCTATATCTGTCCATCATCTCTCATCACTGTACCCCTTATACCAAAGTCACCTATATCTGTCCATCATCTCTCGTCACTGTAACCCTTATACCAAAGTCACCTATATTTGTCCATCATCTCTCATCACTATACCCTTTTACCACAGACACCTATATCTGCCCATCATCTCCCATCACTGTACCCCTATACCACAGTCACCTATATCTGTCCATCATCTCCCATCACTATACCCCTTATACCACAGTCACTTATATCTACCCATCATCTCCCATCACTGTACCCCTTATACCACAGACCCCTATATCTGCCCATTATCTCCCATCTCTGTAAGCCTTATACTACAGTAACTAATTTCTGCCCATCAACTCCCATCACTGTACCCCTTATACCACAGTCACCTATATCTGCCCATCACCTCTCATCACTGTACCCCTTATACCACAGTCACCATCTATCTGCCCATCATCTTCCATCACTGTATCACTATACCACAGTCACCTATATCTACCCATCATCTCCCATCTCTGTACCCCTATACCACAGACACCTATATCTGCCCATCATCTGCCATCACTGTACACCTATACCACAGACACCAATATCTGCCCATCATCTCCCATCACTGTACCCCTATACCACAGTCACCTATACCTGCCCATCATCTCCCATCTCTGTACCCCTATACCACAGACACCTATATCTGCCCATCATCTCTCATCACTGTACCATTTATACCACAGTTACCTATATCTGCCCATTATCACTCATCCCTGTACCCCTTATACCACTGTCACCTATATCTGCCCATCATCTCCCTTCACTGTACCCCTTATACCAAAGTCACTTATATCTACCCATCATCTCCCATCACTCTACCCCTTATACCACAGTCACCTATATCTGCCCATCATCTCCCGTCACTCTACCCCTTACACCACAGTCACCTATATCTGCCCATCATCTCCCATCACTGTATCCATATACCACAGATACCGATATCTGCCCATCATCTCCAATCACTGTACCCCTTACACCACAGTCACCTATATCTGCCCATCATCTCCCATCACTGTATCCATATAGCACAGATACCGATATCTGCCCATCATCTCCCATCACTGTACCCTTTATACCACAGTCACCTATATCTGCCCATCATCTCTCATCACTGTACCCTTTATACCACAGTCACCTATATCTGCCCATCATCTCCCATCCCTGTACCCCTTATACCACAGTCACCTATATCTGCCCATCATCGTACCCTTTATACCACAGTCACCTATGTCTGCCCATTATCACTCATCACTGTACCCCATATACCACAGTCACCTATATCTGTCCATCATCTCCCATCACTGTGCCCCTTATACCAGTCACCTATATCTGCCCATCACTGTACCCCATATACCACAGTCACCTATATCTGCCCATCATCGTACCCTTTATACCACAGTCACTTATATCTGCCCATTATCACTCATCACTGTACCCCATATACCACAGTCACCTATATCTGTCCATCATCTCTCATCACTGTACCCCTATACCACAGTCACCTATATCTACCCATCAACTCCCATCACTGTACCCTTTATACCACAGACACCTATATCGGCCCATCAACTCCCAACACTGTACCGCTTATACCACAGTCACCTATATATGCCCATCATCTCCCATCACTGTACCCCTTATACCAAAGTCACTTATATCTGCCCATCATCTCCCATCACTCTACCCCTTATACCACAATCACCTATATCTGCCCATCATCTCCCATCACTCTACCCCTTATACCACAGTCACCTATATCTGTCCATCATCTCCCATCACTGTACCCTTTATACCACAGTCACCTATATCTGCCCATCATCTCCCATCTCTGAATCCATATACCACAGACACCTATATCTGCCCATCATCTCCCATCAAAGTACACCTTATACCAGTCACCTATATCTACCCATTATCACTCATCACTGTATGCCTATACCACAGTCACCTATATCTGCCCATCATCTCCCATCACTGTACCCCTTATACCACAGTCACCTATATCTGCCCATCATCTCCATTCACTGTATCCCTATACCACAGTCACCTATATCTGCCCATCATCCCCCATCACTGTACACCTTATACCAGTCACCTATATCTGCCCATCATCTCCAATCACTGTTCCCCTTATACCACAGTCACCTATATCTGCCCATCATCTCCCATCACTCTACCCCTTATACCACAGTCACCTATATCTGTCCATCATCTCCCATCACTGTACCCTTTATACCACAGTCACCTATATCTGCCCATCATCTCCCATCACTGTATTCATATACCACAGACACCTATATCTGCCCATCATCTCCCATCACTGTACCCTTTATACCACAGTCACCTATATCTGCCCATCATCTCCCATCACTGTACACCTTATACCACAGTCCCCTATATCTGCCTATTATCTCTCATCACTTTACCCTTTATACCACAGTCACCTATATCTGTCCATCATCTTCCATCACTGTACCCCTTATACTAAAGTCACCTATATCTGTCCATCATCTCCCATCACTGTGCCCCTTATACCAGTCACCTAAATCTACCCATCACTGTACACCATATACCACAGTCACCTATTTCTACCCATCATCTCCCATCACTGTACCTCTTATACCAGTCACCTATATCTGCCCATCATCTTCCATCACTGTACCCCTTCTACCACAGTCACCTATATCTGCCCATCATCTCCCATCACTGTACCCCTTATACCACAGTCACCTATAACTACCCATTATCTCCCATCACTGTACCCCTTATACCACAGTCCCCTATATCTGCCCATTATCTCTCATCACTGTACCCTTTATACCACAGTCACCTATATCTGTCCATCATCTCCCATCACTGTACCCCTTATACCACAGTCACCTATATCTGTCCATTATCTTCCATCACTGTACCCCTTGTACTAAAGTCACCTATATCTGTCCATCATCTTTCATCACTGTACCCCTTATACCAAAGTCCCCGATATCTGTCCATCATCTTTCATCACTGTACCGCTTATACCAAAGTCACCTATATCTGTCCATCATCTTCCATCACTGTACCCATTATACCAAAGTCACTTATATCTACCCATCATCTCTCATCACTGTACCCCTTATACCAAAGTCACCTATATCTGTCCATCATCTCTCATCACTGTACCAATTATACCAAAGTCACCTATATCTGTCCATCATCTCTCATCACTGTACCCCTTATACCAAAGTCACCTATATCTGTCCATCATCTCTCGTCACTGTAACCCTTATACCAAAGTCACCTATATTTGTCCATCATCTCTCATCACTATACCCTTTTACCACAGACACCTATATCTGCCCATCATCTCCCATCACTGTACCCCTATACCACAGTCACCTATATCTGTCCATCATCTCCCATCACTATACCCCTTATACCACAGTCACCTATATCTGCCCATCATCTCTCATCACTGTACCCCATATACCAAAGTCACCTATATCTGTACATTATCACTCATCACTGTACCCCATATACCACAGTCACCTATATCTGTCCATCATCTCCCATAACTGTACCCCATATACCACAGTCACCTATATCTGTCCATCATCTCCCATCACTGTGCCCCATATACCACAGTCACCTATATCTGTCCATCATCTTCAATCACTGTACTCCTTATACCAAAGTCACCTATATCTGTCCATCATCTCCCATCACTGTACCCCTTATACTATAGTAACTAATTTCTGCCCATCATCTCCCATCACTGTACCCTTTATACCAATGTCACCTATATCTGCCCATCATCTCCCATCACTCTACCACTTATACCACAGTCTACTATATCTGCCCATTATCTCTCATCACTGTACCCTTTATACCAGTCACCTATATCTGCCCATTATCTCTCATCACTGTACCCCTTATACCAAAGTCACCTATATCTGTCCATCATCTCCCATCACTGTACCCCTTATACCAAAGTCACCTATATCTGTCCATCATCTCTCATCACTGTACCCCTTATACCAAAGTCACCTATATCTGTCCATCATCTCTGATCACTGTACCCCTTATACCAAAGTCACCTATATCTGTCCATCATCTCTCATCACTATACCATTATACCACAGACACTTATATCTGCCCATCATCTCCCATCATTGTACCCTTTATACCACAGTCACCTATATCTGTCCATCATCTTCCATCACTGTACTCCTTATACCAAAGTCACCTATATCTGTCCATTATCTCCTATCACTATACCCCTTATACCAGAGTCACCTATATCTGCTCATCATCTCTCATCACTGTACCCCTTATACCAAAGTCACCTATATCTGTCCATCATTTCCCATCACTGAACCCTTTATACCACAGTCACCTATATCTACCCATCATCTCCCATCACTGTACCCCTTATACCACTGTCACCTATATCTGCCCATCATCTCCCATCACTCTACCCCTTATACCACAGTCCCCTATATCTGCCCATTATATCTCATCACTGTACCCCTTATACCACAGTCAGCTATTCCTACCCATCATCTCCCATCACTGTACCCCTTATACCACAGTCACTTATATCTACCCATCATCTCCCATCACTGTACCCCTTATACCACTGTCACCTATATCTGTCCATCATGTCCCATCACTGTACCCCTTATACTACAGTAACTAATTTCTGCCCATCATCTCCCATCACTGTACCCCTTATACCAAAGTCACCTATATCTGTCCTTCATCTTTCATCACTGTACCCCTTATTCCAAAGTCACATATATCTGTCCATCATCTCCCATCATTGTACCCCTTAAAACACAGTCACCTATATCTGTCCATCATCTTCCATCACTGTACCCCTTATACCAAAGTCACCTATATCTGCCCATCATCTCTCATCACTGTACTCTTTATACCACAGACACCTATATCGGCCCATCATCTCCCATCACTGTACCCCTTATACCAAAGTCACCTATATCTGTCCATCATCTTCCATCACTGTACCCATTATACCAAAGTCACATATATCTGTCCATCATCTCTCATCACTATACCCCTTATACCAAAGTCACCTATATCTGTCCATCATCTCTCATCACTGTACCAATTATACTAAAGTCACCTATATCTGTCCATCATCTCTCATCACTGTACCCCTTATACCACAGTCCCCTATATCTGCCCATTATCTCTCATCACTGTACCCCTTATACCACAGTCACCTATATCTGCCCATCATCTCCCATCACTGTACCCCATATACCACAGTCACCTATATCTGTCCATCATCTCCCATCACTGTACCCCTTATACCACAGTCACCTATATCTGCCCATCATCTCCCATCACTGTACCCCATATACCACAGTCACCTATATCTGCCCATCATCTCCCATCACTGTACCCCTTATACCACAGTTCCCTATATCTGCCCATTATCTCTCCATCACTGTACCCCTTATACCAGTCACCTACATCTGTCCATCATCTCTCATCACTGTACCCCTATACCACAGTCAGCTATACCTACCCATCATCTCCCATCACTGTACCGCTTATACCACAGTCACCTATATCTGCCCATCATCTCCCATCACTATACCCCTTATACCAAAGTCACCTATATCTGTCCATCATTTCTCATCACTGTACCCTTATACCACAGTCACCTATATCTGTCCATAATCTCTCATCACTGTACCCTTATACCACAGTCACCTATATCTGTCCATCATCTCTCATCACTGTACCCCTTATACCACAGTCACCTATATCTGCTCATCATCTCTCATCACTGTACCCCTATACCACAGTCACCTATATCTGTTCATCATCTCCCATCACTGTACCCCTTATACCAAAGTCACCTATATCTGCCCATCATCTCCCATCACTATACCCTTATATCACAGTTAGCTATATCTGCCCATTATCACTCATCGCTGTACCCCTATACCACAGTCTCCTGTATCTGCCCAACACTGTACCCCTTATACCACAGTCACCTATATCTGCCCATCATCTCTCATCACTATACCCCTTATAACACAGTCACCTATATCTACCCATCATCTCCCATCACTCTACCCCTTATACCACAGTCACCTATATCTGTCCATCATCTCCCATCACTGTACCCCTTATACCACAGTCACCTATATCTGCCCATCATCTCCCATCACTATACCCCTTAAACCACAGTCACCTATATCTGCCCATCATCTCCCATCACTGTACCCCATATACCACAGTCACCTATATCTGCCCATCATCTCCCATCACTGTACCCCTTATACCACAGTCACCTATATCTGCCCATCATCTCCCATCACTGTACCCCATATACCACAGTCACCTATATCTGCCCATCATCTCCCATCACTGTACCCCTTATACCACAGTCCCCTATATCTGCCCATTATCTCTCCATCACTGTACCCCTTATACCAGTCACCTACATCTGTCCATCATCTCCCATCACTGTACCCCTTATACCACTGTCACCTATATCTGCCCATCATCTCCCATCACTCTACCCCTTATACCACAGTCCCCTATATCTGCCCATTATATCTCATCACTGTACCCCTTATACCACAGTTAGCTATTCCTACCCATCATCTCCCATCACTGTACCCTTATACCACATCACTTATATCTACCCATCATCTCCCATCACTGTACCCCTTATACCACTGTCACCTATATCTGTCCATCATCTCCCATCACTGTACCCCTTATACTACAGTAACTAATTTCTGCCCATCATCTCCCATCACTGTACCCCTTATACCAAAGTCACCTATATCTGTCCTTCATCTTTCATCACTGTACCCCTTATTCCAAAGTCACATATATCTGTCCATCATCTCCCATCACTGTACCCCTTAAAACACAGTCACCTATATCTGTCCATCATCTTCCATCACTGTACCCCTTATACCAAAGTCACCTATATCTGCCCATCATCTCTCATCACTGTACTCTTTATACCACAGACACCTATATCGGCCCATCATCTCCCATCACTGTACCCCTTATACCAAAGTCACCTATATCTGTCCATCATCTTCCATCACTGTACCCCTTATACCAAAGTCACCTATATCTGTCCATCATCTCTCATCACTGTACCAATTATACTAAAGTCACCTATATCTGTCCATCATCTCTCATCACTGTACCCCTTATACCACAGTCCCCTATATCTGCCCATTATCTCTCATCACTGTACCCCTTATACCACAGTCACCTATATCTGCCCATCATCTCCCATCACTGTACCCCATATACCACAGTCACCTATATCTGCCCATCATCTCCCATCACTGTACCCCTTATACCACAGTCACCTATATCTGCCCATCATCTCCCATCACTGTACCCCATATACCACAGTCACCTATATCTGCCCATCATCTCCCATCACTGTACCCCTTATACCACAGTCCCCTATATCTGCCCCTTATCTCTCGATCACTGTACCCCTTATACCAGTCACCTACATCTGTCCATCATCTCTCATCACTGTACCCCTATACCACAGTCAGCTATACCTACCCATCATCTCCCATCACTGTACCGCTTATACCACAGTCACCTATATCTGCCCATCATCTCCCATCACTATACCCCTTATACCAAAGTCACCTATATCTGTCCATCATTTCTCATCACTGTACCCCTTATACCAAAGTCACCTATATCTGTCCATCACCTCCCATCACTGTACCCCTTATACCACAGTCCCCTATATCTGCCCATCATCTCCCATCACTGTACCCCTTATACCACAGTCACCTACATCTGTCCATCATCTCCCATCACTGTACCCTTATACCACAGTCACCTATATCTGTCCATAATCTCTCATCACTGTACCCTTATACCACAGTCACCTATATCTGTCCATCATCTCTCATCACTGTATCCCTTATACCACAGTCACCTATATCTGCTCATCATCTCTCATCACTGTACCCCTATACCACAGTCACCTATATCTGTTCATCATCTCCCATCACTGTACCCCTTATACCAAAGTCACCTATATCTGCCCATCATCTCCCATCACTATACCCTTATATCACAGTTAGCTATATCTGCCCATTATCACTCATCGCTGTACCCCTATACCACAGTCTCCTGTATCTGCCCAACACTGTACCCCTTATACCACAGTCACCTATATCTACCCATCATCTCCGATCACTCTACCCCTTATACCACAGTCACCTATATCTGTCGATCATCTCCCATCACTGTACCCCTTATACCACAGTCACCTATATCTGCCCATCATCTCCCATCACTATACCCCTTAAACCACAGTCACCTATATCTGCCCATCATCTCCCATCACTGTACCCCATATACCACAGTCACCTATATCTGCCCATCATCTCCCATCACTGTACCCCTTATACCACAGTCACCTATATCTGCCCATCATCTCCCATCACTGTACCCCATATACCACAGTCACCTATATCTGCCCATCATCTCCCATCACTGTACCCCTTATACCACAGTCCCCTATATCTGCCCATTATCTCTCCATCACTGTACCCCTTATACCAGTCACCTACATCTGTCCATCATCTCCCATCACTGTACCCCTTATACCACTGTCACCTATATCTGCCCATCATCTCCCATCACTCTACCCCTTATACCACAGTCCCCTATATCTGCCCATTATATCTCATCACTGTACCCCTTATACCACAGTCAGCTATTCCTACCCATCATCTCCCATCACTGTACCCTTATACCACAGTCACTTATATCTACCCATCATCTCCCATCACTGTACCCCTTATACCACTGTCACCTATATCTGTCCATCATCTCCCATCACTGTACCCCTTATACTACAGTAACTAATTTCTGCCCATCATCTCCCATCACTGTACCCCTTATACCAAAGTCACCTATATCTGTCCTTCATCTTTCATCACTGTACCCCTTATTCCAAAGTCACATATATCTGTCCATCATCTCCCATCACTGTACCCCTTAAAACACAGTCACCTATATCTGTCCATCATCTTCCATCACTGTACCCCTTATACCAAAGTCACCTATATCTGCCCATCATCTCCCATCACTATACCCCTTAAACCACAGTCACCTATATCTGCCCATCATCTCCCATCACTGTACCCCATATACCACAGTCACCTATATCTGCCCATCATCTCCCATCACTGTACCCCTTATACCACAGTCACCTATATCTGCCCATCATCTCCCATCACTGTACCCCATATACCACAGTCACCTATATCTGCCCATCATCTCCCATCACTGTACCCCTTATACCACAGTCCCCTATATCTGCCCATTATCTCTCCATCACTGTACCCCTTATACCAGTCACCTACATCTGTCCATCATCTCCCATCACTGTACCCCTTATACCACTGTCACCTATATCTGCCCATCATCTCCCATCACTCTACCCCTTATACCACAGTCCCCTATATCTGCCCATTATATCTCATCACTGTACCCCTTATACCACAGTCAGCTATTCCTACCCATCATCTCCCATCACTGTACCCTTATACCACAGTCACTTATATCTACCCATCATCTCCCATCACTGTACCCCTTATACCACTGTCACCTATATCTGTCCATCATCTCCCATCACTGTACCCCTTATACTACAGTAACTAATTTCTGCCCATCATCTCCCATCACTGTACCCCTTATACCAAAGTCACCTATATCTGTCCTTCATCTTTCATCACTGTACCCCTTATTCCAAAGTCACATATATCTGTCCATCATCTCCCATCACTGTACCCCTTAAAACACAGTCACCTATATCTGTCCATCATCTTCCATCACTGTACCCCTTATACCAAAGTCACCTATATCTGCCCATCATCTCTCATCACTGTACTCTTTATACCACAGACACCTATATCAGCCCATCATCTCCCATCACTGTACCCCTTATACCAAAGTCACCTATATCTGTCCATCATCTTCCATCACTGTACCCATTATACCAAAGTCACATATATCTGTCCATCATCTCTCATCACTATACCCCTTATACCAAAGTCACCTATATCTGTCCATCATCTCTCATCACTGTACCAATTATACTAAAGTCACCTATATCTGTCCATCATCTCTCATCACTGTACCCCTTATACCACAGTCCCCTATATCTGACCATTATCTCTCATCACTGTACCCCTTATACCACAGTCACCTATATCTGCCCATCATCTCCCATCACTGTACCCCATATACCACAGTCACCTATATCTGCCCATCATCTCCCATCACTGTACCCCTTATACCACAGTCACCTATATCTGCCCATCATCTCCCATCACTGTACCCCATATACCACAGTCACCTATATCTGCCCATCATCTCCCATCACTGTACCCCTTATACCACAGTCCCCTATATCTGCCCATTATCTCTCCATCACTGTACCCCTTATACCAGTCACCTACATCTGTCCATCATCTCTCATCACTGTACCCCTATACCACAGTCAGCTATACCTACCCATCATCTCCCATCACTGTACCGCTTATACCACAGTCACCTATATCTGCCCATCATCTCCCATCACTATACCCCTTATACCAAAGTCACCTATATCTGTCCATCATTTCTCATCACTGTACCCCTTATACCAAAGTCACCTATATCGGTCCATCACCTCCCATCACTGTACCCCTTATACCACAGTCCCCTATATCTGCCCATCATCTCCCATCACTGTACCCCTTATACCACAGTCACCTATATCTGTCCATCATCTCCCATCACTGTACCCTTATACCACAGTCACCTATATCTGTCCATAATCTCTCATCACTGTACCCTTATACCACAGTCACCTATATCTGTCCATCATCTCTCATCACTGTACCCCTTATACCACAGTCACCTATATCTGCTCATCATCTCTCATCACTGTACCCCTATACCACAGTCACCTATATCTGTTCATCATCTCCCATCACTGTACCCCTTATACCAAAGTCACCTATATCTGCCCATCATCTCCCATCACTATACCCTTATATCACAGTTAGCTATATCTGCCCATTATCACTCATCGCTGTACCCCTATACCACAGTCTCCTGTATCTGCCCAACACTGTACCCCTTATACCACAGTCACCTATATCTGCCCATCATCTCTCATCACTATACCCCTTATAACACAGTCACCTATATCTACCCATCATCTCCCATCACTCTACCCCTTATACCACAGTCACCTATATCTGTCCATCATCTCCCATCACTGTACCCCTTATACCACAGTCACCTATATCTGCCCATCATCTCCCATCACTATACCCCTTAAACCACAGTCACCTATATCTACCCATCTGCCTCTCATCTCCCTTTCCCATATCCCCCTTCCCCTAACACCATATCCTGGCCCCCAATCACCACTCTCTGCCCCTCATCTCCCCTTACCTTATTCCCCTACCCCTAACACCATATCCTGGACCCCCAGTCACATTCTGTCTGTCCATCATCTGCCCTCACTGTCCTTCCCTAAATTTTATTATACATCCTTGTCCCACTTCACCTATATCTAATTTTTATACATTATTGGATCTCCCCTTACCTCTGTGTGCCCCTAATCTTTCCTCACCACCTCTCCTAGCCCTTTCACCACATGCTGGATCACTATTCACCTCTATCTGCCCCTCATCTCCCTCACAAACTCCTTCTATCCCTTATAACGGGATCCGAACACATAATCGACTATGTCGATACCAGAATGTTGACATGGTTCAACATCCTCAGAATGTTGACATGTTCACAATGCTGACATTCTCACAATACTGACAGTTAGGGTTAGGCACAGCTTGGCGGGCAGGGTTAGGCGCAGCTTGGAGGGTTAGATGCAGCTTGGAGGGTTAGGGTCAGGGTTATGCGCAGCTTGGAGGGTTAGGGATAGGCGCAGCTTGGAGGGTTCGGGTTAGGCGCAGCTTGGAGGGTTCGGGTTAGGCGCAGCTTGCAGGGTTAGGGTCAGGGTCAGGCACAGCTTGGAGGGTTAAGGTTACCCGCAGCTTGGTGGGTTAGGGTTAGGCACAGCTTGGAGTGTTAGGGTTAGGCACAGCTTGGAGGGTAAGGGTTACACGCATTATGGTGGATTAGGGTCAGTGTAAGGTGCAGCTTGGAGGGTTAGGCACAGCTTGGAGGGTTAGGCGCAACATGGAAGGTTAGGCATTGCTTGGAGGGTTAGGAACAGCTTGGAGGGTTAGGGCCAGGGTTAGGCACAGCTTGGATGGTTAGGAGCAGCTTGGAGGGTTAGGGTTAGGCACAGTTTGGAGGGTTAGGGTTAGGCACAGCTTGGAGTGTTAGGGCTAGCCGAAGCTTGGTGGGTTAGGGTTACCCACAGCTTGGAGGGTTAGGGTCAGGTGCAGCTTGGAGGGTTAGGGTTATGTGCAGATTGGAGGGTTAGGGTCATGTTTAGGCATAGCTTGGAGGGTTAGGCACAGCTAGGAGGGTTTAGTTTAGGGTTAGGTACAGCTTGGAGGGTTAGGGTTAGGCACAGCTTGGAGGGTAAGGGTTACACGCATTTTGGAGGGTTAGGGTCAGTGTAAGGTGCAGCTTGGAGGGTTAGGCACAGCTTTGAGGGTTAGGGTTAGGCGCAGATTGGAGGGTTAGGGTCAGGGTTGGGCACAGTTTGGAGGGTTAGGCGCAACATGGAGGGTTAGGGTTAGGCATAGCTTACAGGGTTAGGAACAGCTTGGAGGGTTAGGCACAGCTTGGAGGGTTAGGTGCAACTTGTAGGGTTAGGCAGAGCTTGGAGGGTTAGGGTCAGGGTTAGGCACAGCTTGGAGGGTTAGGTGCAGCTTGGAGGGTTAGGGTTAGGCACAGCTTGGAGGGTTAGGGTCAGGGTTGGGCACAGCTTAGAGGGTTAGGCACAACTTGGAGGGTTAGGCATAGCTTGGAGGGTTAGGTGCAGCTTGGAGGTTTAGGGTTTGGCACAGCTTGGAGGGTTAGGCGCAACTTGGAGGGTTAGGGTCAGATTGGAGGGTTAGGCGCAGCTTGGAGGGTTAAGGTCAGGTTTAGGTATAGCTTGGAGGGTTAGGCACAGCTTGGAGAGTTAGGGTTAGGTGCAACTTGGAGGGTTAGGGGTAGGCTCAGCTTGAAGGGTTGGGGTTAAGTGCAGCTTCGCGGGTTAGGCGCAGCTTGGAGGGTTAGATTTAGGTGCAGCTTGGAGGGTCAGAGTTAGGTGCAGCTTGGAGGGTTAGGGTCAGGGTTAGGCATAGCTTGGAGGGTTAGTGTCAGGGTTAGGCATAGCTTGGAGGGCTAGGCGCAGCTTGGAGGGTTAGTGTCAGGTGCAGCTTGGAGGGTTAGGGTCAGGGTTAGGCGCAGCTTGGAGGGTTAGTGTCAGGGTTAGGCATAGCTTGGAGGGTGTCAGGTGCAGCTTGGAGGGTTAGGCTTAGGCACAGCTTGGAGAGTTAGGGTTAGGCAGAGCTTGGAGGGTTAGGCGCAGCTTGGAGCATTAGGGTTAGGCACAACTTGAAGGGTTAGGAGCAGATTGGAGGGTCAGGGTTAGACGCAGCTTGGGTTAGTGTCAGCGCAGCTTGGAGGGTTAGGGTTAGGCACAGCTTGCAGGGTTAGGCGCAACTTGGAGGGTTAGGGTTAGGCTCTGGAGGAGCTTAAAGTGGCCGTTTCAAAGTAACCACGATTTCGGCAACAGACAAACTGGTGGATACAGCAACACCCAGCTCTGAATCAGGCCTCAACTGTCCTATCACTTACATCCAGGGGTTAAAGTGGGCAGGAATGGGGTGGAACTGAGGGCCTGATTCAGAGCCGGACGCTCTGAACGAGCGCCCGCTCTGAATCAGGGCGTGTTTTTTTTAATTGCGAAGCGGCCTTTTGGACGCTCGCATAGCTGTGGGTTACCACCCACAGCTTATGCGAGTGTCCATGATGATGGTCGCGATGGTCAAGACCATCGCGACCATCGGGCTTGCGATGAGACCCTTGCGGTAGGGTCTCGTGGCCGCAAGCCCTGGAGTGATTTTGGCTCTATCAGAGCCAAAATCACTCCCACTGACATCACTAGTGATGTCAGTGGGGCCGGACCCAGACGGTAGGCGTTCCCATTTGAACGCCTCCGTCTGGGCAGCCATGCCCACCAAAGGGGGCGTGCTGTCACTCACCATCGACAGCACGCCCCCTTTGGTGCGAGACCTGGAGCGACGGCTTCCCTGTCGCTCGCCGGGTCTCGCGCATGCGCACAACGGAGCTCCCTCCGTCATGCGCATGCGCACTTGGGCACCATCGACCCGCTTGCGAGCGTACAGCGCTCGCGAGCAGGTCTGAATGAGACTTTGAGTTCCATCACCTCTAATGGTAATAATCTTATTGCCTTTGAGCTCTTTTGGCTTAATTTGTGCACATTGAGTTTGCCACAAGTCACGCTTCAATTTTTTTTTTTCTTTTTAAATGTTCTATCCCCATTTTGGTTTTAAAACTAGTTCCACCTTCACCAAGTCCCTGCACAGAAGTCCCACAGAGATCCACTCATTGTCTGCCTAGGAAGGCTCAATTTCTTCAGAGGCTTATTTCAGAGAAACCAGCATATAGGGAAGGTAAAGAATCAAATGAAGGAAATAAATAGGGGTTGCAAAAAAAACATTGGGCATCCAAGTGACATACACTAGTTTGTGGGGACCCCATAAAAAACTCAGAGGCACGACAGAAAAATAACACTGATGATAAGTGCCTAAGCGGCCCCCAGCCATTCATTTTACCGTTTCCTATACACAGTGTGTATGTGTTTGTGTAGAGAACAGTTTTCACACTTATTTTGGCCTGTCAGACTAGCGTGGGAGTAGGCGGCAGGAGAGAGGAGTTCCACCACTGCTCCAGGACTACTTTACGCCCTGCTTACATCACATTGTTTCCCCTCCACATCATCTATCACTGATTCCCCCCTCACCTACATCTCATATTACATCCCCTCCCTTACATTATATATTTGTACCCTCTTTACCCATATCTTCCCCTAATACTTCTCATCTGTATCTGCCCTTCACACCCTGATCCCCTCCCACGTCTCTCTGCTTCTGTCTCCCCCTCCCCACTTACATCATATCCTGGCATCCGCCTCACTCCAATCACCATCTCCCCTACATCACATCCCCACTCATTTCCATCCCTAAATATTATATAATGCCTTGGTCCCACAAATACCTCAATATTGCTTTAATTCCCCCTGCACTGCCCTAGACATCTTACCCTGGCCTCCCCTCTCACCTCTATCTACCACTTATCCCCTACATCATATACTGTCAGACCTCCTCCACCTCAATCAGCCCATCCTCTCCCCTACCCCACCCCTTACATTATATCTGTCTCCATTCACCTCTATTTGCCCCTCATTCCTCCTCACCACCTCCCCTACTCCTTATATGACATCCTGCTACCTCTATCTGTCCTTAATCTCCCCTCAACACCTCTCATACCTCTTAGATAACATCCTGTCCCCATTCACCTTTATCTACCCCTCATCACCTCCCCTACCCCTTATATCACATCCTGGTCACCCTCCCCTGTATTTGCACCTCATCTACCTTCAGTACCTCCCCTACCCCTTATATCACATCGAGGTCCCTATCACTTCTATCTGCCCCTCATCTCCACTAGTTCCCCTAGCCATTACATGACATGTTGCTCGCCCTCACCTCTATCTGCCCCTCATCTTGTGTCACCGTCTCCGCCGAACCCTTATACTCTCCATTATCTCCCCCTCACCACCTCCTGTAACCCTTATATCACGCCCTGGTCCTTTTTCACCTCTTCTCCCCTCACCACCTCCCCTACTCCTTACGTCAGACCCTGTTCCCTCCTCCTCACCACAACATACCCTGGTTCTTCTTCACCCTCATCTGCTCCTAATTTCCCCTCACCATCTTGTATAACCCTTATATCACACCCTGGTCCCTCATTACCTCAATCTGCCCCATTATATCCTTCCTCACCACCTCTCCTACATCTTACATCACACCGGGGTCCCCCTTCACCCCTGCCTGCCCATAATCTTTCCGCACATCCTCCCGCAACCCCGATATCACATCCTAGTTCCTACCCACCTCTAGCTGCCCCTCATCCCTACTCATTACCTCCCCACTCCTAATTTTACACCCTGCCCCCTCACCTCCATGTGCCCCACCCCTCACCACCTCCCCTACCCCTTACAACACACTACACCCTTCTCCCCTCCTCATCCTCTCCTATCTCTTATATCACACCTTGGTCATCGCTCACATCTGTCTATTCATTAGCCCCTTTCACCACCTCTCCTACCCATTCACCTCTATCTTCCCCTCATCCCTCCACACCATCTCTCCTACATCTTACATCACACCCTGGTCCCCCTTCATCTCTCTCTGCCCCTAATCCCCCTCACCACCTCCCGTAACCCTTATATTACACCCTGGTCCCTCCTCATCTCTATCGGCCCCCTCATCATGCCTCTCCACCTCCCTTACCCTTTATTTCACACCCTGCCCGCCCTCACCTGTATGTGCCCCTCTCCTTCCCCTTACATCACACCATGTCCCTCCTCCTCACCACCTCCCTTACTCCATATATCACAACATTGTCTCCCCCTTCACCTCTCTCTGCCCCTCATCCCTACTCACCACCTCTCCTACATCTTACATCACACCCTGGTCCCTTCACCTCTATCTGCCCCTAATCTCCCCATACCACCTCCAGTAACACTTATATTACACCCTGGTCCCCCCTCACCTATTGCTGCCTCTCATTCCCCCTCACCACCTCTCCTACCCCTTACAACACACCCTCACCTATATCTGCCCCTATCACCCTCATCACCTCCCCTACCCATCACATCACACCCTCATCCTCCCTCACCTCTATCTGCCCCCATTCCCCTCATCAAATACCCTACCCATTGCATCATACCCTTGTCCCCCCTCACCCCTATCTGCCCCTTATCCCCCTCTCACATCCTCCTCCCTCCCGCGCCACGTCTCTACCATACAAGGCAGTGATAATCGGGGCTGGGCGGTGTCTGGGTCCCGGGATATAAAGCTGGGGGTCCGGGCAGCTCTCCTCCAGCCCCCGGACTTCAGCAGCTGCAGCAGTAGCCGGAGCCCCGCTCTCAGACCCGGACCCAGCAGTAGCCGGAGCCCCGCTCTCACCCCCGGACCCAGCACAGCCGGAGCCCCGCTCTCACCCCCGGACCCAGCACAGCCGGAGCCCCGCTCTCAGACCCGCAGCCATGGACGCCATAAAGAAGAAGATGCAGATGCTGAAGCTGGACAAGGAGAACGCGATAGACCGGGCGGAGCAGGCGGAGGGCGACAAGAAGCAGGCGGAGGACCGGTGCAAGCAGGTACTACTACCCCCAGCCTGTCACTACTACTACCCCCAGCCTGTCACTACTACTACCCCCAGCCTGTCACTACTACTACCCCCAGCCTGTCACTACCACCACTCCCAGCCGGGATCTCACTATTACTACTACCCCCAGCCGGGGTCTCACTACTACCCCCAGCCGGGGTCTCACTACTACCCCCAGCCGGGGTCTCACTACTACTACTACCCCCAGCCTGTCACTACTACTACCCCCAGCCTGTCACTACCACCACTCCCAGCCGGGATCTCACTATTACTACTACCCCCAGCCGGGGTCTCACTACTACCCCCAGCCGGGGTCTCACTACTACTACTACCCCCAGCCTGTCACTACTACTACCCCCAGCCGGGGTCTCACTACCACTACTACTACCCCCAGCCGGGGTCTCACTACTACTACTACCCCCAGTCGGGGTCTCACTACTAATACTGCCTCCAGTCTGTCACTACTACCCCCAGCCGACGTCTCACTACTACTACCCCCAGCCGAGGTCTCACTACTACTACTGCCCCAGCCTGTCGTTACTGTTCCCAGCCTATTACTACAGCTCCTAGCTGGGGTCTACTACTGTTACCCCCATCGGGGTATAACTACTACTGCCTCCTATTATCCCCACCATGGTCTGACTACTACTGCCCCCAGTGTCCTCCTACAGCCAATCTCATTGTTACCACCACTACTACCCCCAATGGATTGCCTCTTTTTAAAAGATTATTAAACTCATCATCTCTGTACCCACAACACCCATTGCAAACCCCAGTACTCTCCCCTGGTGTCCTGCCTTACACTTTGCTCACTTTGGAATCTGCCAAGCAAGTGAAGCTGGACTGAGGAGCTAACAATCTACTGGACAGCAGACACACGTGGAATCTTGGCTATATATTTAGGACCTTTAATTGCAAACACAATATTGAAGTAACCAGTGTTGGTGAAGTTTATAACCAGTGAGATTATTGAGGTTGATTTTAAGCCAAAAGTTTTTACAATGTAATTAGTTTCTTACAGTCAAAATCTTTATTACATTCTGCATGTGGTGTTGCAGGGTAGTTATCTCACAGTGGAAATAGCCAGTTAGGGTGAGACGTTTGGCCCATTTATATATCTCTTGTCATGAAGCTGTGGGAAATAACCTGGTTAGTAGGTGAGTTTATCATATTTTGGATGGGGTGACCTCAGGTAGATGGCAAGAGGCCTTTTGGTGACCCCTAGGCACAGTAGATAAGAGGTCTGAAAATGCCTCTCAGGCAGATGATAAAAAGTATGGGGGTGACCCTCATTTAGCTGGTAAGAGGCCTGGGGGTGTCCCTCACGTAGATGGTAAGAGGCCTGGGGGTGACCCTCATTTAGCTGGTAAGAGGCCTGGGGGTGTCCCTCAGGTAGATGGTAAGAGGCCTGGGGGTGACCCTCATTTAGCTGGTAAGAGGCCTGGAGGTGTCCCTCAGGTAGATGGTAAGAGGCCTGGGGGTGTCCCTCAGGTAGATGGTAAGAGGCCTGGGGGTGACCCTCATTTAGCTGGTAAGAGGCCTGGGGGTGTCCCTCAGGTAGATGGAAAGAGGCCTGGGGGTGTCCCTCAGGTAGATGGTAAGAGGCCTGGGGGTGACCCTCATTTAGCTGGTAAGAGGCCTGGAGGTGTCCCTCAGGTAGATGGTAAGAGGCCTGGGGGTGTCCCTCAGGTAGATGGTAAGAGGCCTGGGGGTGTCCCTCAGGTAGATGGTAAGAGGCCTGGGGGTGTCCCTCAGGTAGATGGTAAGAGGCCTGGGGGTGTCCCTCAGGTAGCTGGAAAGAGGCCTAGGGGTGCCCCTCAGGTAGATGGTAAGAGGCTTTTGGGTGAGTGGTCTGGGGGTGATCCTGAGCTAGACAGAAATATACAGAGGACACACTAAGGGACACTTGGAGAAACTGCAGCCCAGTGTGCAGTGTTTGTCCTTGCACTATAGCGACATCTTGTGTTAGGTATTGCAATGTGCAGTGTATTTATCTGGCTATATATTTATATATACATTATTTATCCCCAGTGATGTCATCACCAGGGTTCCCAGTGATGTCATCACCAGGGTTCCCAGTGATGTCATTGCCAGGATTTATTCATCCCCAGTCATGTCATTGCCAGAGTTTATTAATCACCTGTGATATCATTGCCAGAGTTTATTCATCCCCAGTGATGTCATTGCCATAGTTTGTTCATCCCCAGTGATTTTCTTGCCTTTTCCGCTACAGCAGAGCCGGGCCCTCGTATGTTCCACATAATTTACTATATAAAAGCGAAAATTTGTCCTTCTGTCTTTCTATACAAATCCACAGTTTACAAGCCAAGATCGTGAAATTTTACATACGAGCATATTAAAACACGGCAGAGGCATCTAAAAAAATCGAATTAATGTTAATTTTGAATTAATTAAAAAACACAATTTTTGCTGGACGCTCATTGTGGAGCTTCACGGCATATGGGTAGGGCCTCGGAGCCTGCGTTTTGTGTTGTCATGTTTTGTCATGATCTTAAGGTTTATTATCGAAGAGAACTTTAGCAGGCTTTCCCAGCATTCTCAGCTCTCTGACTATACCAAATTATGCAACAACATTGACTTTTTTCTTCCCACTGTGTCAAAATTATGACTTTGCAAGGACCCTGCTGTACTGTGAGCTACCAAATTATTAAACATGGAATGCTCCTGGAAAAGTTTCTGTGCAGAAAACGGAGTCGCTGTAGATGGTCATCCTGGTATCAGAGCAACAGAAGCTCTTGGCCGTGTTTACACTGTACATCCGACACATTTTGAATGCTTCCATCTCCGAAGTTTGCTTTACACCATTACAGGTCCTACTTCCTTCGAAGACCATAGGGCTGTTGATGGGGAAGTTTGTCACACTTTTCGTGAGGCTCTGCCTTAGGACAGGTTTGGTGGAGGATGATGTTTAAACAAACATTCTTAAAATCCCGGTCAACGCCGGCTACTCCAGCTAGTTGTATATAATTCACAGAATTGCTCTGTCATAATTATTCTGTGGCAAATGTGAAGTCATTAGTGCAAATATTACTGCAGTCATTAAAGCAGGAACCCATGGAGGAATCATGCACAAGTCCATGTTGTATATGATGTGATAAATATATATTGCATATGATGTATATAAAATCTGTGTCTGCAGCTGGAGGAGGAGGTGATGGGGCTACAGAAGAAGACGAAGGGTACGGAGGACGAGGTGGAGAAGTACACAGAGTCTGTGAAGGATGCTCAGGAGAGGCTGGAACTAGCGGAGAAGAAAGCAGCCGATGTGAGTGCTTAATATTATTCCTGTATTACATCTATATTCCCTTATGCTTCATTACTCACCCCATATCTCCCATCCCCCATATTTCCATCTCACCCCATATCTCCCATCCCCCATATTTCCATCTCACCCCATATCTCCCATCCCCCATATTTCTATCTCACCCCATATCTCCCATCCCCCATATTTCCATCTCACCCCATATCTCCCATCCCCCATATTTCCATCTCACCCCATATCTCCCATCCCCCATATATCCATCTCACCCCATATCGCCCATCCCCCATACTCCACCATATTTCCATCTCACCCCATATCTCCCATCCCCCATACTCCACCATATTTCTGTCTCACCCCATATCTCCCATCCCCCATACTTCTATCTCACCCCATATCTCCCATCCCCCATACTCCACCATATTTCCATCTCACCCCATATCTCCCATCCCCCATATTTCTATCTCACCCCATATCTCCCATCCCCCATATTTCCATCTCACCCCATATCTCCCATCCCCCATATTTCCATCTCACCCCATATCTCCCATCCCCCATACTCCCCCATATATCCATCTCACCCCATATCGCCCATCCCCCATACTCCACCATATTTCCATCTCACCCCATATCTCCCATCCCCCATACTCCACCATATTTCTGTCTCACCCCATATCTCCCATCCCCCATATTTCTATCTCACCCCATATCTCCCATCCCCCATACTCCACCATATTTCCATCTCACCCCATATCTCCCATCCCCCATATTTCCATCTCACCCCATATCTCCCACATCATTAGTGAGCCTCCCATCCCCCAATACTTCCGTCTCACCCCATATCTCCCACATCATTAGTGAGCCTCCCATCCCCCATACTCCCCCCATATTTCCGTCTCACCCCATATCTCCCACATCATTAGTGAGCCTCCCACCCCCCATACTTCCATCTCACCCCATATCTCCCACATAGTTAGTGAGCCTCCCACCCCCCCCATACTCCACCATATATATATCCGTCTCACCCCATATCTCCCACATCATTAGTGAGCCTCCAATCCCCCATACGCCCCAATATTTCTGTCTCACCCCATATCTCCCACAGCATTAGTGAGCCTCCCATCCCCCATATATCCGTCTCACCCCATATCTCCCACATCATTAGTGAGCCTCCCATCCCCCATACTCCCCCCCATATTTCCATATCACACCATATCTCCCACATCATTAGTGAGCCTCCCACCCCCCATACTTCCATCTCACCCCATATCTCCCACATAATTAGTGAGCCTCCCACCCCCCCCATACTCCACCATATATATCCGTCTCACCCCATATCTCCCACATCATTAGTGAGCCTCCCACCCCCCATACTTCCATCTCACCCCATATCTCACACATAATTAGTGAGCCTCCCACCCCCCCATACTCCACCATATATATATCCGTCTCACCCCATATCTCCCACATCATTAGTGAGCCTCCAATCCCCCATACGCCCCCATATTTCTGTCTCACTCCATATCTCCCACAGCATTAGTGAGCCTCCCATCCCCCATATTTCCATCTCACCCCATATCTCTCACATTAGTGAGCCTCCCACCCCCCATATTTCAGTCTCACCCCATATCTCCCACATCATTAGTGAGCCTCCCACCCCCCATATCTCCTACATCATTAGTGAGCCTCCCACCCCCCATATTTCTGTCTCACCCCATATCTCCCACATCATTAGTGAGCCTCCCACCCCCCATATATCCTTCTCACCCCATATCTCCCACATCATTAGTGAGCCTCCCACCCCCCATACTCCCCCATATTTCTGTCTCACCCCATATCTCCCACAGCATTAGTGAGCCTCCCATCCCCCATATTTCCATCTCACCCCATATCTCTCACATTAGTGAGCCTCCCACCCCCCATATTTCAGTCTCACCCCATATCTCCCACATCATTAGTGAGCCTCCCACCCCCCATATCTCCCACATCATTAGTGAGCCTCCCACCCCCCATATTTCTGTCTCACCCCATATCTCCCACATCATTAGTGAGCCTCCCACCCCCCATATATCCATCTCACCCCATATCTCCCACATCATTAGTGAGCCTCCCACCCCCCCATACTCCCCCATATTTCTGTCTCACCCCATATCTCCCACATCATTAGTGAGCCTCCCACCCCCCATACTCCCCCATATTTCCGTCTCGCCCCACGCTCCCAGCACTTGCATGTTTGGCGTGAATTACATGTTATTTATAGGGTGTGAATAAAATGAGGATCTCAGTTACAGCCAGTGAGTATTTTCCCCAGACCACATTTCATCTACCAGTAAACACCTTTATATAACTCAGTATATAATGTATCCCCAACGCTTCCTATAAAGTCATACCCAACACCCGATAATTCACCACATCTAGTAATACTCGGTTATTAAAGTAACCATCCTCACTCACATAACCTTATGCCAGTATATTGGTAACATCATCCCAACCAAGTGTATAGTTACCTGTAATCCTCGCTGACAAAATAATACTCAGTTCTAACACTAAGCAATCCTCACTGGTATCATTATACCCTAGTATTATAGTCGCCAATCTTCATTATACCCTAGTATTATAGTCGCCAATCTTCATTATACCCTAGTATTATAGTCGCCAATCTTCACTGGTATCATTATACCCTAGTATTATAGTCGCCAATCTTCACTGGTATCATTATACCCTAGTATTATAATCGCCAATCTTCACTGGTATTATTGTACCCTAGTAACATAGTGTAACCGGGGCTTATCTGTACTTTCCGGTTACTGATTGATTAATTAATTGATGTATAATTTTTCAATCACACTCAGGGGTCTAGTTACTAAGCAGTGTTAGGAGACAGAGTGAAAAGTGATAAGGTACCAGCCAATCAGCTCCCAACTGTCTCCTAACACTGCATAGTAAATAGACCCCCTGTGGTACATTTACTAAGCTTGAATGACATCGAAAGCGGCAAAAATCGGACGTTAAATGCATATTCGTAATTTACTAAGCGCTAAAATCAGCCAACTTTGCTCTATTTGATGTCTAAAACCCAGTCGAGGACACCTAAATATCTGACGATAACATGTTTTCAGACAAATAGACCATCGATTCAACTTGGCAGCCTTTTGCCATAGATTCAATAGGACCTCAGAATTTACTAAGGATTCGTATGTTACAACGGCCCGATAAATAGTGCAAATCAGCCACAAAAAAGACGCCAAAACCACCCAAATAGAAATCTCAAATAGAACATAATTTCAATTTCAGTTTCACATCTCAACATACTTAATCCCCATCTATTAGGCACATAAGTTGTCAGTGATGGTTAAACACATGAACGATGTGATGGCCAATACAGATGAACGCATGGATCAGGAACATCCGTCTGTGCTTCTGGGTCTCACAAAATGAAAACCTGTGTGAAAATAAGAATAATAAAAAAAAAACCTGTGTGCCCCTCCCCCCTCCCCCCCCACCCCCAGCACTGTGCTCTGATCTGGTCCTGGTTATCGAACTAGAGGGGACAAAAAGCGTAGGGGTCCCCTGTAATTTCCATATCCAGCACCGGACTCTTCCTAGCGGGGGGGTAATGCCACAGCCAGGGGGACCCTTTCACCAGGTCCCCCAGCCAAAGCATTACCCCTGACTGCTAGTCAGCCCAGGCCGGGGATCCCTGGGGAGCTGGGGACCCCCCCAATAAAGGAACCCCTGGAGTGGAGGGTACCTGGTTGATTATTTAATGTGTGATGCGATTGAAAGAGTTAAGAATATTAATTTTTTGCAGTGAAACTACTGGCCCCAGCCAGCCTCCCCCGCATCCTGGTACTTGGAAAACCACAAGTACCAGAATGCGGGGCATTACAGAACCGCTGGTACCTGTAGTTCCACTGCAAATAAATACTTAATAAAATGTTACTGTCACGGTGGGTGTGTGTTTTGTGTTTTTTTTAAAACATACATGCACTCTCACTCTCTCACCTATGTATTCCTAAAGCCCATCACGCCCTCTTCTCCAGTAAGAATCCATAGGTACCTGTAAAAACATTCTATACTCACCTCTCACTATGTGCGGATCACGTCCTCTTAGTTCCATGTAGGCATCCATAGGGCTTTTCAAAACAGAAATCCGAAACTTCGCGGAGCACGGGACACTGGTACCAAGGACAGTACTACCCGAATGCCACCGGATTTCACTATAGAAATCCCAGTGCTGAGCGCTCATTGGCTGAGAGAGGCAAGCCTTCCATCTCTCAGCCAATGAGCGATTCCCACCATTGACTTCAATAGTGAGACCTGCAAAGGTAACGTAAGGTTACTTTCGCTGTTCTCACCATTGAGTGACAGGAAGTGCCATTTGTGGGTGGTGACGGGGGGTGGTCGGGGAAACGCGGCGTGCCAGTGCGTTTGAACACCGTTGTATGGGCTTGCATAAATTATCCACTGTGATGCCTTACACAGCCTGAGGCCTGATAGCGTGCGCTGAAGTTACCAATTCCTGAGTAAGGTCTGACATTGTGCACGTTTGCGTGAGGCTGCGATGGTACTCGCCGTTACCGATGGTTTTGCAGACTTGCTGAACATCATGGATGTAGTAAATGAAGCGGGCGTCCTTATGTAGTGCTGCGACGGCATAGCGAATGGATTAGCGTACTATCGCACATTTAGTCACATTTTATTTTACCACTGAAAATGTCATTCCTCTCCCACCCAGCGACAAACGGCATCGTCACTACGGCAACATAAATGTATATCTATGAATATCTAAATATTCCTGTTCATGGAAATCACGTCCTGTATGAGTCTACCTGAAACTCATTACGGCAATGTTATACCACTACCAGTAGCTTCCAATACAGAATTATATCATTTCATATAAATAACAATCAACACAATTATATATATATATATATATATATATATAGCGCAGCTTTTATAGTAATCCTTACGTATTGCAAGTCACCACAATAAGGACATTAGTCTCTATTTACTACAATCCGCATTCAAATGCAGATTGTAGTGTGATATTACCGACAGAATTCGCATTGCAGTATCACAGGGATTTATTAAAAATCTCTTGCAGGGACAGAAGTATATAGGTATATTACAGTAATAGCAGAGTATGGAGAGTAGAGGTATATAGATGTATATTACAGTAATAGCAGAGTATGGAGAGTAGAGGTATGGGAGTATGATCAGGATAGATAGTGATATATATGTTAGGTGTATATGTAGGTGTAATAGGTACAGTATGTGTGTATAGTATCTGTGGGAGTGTGATCAGGATAGATAGTGATATATATGTTAGGTGTATATGTAGGTGTAATAGGTACAGTATATATGTGTATAGTATCTGTGGGAGTGTGATCAGGATAGATAGTGATATATATGTTAGGTGTATATGTAGGTGTAATAGGTACAGTATATATGTGTATAGTATCTGTGGGAGTATGATCAGGATAGTGATATATATGTTAGGTGTATATGTAGGTGTAATAGGTACAGTATATGTGTGTATAGTATCTGTGGGAGTGTGATCAGGATAGATAGTGATATATATGTTAGGTGTATATGTAGGTGTAATAGGTACAGTATATATGTGTATAGTATCTGTGGGAGTGTGATCAGGATAGATAGTGATATATATGTTAGGTGTATATGTAGGTGTAATAGGTACAGTATATATGTGTATAGTATCTGTGGGAGTGTGATCAGGATAGATAGTGATATATATGTTAGGTGTATATGTAGGTGTAATAGGTACAGTATATATGTGTATACTGTCTGTGGGAGTATGATCAGGATAGATAGTGATATATATGTTAGGTGTATATGTAGGTGTAATAGGTACAGTATATATGTGTATAGTATCTGTGGGAGTGTGATCAGGATAGATAGTGATATATATGTTAGGTGTATATGTAGGTGTAATAGGTACAGTATGTGTGTATAGTATCTGTGGGAGTGTGATCAGGATAGATAGTGATATATATGTTAGGTGTATATGTAGGTGTAATAGGTACAGTATATGTGTATAGTATCTGTGGGAGTGTGATCAGGATATATAGTGATATATATGTTAGGTGTATATGTAGGTGTAATAGGTACAGTATATGTGTGTATAGTATCTGTGGGAGTGTGATCAGGATAGATAGTGATATATATGTTTGGTGTATATGTAGGTGTAATAGGTACAGTATATGTGTGTATAGTATCTGTGGGAGTGTGATCAGGATAGATAGTGATATATATGTTAGGTGTATATGTAGGTGTAATAGGTACAGTATATATGTGTATAGTATCTGTGGGAGTGTGATCAGGATAGATAGTGATATATATGTTAGGTGTATATGTAGGTGTAATAGGTACAGTATATATGTGTATAGTATCTGTGGGAGTGTGATCAGGATAGATAGTGATATATATATGTTAGGTGTATATGTAGGTGTAATAGGTACAGTATATATGTGTATAGTATCTGTGGGAGTGTGATCAGGATAGATAGTGATATATATGTTAGGTGTATATGTAGGTGTAATAGGTACAGTATATATGTGTATAGTATCTGTGGGAGTGTGATCAGGATAGATAGTGATATATATGTTAGGTGTATATGTAGGTGTAATAGGTACAGTATATGTGTATAGTATCTGTGGGAGTATGATCAGGATAGATAGTGATATATATGTTAGGTGTATATGTAGGTGTAATAGGTACAGTATATGTGTATAGTATCTGTGGGAGTGTGATCAGGATAGATAGTGATATATATGTTAGGTGTATATGTAGGTGTAATAGGTACAGTATATATGTGTATAGTATCTGTGGGAGTGTGATCAGGATAGATAGTGATATATATGTTAGGTGTATATGTAGGTGTAATAGGTACAGTATATATGTGTATAGTATCTGTGGGAGTGTGATCAGGATAGATAGTGATATATATGTTAGGTGTATATGTAGGTGTAATAGGTACAGTATATGTGTATAGTATCTGTGGGAGTGTGATCAGGATAGATAGTGATATATATGTTAGGTGTATATGTAGGTGTAATAGGTACAGTATATATGTGTATAGTATCTGTGGGAGTGTGATCAGGATAGATAGTGATATATATATGTTAGGTGTATATGTAGGTGTAATAAGTACAGTATATGTGTATAGTATCTGTGGGAGTGTGATCAGGATAGATAGTGATATATATGTTAGGTGTATATGTAGGTGTAATAGGTACAGTATATATGTGTATAGTATCTGTGGGAGTGTGATCAGGATAGATAGTGATATATATGTTAGGTGTATATGTAGGTGTAATAGGTACAGTATATGTGTGTATAGTATCTGTGGGAGTGTGATCAGGATAGATAGTGATATATATGTTAGGTGTATATGTAGGTGTAATAGGTACAGTATATGTGTATAGTATCTGTGGGAGTGTGATCAGGATAGATAGTGATATATATGTTAGGTGTATATGTAGGTGTAATAGGTACAGTATATATGTGTATAGTATCTGTGGGAGTGTGATCAGGATAGATAGTGATATATATATGTTAGGTGTATATGTAGGTGTAATAAGTACAGTATATGTGTATAGTATCTGTGGGAGTGTGATCAGGATAGATAGTGATATATATGTTAGGTGTATATGTAGGTGTAATAGGTACAGTATATATGTGTATAGTATCTGTGGGAGTGTGATCAGGATAGATAGTGATATATATGTTAGGTGTATATGTAGGTGTAATAGGTACAGTATATATGTGTATAGTATCTGTGGGAGTGTGATCACGATAGATAGTGATATATATGTTAGGTGTATATGTAGGTGTAATAGGTACAGTATATATGTGTATAGTATCTGTGGGAGTGTGATCAGGATAGATAGTGATATATATGTTAGGTGTATATGTAGGTGTAATAGGTACAGTATATGTGTATAGTATCTGTGGGAGTGTGATCAGGATATATAGTGATATATATGTTAGGTGTATATGTAGGTGTAATAGGTACAGTATATGTGTGTATAGTATCTGTGGGAGTGTGATCAGGATAGATAGTGATATATATGTTAGGTGTATATGTAGGTGTAATAGGTACAGTATATGTGTGTATAGTATCTGTGGGAGTGTGATCAGGATAGATAGTGATATATATGTTTGGTGTATATGTAGGTGTAATAGGTACAGTATATGTGTGTATAGTATCTGTGGGAGTGTGATCAGGATAGATAGTGATATATATGTTAGGTGTATATGTAGGTGTAATAGGTACAGTATATATGTGTATAGTATCTGTGGGAGTGTGATCAGGATAGATAGTGATATATATGTTAGGTGTATATGTAGGTGTAATAGGTACAGTATATATGTGTATAGTATCTGTGGGAGTGTGATCAGGATAGATAGTGATATATATATGTTAGGTGTATATGTAGGTGTAATAGGTACAGTATATATGTGTATAGTATCTGTGGGAGTGTGATCAGGATAGATAGTGATATATATGTTAGGTGTATATGTAGGTGTAATAGGTACAGTATATATGTGTATAGTATCTGTGGGAGTGTGATCAGGATAGATAGTGATATATATGTTAGGTGTATATGTAGGTGTAATAGGTACAGTATATATGTGTATAGTATCTGTGGGAGTGTGATCAGGATAGATAGTGATATATATGTTAGGTGTATATGTAGGTGTAATAGGTACAGTATATGTGTATAGTATCTGTGGGAGTGTGATCAGGATAGATAGTGATATTTATGTTAGGTGTATATGTAGGTGTAATAGGTACAGTATATGTATGTGTATATTATTTGGGCTCCTGGCATAGGTAAAATGACAGGCATCGGGATTTCGACGCCTGTCATTAAACCCATGCCGGAATTAGACAGTCGGGAAGCCGGCGTTCGGGAGCACCGGCCCTAACCAGTGTTAGGCAGCCTGAACCGTCTGGGCTTGTGCCCCTGTGTTCAGTACATTTCTTGTTATCAAGGCACCATTATATAATACTTATTTCTGGATAGAGTTAAAGTGGACGGAGATAATGAACCAGCCAATCAGTTCCTAACTGTCATTTTTCAAATGCAGCCAGTGACATGACAGTTAGGAGCTGATTGGCTGGTACTTTATCTCCGTCCAAGGCTTACTAAATAGACCCCTATGTGAGAACAGCACCTCTATAATACACACATTGAAATAACATTGTACATTAACATTATATACATATGATACTCTCCCTTCAACCTGACATATTCCCCATCTCCATACCAAATAGTAATCAACCTTCATTTGTATAATCCCACCCTAGTATTATAGTAATTAAAATCCCACCCCAGTATTATAGTTACAAATCAGTTATAATCCTACCCCAGTGTTATAGTAACCAGTATTAACAGGTCTAATAACTCCCTAGCATTATAGTAACAAATCTTCAATTATAATCCTCCCCGAGTATTATAGTAACCAATGATCACAGGTATAATCCTGCCCCAGTATTATAGTAACCAACGATCACAGGTATAATCCTGCCCCAGTATTATAGTAACCAACGATCACAGGTATAATCCTGCCCCAGTATTATAGTAACCAATGATCACAGGTATAATCCTGCCCTAGTATTATAGTAACCAACGATCACAGGTATAATCCTGCCCCAGTATTATAGTAACCAACGATCACAGGTATAATCCTGCCCCAGTATTATAGTAACCAATGATCACAGGTATAATCCTGCCCTAGTATTATAGTAACCAACGATCACAGGTATAATCCTGCCCTAGTATTATAGTAACCAATGATCACAGGTATAATCCTGCCCCAGTATTATAGTAACCAATGATCACAGGTATAATCCTGCCCTAGTATTATAGTAACCAATGATCACAGGTATAATCCTGCCCCAGTATTATAGTAACCAATGATCACAGGTATAATCCTGCCCTAGTATTATAGTAACCAATGATCACAGGTATAATCCTGCCCCAGTATTATAGTAACCAATGATCACAGGTATAATCCTGCCCTAGTATTATAGTAACCAATGATCACAGGTATAATCCTGCCCTAGTATTATAGTAACCAATGATCACAGGTATAATCCTGCCCCAGTATTATAGTAACCAATGATCACAGGTATAATCCTGCCCTAGTATTATAGTAACCAATGATCACAGGTATAATCCTGCCCTAGTATTATAGTAACCAATGATCACAGGTATAATCCTGCCCTAGTATTATAGTAACCAATGATCACAGGTATAATCCTGCCCCAGTATTATAGTAACCAATGATCACAGGTATAATCCTGCCCCAGTATTATAGTAACCAACGATCACAGGTATAATCCTGCCCTAGTATTATAGTAACCAACGATCACAGGTATAATCCTGCCCCAGTATTATAGTAACCAATGATCACAGGTATAATCCTGCCCCAGTATTATAGTAACCAACGATCACAGGTATAATCCTGCCCTAGTATTATAGTAACCAACGATCACAGGTATAATCCTGCCCCAGTATTATAGTAACCAACGATCACAGGTATAATCCTGCCCTAGTATTATAGTAACCAATGATCACAGGTATAATCCTGCCCTAGTATTATAGTAACCAATGATCACAGGTATAATCCTGCCCCAGTATTATAGTAACCAATGATCACAGGTATAATCCTGCCCCAGTATTATAGTAACCAATGATCACAGGTATAATCCTGCCCTAGTATTATAGTAACCAATGATCACAGGTATAATCCTGCCCCAGTATTATAGTAACCAATGATCACAGGTATAATCCTGCCCTAGTATTATAGTAACCAATCTCTGTGAGGTGATCTTTGGTTACTATAATACTGGGACAGGACGAGTACTGTAGTAATTTAACTTTTTATTTTACACTGGGGGTACGGGTGCCGGCCACCTGCTGTCACCTGTAGTTCCACTGTAAAATACAATAGTTTTGAACTATTTCCCCCATTATTATCCCTGTACCCACAGTCCACTACAAAGCACAGGGAGCAGTGATCCCTCTATGATCCCTTTACCACAGGTCACTATAAAGCACAGGGAGCAGTGATCCCTCTATGATCCCTTTACCACAGGTCACTATAAAGCACAGGGAGCCGTGATCCCTTTACCACAGGTCACTATAATGCACAGGGAGCAGTGACCCCTCTATCACAGATCAGTGTAAAGCACAGGGAGCCGTGATCCCTTTACCACAGGTCACTATAATGCACAGGGAGCAGTGATCCCTCTATCACAGATCAGTATAAAGCACAGGGAGCAGTGATCCCTCTATCACAGATCAGTATAAAGCACAGGGAGCAGTGATCCCTCTGTCACAGGTCAGTATAACGCATAGGGAGCAGTGTCAGGTCAGTATAAAGCATAGGGAGCAGTGTCAGGTCAGTATAAAGCATAGGGAGCAGTGTCAGGTCAGTATAAAGCACAGGGAGTAGTGATCCCTCTGTCACAGGTCAGTATAAAGCCTAGGGAGCAGTGTCAGGTCAGTATAAAGCACAGGGAGTAGTGATCCCTCTGTCACAGGTCAGTATAAAGCATAGGGAGCAGTGTCAGGTCAGTATAACGCATAGGGAGCAGTGTCAGGTCAGTATAAAGCATAGGGAGCTGTGTCAGGTCAGTATAAAGCATAGGGAGCAGTGTCAGGTCAGTATAAAGCACAGGGAGTAGTGATCCCTCTGTCACAGGTCAGTATAAAGCATAGGGAGCAGTGTCAGGTCAGTATAAAGCACAGGGAACAGTGATCCCTCTGTCACAGGTCAGTATAAAGCATAGGGAGCAGTGTCAGGCCAGTATAAAGCATAGGGAGCAGTGTCAGGTCAGTATAAAGCACAGGGAGTAGTGATCCCTCTGTCACAGGTCAGTATAAAGCACAGGGAGTAGTGATCCCTATGTCACAGGTCAGTATAAAGCATAGGGAGTCGTGTCAGGTCAGTATAAAGCATAGGGAGCAGTGTCAGGTCAGTATAAAGCACAGGGAGCAGTGATCCCTCTGTCACAGGTCAGTATAAAGCATAGGGAGCAGTGTCAGGTCAGTATAAAGCATAGGGAGCAGTGTCAGGTCAGTATAAAGCACAGGGAGTAGTGATCCCTCTGTCACAGGTCAGTATAAAACATAGGGAGCAGTGTCAGGTCAGTATAAAGCACAGGGAGTAGTGATCCCTCTGTCACAGGTCAGTATAAAGCATAGGGAGCAGTGTCAGTTCAGTATAAAGCACAGGGAGTAGTGATCCCTCTGTCAGATGTCAGTATAAAGCATAGGGAGCAGTGTCAGGTCAGTATAAAGCACAGGGAGTAGTGATCCCTCTGTCACAGGTCAGTATAAAGCATAGGGAGCAGTGTCAGGTCAGTATAAAGCACAGGGAGTAGTGATCCCTCTGTCACAGGTCAGTTAGAAGCACAGGGAGCAGTGTCAGGTCAGTATAAAGCATAGGGAGCAGTGTCAGGTCAGTATAAAGCATAGGGAGCAGTGTCAGGTCAGTATAAAGCACAGGGAGTAGTGATCCCTCTGTCACAGGTCAGTATAAAGCATAGGGAGCAGTGTCAGTTCAGTATAAAGCACAGGGAGTAGTGATCCCTCTGTCACAGGTCAGTATAAAGCATAGGGAGCAGTTTCAGGTCAGTATAAAGCATAGGGAGCAGTGTCAGTTCAGTATAAAGCACAGGGAGTAGTGATCCCTCTGTCACAGGTCAGTATAAAGCATAGGGAGCAGTTTCAGGTCAGTATAAAGCATAGGGAGCAGTGTCAGGTCAGTATAAAGCACAGGGTGTAGTGATCCCTCTGTCACAGGTCAGTATAAAGCACAGGGAGTAGTGATCCCTCTGTCACAGGCCAGTATAAAGCATAGGGAGCAGTGTCAGGTCAGTATAAAGCACAGGGAGTAGTGATCCCTCTGTCACAGGTCAGTATAAAGCACAGGGAGTAGTGATCCCTATGTCACAGGTCAGTATAAAGCATAAGGAGTCGTGTCAGGTCAGTATAAAGCATAGGGAGCAGTGTCAGGTCAGTATAAAGCACAGGGTGTAGTGATCCCTCTGTCACAGGTCAGTATAAAGCACAGGGAGTAGTGATCCCTCTGTCACAGGTCAGTATAAAGCACAGGGAGTAGTGTCAGATGTCAGTATAAAGCATAGGGAGCAGTGTCAGGTCAGTATAAAGCACAGGGAGTAGTGATCCCTCTGTCACAGGTCAGTATAAAGCACAGGGAGCAGTGTCAGGTCAGTATAAAGCATAGGGAGCAGTGTCAGGTCAGTATAAAGCACAGGGAGCAGTGTCAGGTCAGTATAAAGCACAGGGAGCAGTGTCAGGTCAGTATAAAGCACAGGGAGTAGTGATCCCTCTGTCAAAGGTCAGTATAAAGCATAGGGAGCAGTGTCAGGTCAGTATAAAGCACAGGGAGTAGTGATCCCTCTGTCACAGGTCAGTATAAAGCACAGGGAGTAGTGATCCCTCTGTCAAAGGTCAGTATAAAGCATAGGGAGCAGTGTCAGGCCAGTATAAAGCATAGGGAGCAGTGTCAGGTCAGTATAAAGCACAGGGAGTAGTGATCCCTCTGTCACAGGTCAGTATAAAGCACAGGGAGTAGTGATCCCTATGTCACAGGTCAGTATAAAGCATAGGGAGCAGTGTCAGGTCAGTATAAAGCATAGGGAGCAGTGTCAGGTCAGTATAAAGCACAGGGAGTAGTGATCCCTCTGTCACAGGTCAGTATAAAGCACAGGGAGTAGTGATCCCTCTGTCAAAGGTCAGTATAAAGCATAGGGAGCAGTGTCAGGTCAGTATAAAGCACAGGGAGTAGTAATCCCTCTGTCACAGGTCAGTATAAAGCATAGGGAGCAGTGTCAGGCCAGTATAAAGCATAGGGAGCAGTGTCAGGTCAGTATAATGCACAGGGTGTAGTGATCCCTCTGTCACAGGTCAGTATAAAGCACAGGGAGTAGTGATCCCTCTGTCACAGGTCAGTATAAAGCACAGGGAGTAGTGTCAGATGTCAGTATAAAGCATAGGGAGCAGTGTCAGGTCAGTATAAAGCACAGGGAGTAGTGATCCCTCTGTCACAGGTCAGTATAAAGCACAGGGAGCAGTGTCAGGTCAGTATAAAGCATAGGGAGCAGTGTCAGGTCAGTATAAAGCACAGGGAGCAGTGTCAGGTCAGTATAAAGCACAGGGAGCAGTGTCAGGTCAGTATAAAGCACAGGGAGCAGTGTCAGGTCAGTATAAAGCACAGGGAGTAGTGATCCCTCTGTCAAAGGTCAGTATAAAGCATAGGGAGCAGTGTCAGGTCAGTATAAAGCATAGGGAGTAGTGATCCCTCTGTCACAGGTCAGTATAAAGCACAGGGAGTAGTGATCCCTCTGTCAAAGGTCAGTATAAAGCATAGGGAGCAGTGTCAGGCCAGTATAAAGCATAGGGAGCAGTGTCAGGTCAGTATAAAGCACAGGGAGTAGTGATCCCTCTGTCACAGGTCAGTATAAAGCACAGGGAGTAGTGATCCCTATGTCACAGGTCAGTATAACGCATAGGGAGCAGTGTCAGGTCAGTATAACGCATAGGGAGCAGTGTCAGGTCAGTATAAAGCATAGGGAGCAGTGTCAGGTCAGTATAAAGCACAGGGAGTAGTGATCCCTCTGTCACAGGTCAGTATAAAGCATAGGGAGCAGTGTCAGGTCAGTATAAAGCATAGGGAGCAGTGTCAGGTCAGTATAAAGCACAGGGAGTAGTGATCCCTCTGTCACAGGTCAGTATAAAGCACAGGGAGTAGTGATCCCTCTGTCAAAGGTCAGTATAAAGCATAGGGAGCAGTGTCAGGTCAGTATAACGCATAGGGAGCAGTGTCAGGTCAGTATAAAGCATAGGGAGCAGTGTCAGGTCAGTATAAAGCATAGGGAGCAGTGTCAGGTCAGTATAAAGCACAGGGAGTAGTGATCCCTCTGTCACAGGTCAGTATAAAGCCTAGGGAGCAGTGTCAGGTCAGTATAAAGCACAGGGAGTAGTGATCCCTCTGTCACAGGTCAGTATAACGCATAGGGAGCAGTGTCAGGTCAGTATAACGCATAGGGAGCAGTGTCAGGTCAGTATAAAGCATAGGGAGCAGTGTCAGGTCAGTATAAAGCACAGGGAGTAGTGATCCCTCTGTCACAGGTCAGTATAACGCATAGGGAGCAGTGTCAGGTCAGTATAAAGCATAGGGAGCTGTGTCAGGTCAGTATAAAGCATAGGGAGCAGTGTCAGGTCAGTATAAAGCACAGGGAGTAGTGATCCCTCTGTCACAGGTCAGTATAAAGCATAGGGAGCAGTGTCAGGTCAGTATAACGCATAGGGAGCAGTGTCAGGTCAGTATAAAGCATAGGGAGCTGTGTCAGGTCAGTATAAAGCATAGGGAGCAGTGTCAGGTCAGTATAAAGCACAGGGAGTAGTGATCCCTCTGTCACAGGTCAGTATAAAGCATAGGGAGCAGTGTCAGGTCAGTATAAAGCACAGGGAACAGTGATCCCTCTGTCACAGGTCAGTATAAAGCATAGGGAGCAGTGTCAGGCCAGTATAAAGCATAGGGAGCAGTGTCAGGTCAGTATAAAGCACAGGGAGTAGTGATCCCTCTGTCACAGGTCAGTATAAAGCACAGGGAGTAGTGATCCCTATGTCACAGGTCAGTATAAAGCATAGGGAGTCGTGTCAGGTCAGTATAAAGCATAGGGAGCAGTGTCAGGTCAGTATAAAGCACAGGGAGCAGTGATCCCTCTGTCACAGGTCAGTATAAAGCATAGGGAGCAGTGTCAGGTCAGTATAAAGCATAGGGAGCAGTGTCAGGTCAGTATAAAGCACAGGGAGTAGTGATCCCTCTGTCACAGGTCAGTATAAAACATAGGGAGCAGTGTCAGGTCAGTATAAAGCACAGGGAGTAGTGATCCCTCTGTCACAGGTCAGTATAAAGCATAGGGAGCAGTGTCAGTTCAGTATAAAGCACAGGGAGTAGTGATCCCTCTGTCAGATGTCAGTATAAAGCATAGGGAGCAGTGTCAGGTCAGTATAAAGCACAGGGAGTAGTGATCCCTCTGTCACAGGTCAGTATAAAGCATAGGGAGCAGTGTCAGGTCAGTATAAAGCACAGGGAGTAGTGATCCCTCTGTCACAGGTCAGTTAGAAGCACAGGGAGCAGTGTCAGGTCAGTATAAAGCATAGGGAGCAGTGTCAGGTCAGTATAAAGCATAGGGAGCAGTGTCAGGTCAGTATAAAGCACAGGGAGTAGTGATCCCTCTGTCACAGGTCAGTATAAAGCATAGGGAGCAGTTTCAGGTCAGTATAAAGCATAGGGAGCAGTGTCAGGTCAGTATAAAGCACAGGGTGTAGTGATCCCTCTGTCACAGGTCAGTATAAAGCACAGGGAGTAGTGATCCCTCTGTCACAGGTCAGTATAAAGCACAGGGAGCAGTGTCAGGTCAGTATAAAGCACAGGGAGTAGTGATCCCTCTGTCACAGGTCAGTATAAAGCACAGGGAGTAGTGATCCCTCTGTCACAGGTCAGTATAACGCATAGGGAGCAGTGTCAGGTCAGTATAAAGCATAGGGAGCAGTGTCAGGTCAGTATAAAGCATAGGGAGCAGTGTCAGGTCAGTATAAAGCACAGGGAGTAGTAATCCCTCTGTCACAGGTCAGTATAAAGCATAGGGAGCAGTGTCAGGCCAGTATAAAGCATAGGGAGCAGTGTCAGGTCAGTATAAAGCACAGGGAGTAGTGATCCCTCTGTCACAGGTCAGTATAAAGCACAGGGAGTAGTGATCCCTATGTCACAGGTCAGTATAAAGCATAGGGAGTCTGTCAGGTCAGTATAAAGCATAGGGAGCAGTGTCAGGTCAGTATAAAGCACAGGGTGTAGTGATCCCTCTGTCACAGGTCAGTATAAAGCACAGGGAGTAGTGTCAGATGTCAGTATAAAGCATAGGGAGCAGTGTCAGGTCAGTATAAAGCACAGGGAGTAGTGATCCCTCTGTCACAGGTCAGTATAAAGCACAGGGAGCAGTGTCAGGTCAGTATAAAGCATAGGGAGCAGTGTCAGGTCAGTATAAAGCACAGGGAGCAGTGTCAGGTCAGTATAAAGCACAGGGAGCAGTGTATGGTCAGTATAAAGCACAGGGAGCAGTGTCAGGTCAGTATAAAGCACAGGGAGTAGTGATCCCTCTGTCAAAGGTCAGTATAAAGCATAGGGAGCAGTGTCAGGTCAGTATAAAGCACAGGGAGTAGTGATCCCTCTGTCACAGGTCAGTATAAAGCACAGGGAGTAGTGATCCCTCTGTCAAAGGTCAGTATAAAGCATAGGGAGCAGTGTCAGGCCAGTATAAAGCATAGGGAGCAGTGTCAGGTCAGTATAAAGCACAGGGAGTAGTGATCCCTCTGTCACAGGTCAGTATAAAGCACAGGGAGTAGTGATCCCTATGTCACAGGTCAGTATAAAGCATAGGGAGCAGTGTCAGGTCAGTATAAAGCATAGGGAGCAGTGTCAGGTCAGTATAAAGCACAGGGAGTAGTGATCCCTCTGTCACAGGTCAGTATAAAGCACAGGGAGTAGTGATCCCTCTGTCAAAGGTCAGTATAAAGCATAGGGAGCAGTGTCAGGTCAGTATAAAGCACAGGGAGTAGTAATCCCTCTGTCACAGGTCAGTATAAAGCATAGGGAGCAGTGTCAGGCCAGTATAAAGCATAGGGAGCAGTGTCAGGTCAGTATAAAGCACAGGGAGTAGTGATCCCTCTGTCACAGGTCAGTATAAAGCACAGGGAGTAGTGATCCCTATGTCACAGGTCAGTATAAAGCATAGGGAGTCGTGTCAGGTCAGTATAAAGCATAGGGAGCAGTGTCAGGTCAGTATAAAGCACAGGGTGTAGTGATCCCTCTGTCACAGGTCAGTATAAAGCACAGGGAGTAGTGATCCCTCTGTCACAGGTCAGTATAAAGCACAGGGAGTAGTGTCAGATGTCAGTATAAAGCATAGGGAGCAGTGTCAGGTCAGTATAAAGCACAGGGAGTAGTGATCCCTCTGTCACAGGTCAGTATAAAGCACAGGGAGCAGTGTCAGGTCAGTATAAAGCATAGGGAGCAGTGTCAGGTCAGTATAAAGCACAGGGAGCAGTGTCAGGTCAGTATAAAGCACAGGGAGCAGTGTCAGGTCAGTATAAAGCACAGGGAGCAGTGTCAGGTCAGTATAAAGCACAGGGAGTAGTGATCCCTCTGTCAAAGGTCAGTATAAAGCACAGGGAGTAGTGATCCCTCTGTCAAAGGTCAGTATAAAGCATAGGGAGCAGTGTCAGGCCAGTATAAAGCATAGGGAGCAGTGTCAGGTCAGTATAAAGCACAGGGAGTAGTGATCCCTCTGTCACAGGTCAGTATAAAGCACAGGGAGTAGTGATCCCTCTGTCAAAGGTCAGTATAAAGCATAGGGAGCAGTGTCAGGTCAGTATAAAGCACAGGGAGTAGTAATCCCTCTGTCACAGGTCAGTATAAAGCATAGGGAGCAGTGTCAGGCCAGTATAAAGCATAGGGAGCAGTGTCAGGTCAGTATAAAGCACAGGGAGTAGTGATCCCTCTGTCACAGGTCAGTATAAAGCACAGGGAGTAGTGATCCCTATGTCACAGGTCAGTATAAAGCATAGGGAGTCGTGTCAGGTCAGTATAAAGCATAGGGAGCAGTGTCAGGTCAGTATAAAGCACAGGGTGTAGTGATCCCTCTGTCACAGGTCAGTATAAAGCACAGGGAGTAGTGATCCCTCTGTCACAGGTCAGTATAAAGCACAGGGAGTAGTGTCAGATGTCAGTATAAAGCATAGGGAGCAGTGTCAGGTCAGTATAAAGCACAGGGAGTAGTGATCCCTCTGTCACAGGTCAGTATAAAGCACAGGGAGTAGTGTCAGATGTCAGTATAAAGCATAGGGAGCAGTGTCAGGTCAGTATAAAGCACAGGGAGTAGTGATCCCTCTGTCACAGGTCAGTATAAAGCACAGGGAGCAGTGTCAGGTCAGTATAAAGCATAGGGAGCAGTGTCAGGTCAGTATAAAGCACAGGGAGCAGTGTCAGGTCAGTATAAAGCACAGGGAGCAGTGTCAGGTCAGTATAAAGCACAGGGAGCAGTGTCAGGTCAGTATAAAGCACAGGGAGTAGTGATCCCTCTGTCAAAGGTCAGTATAAAGCACAGGGAGTAGTGATCCCTCTGTCAAAGGTCAGTATAAAGCATAGGGAGCAGTGTCAGGCCAGTATAAAGCATAGGGAGCAGTGTCAGGTCAGTATAAAGCACAGGGAGTAGTGATCCCTATGTCACAGGTCAGTATAAAGCATAGGGAGCAGTGTCAGGTCAGTATAAAGCATAGGGAGCAGTGTCAGGTCAGTATAAAGCACAGGGAGTAGTGATCCCTCTGTCACAGGTCAGTATAAAGCACAGGGAGTAGTGATCCCTCTGTCAAAGGTCAGTATAAAGCATAGGGAGCAGTGTCAGGTCAGTATAAAGCACAGGGAGTAGTAATCCCTCTGTCACAGGTCAGTATAAAGCATAGGGAGCAGTGTCAGGCCAGTATAAAGCATAGGGAGCAGTGTCAGGTCAGTATAAAGCACAGGGAGTAGTGATCCCTCTGTCACAGGTCAGTATAAAGCACAGGGAGTAGTGATCCCTATGTCACAGGTCAGTATAAAGCATAGGGAGTCGTGTCAGGTCAGTATAAAGCATAGGGAGCAGTGTCAGGTCAGTATAAAGCACAGGGTGTAGTGATCCCTCTGTCACAGGTCAGTATAAAGCACAGGGAGTAGTGATCCCTCTGTCACAGGTCAGTATAAAGCACAGGGAGTAGTGTCAGATGTCAGTATAAAGCATAGGGAGCAGTGTCAGGTCAGTATAAAGCACAGGGAGTAGTGATCCCTCTGTCACAGGTCAGTATAAAGCACAGGGAGCAGTGTCAGGTCAGTATAAAGCACAGGGAGCAGTGTCAGGTCAGTATAAAGCACAGGGAGCAGTGTCAGGTCAGTATAAAGCACAGGGAGTAGTGATCCCTCTGTCAAAGGTCAGTATAAAGCACAGGGAGTAGTGATCCCTCTGTCAAAGGTCAGTATAAAGCATAGGGAGCAGTGTCAGGCCAGTATAAAGCATAGGGAGCAGTGTCAGGTCAGTATAAAGCACAGGGAGTAGTGATCCCTCTGTCACAGGTCAGTATAAAGCACAGGGAGTAGTGATCCCTATGTCACAGGTCAGTATAAAGCATAGGGAGCAGTGTCAGGTCAGTATAAAGCATAGGGAGCAGTGTCAGGTCAGTATAAAGCACAGGGAGTAGTGATCCCTCTGTCACAGGTCAGTATAAAGCACAGGGAGTAGTGATCCCTCTGTCAAAGGTCAGTATAAAGCATAGGGAGCAGTGTCAGGTCAGTATAATGCACAGGGAGTAGTGATCCCTCTGTCACAGGTCAGTATAAAGCACAGGGAGTAGTGATCCCTCTGTCACAGGTCAGTATAAAGCATAGGGAGTCGTGTCAGGTCTGTGTACTGGGTGACATCTGTGTTCTCCCTCAGGATCAAACACATTACACTGTATTAGTGCTGGTTACACTGTATCTGTTGTATCATTGCCGGTAGTACAGAGCTGTACAATGTTACCAGTAGAAGGTAATGGAGGGAGAGGAAGGGTTAAGGGGCGGGGGGATAACAGGGAGTGGACATGATGGGGGCTGAGGAGGAGGGGGGGTCCTAGGAGGAGAGAGTAACTAGAAGAGACATTTCCACATCTGGAAGTCCTGACACACAGTGCAGGGTGAGCGAGCTGAGTGATACAGGATGAGGTATGAGGCACACTGTACCTGAGAGGGGACTTATCATATATTATTATTATACTGCTTTATCCAGCTTTTACGTGTTACATGTAATCGGTAATGCGGCAGATTCTCCCAGAGGCGTCTGATGGCGATAGACTGGTCATGTGACTTCCATTCTGCGTTATCCCCTCATTCTGCTGTCACAGGGACTGATTCAGCTCAGATCGCAGTTGCTAATACGCACTAAATCATCTGATTGTTGTGCGCGTGCGCATGTGCCAGCCGCCACTGCGATCGCAGACCCATTGTAGAGTGATTGACAGGAAGTGCCATTTGTGGATGGTGACAGGTGGGTGGTTGGAGAAATGCAGGCGTGCCAGTGCGTTCGCACGCCGTTTCAGGGGCGTGCATAAATTATCCATTGCGTGGCCATACGCAGTGCGAGGTTTCATAGCGTGCGTGGCCAGACGCAGTTTGAGGTTTCATAGCGTGCGTGGCCAGACGCAGTGCGAGGTTTCATAGCGTGCGTGGCCAGACGCAGTTTGAGGTTTCATAGCGTGCGTGGCCAGACGCAGTGCGAGGTTTCATAGCGTGCATGGCCATACGCAGTGCGAGGTTTCATAGAGTGCGTGGCCATACGCAGTGCGAGGTTTCATAGCGTGCGTGGCCATACGCAGTGCGAGGTTTCATAGCGTGCGTGGCCAGACGCAGTGCGAGGTTTCATAGCGTGCGTGGCCAGACGCAGTGCGAGGTTTCATAGCGTGCGTGGCCAGACGCAGTGCGAGGTTTCATAGCGTGCGTGGCTGGTAGCAATCTCTGAGGAAGGGCAGGGCTTGTGCACGTGTGCGAATGGCTCCGATGTTACCGATAATTTGGCTATATTCTCCCATCCTAACTCCCTGCTACATGCTCCTTCCTCCCCTGTACCCCATCTGTGTTACCTGTTTGTCTGTCCCTCCCCTTTAGAATGTAAGCTCTTACGAGCAGGGCCCTCTACCCTCTTGTGCTTCTCCTTACTTTACTTTCACCTACTTCTTACCCCGCACTAGGGCACCTAACACTCGGCTGCTTATCTGGGTGTTATGGTCACTAATGTAGCATTATATATTACCCATGTCCTGGTCCTGTACTGTACTGTAAGTCACTGGTCACTAATGTAGCATTATATATTATCCATGTCCTGTACTGTACTGTAAGTCACTGGTCACTAATGTAGCATTATATATTATCCATGTCCTGGTCCTGTAAGTCACTGGTCACTAACGTAGCATTATATATTATCCATGTCCTGTACTGTAAGTCACTGGTCACTAATGTAGCATTATATATTATCCATGTCCTGGTCCTGTAAGTCACTGGTCACTAACGTAGCATTATATATTATCCATGTCCTGTACTGTACTGTACGTCACTGGTCACTAACGTAGCATTATATATTATCCATGTCCTGTACTGTACTGTAAGTCACTGGTCACTAATGTAGCATTATATATTATCCATGTCCTGTACTGTACTGTAAGTCACTGGTCACTAATGTAGCATTATATATTACCCATGTCCTGGTCCTGTACTGTACTGTAAGTCACCGGTCAGTAATGTAGCATTATATATTATCCATGTCCTGTACTGTACTGTAAGTCACTGGTCACTAACGTAGCATTATATATTATCCATGTCCTGGTCCTGTACTGTACTGTAAGTCACCGGTCAGTAATGTAGCATTATATATTATCCATGTCCTGTACTGTACTGTACTGTATGTCACTGGTCACTAATGTAGCATTATATATTATCCATGTCCTGTACTGTACTGTAAGTCACTGGTCACTAACGTAGCATTATATATTATCCATGTCCTGTACTGTACGTCACTGGTCACTAATGTAGCATTATATATTATCCATGTCCTGTACTGTAAGTCACTGGTCACTAATGTAGCATTATATATTATCCATGTCCTGTACTGTACTGTAAGTCACTGGTCACTAATGTAGCATTATATATTATCCATGTCCTGTACTGTACTGTATGTCACTGGTCACTAATGTAGCATTATATATTATCCATGTCCTGTACTGTAAGTCACTGGTCACTAACGTAGCATTATATATTATCCATGTCCTGTACTGTAAGTCACTGGTCACTAATGTAGCATTATATATTACCCATGTCCTGGTCCTGTACTGTACTGTAAGTCACCGGTCAGTAATGTAGCATTATATATTACCCATGTCCTGGTCCTGTACTGTACTGTAAGTCACTGGTCACTAATGTAGCATTATATATTATCCATGTCCTGTACTGTACTGTAAGTCACTGGTCACTAATGTAGCATTATATATTATCCATGTCCTGTACTGTACTGTACGTCACTGGTCACTAACGTAGCATTATATATTATCCATGTCCTGTACTGTACGTCACTGGTCACTAATGTAGCATTATATATTATCCATGTCCTGTACTGTACTGTAAGTCACTGGTCACTAATGTAGCATTATATATTATCCATGTCCTGTACTGTACTGTACGTCACTGGTCACTAATGTAGCATTATATATTATCCATATATTGTACTGTACGTCACTGGTCACTAATGTAGCATTATATATTATCCATGTCCTGTACTGTACGTCACTGGTCACTAATGTAGCATTATATATTATCCATGTCCTGTACTGTACTGTACGTCACTGGTCACTAATGTAGCATTATATATTATCCATGTCCTGTACTGTACTGTAAGTCACTGGTCACTAATGTAGCATTATATATTATCCATGTCCTGTACTGTAAGTCACTGGTCACTAATGTAGCATTATATATTATCCATGTCCTGTACTGTAAGTCACTGGTCACTAATGTAGCATTATATATTATCCATGTACTGTACTGTACTGTACGTCACTGGTCACTAATGTAGCATTATATATTATCCATGTCCTGTACTGTAAGTCACTGGTCACTAATGTAGCATTATATATTATCCATGTCCTGTACTGTAAGTCACTGGTCACTAATGTAGCATTATATATTATCCATGTACTGTACTGTACTGTAAGTCACTGGTCACTAATGTAGCATTATATATTATCCATGTCCTGTACTGTACTGTACGTCACTGGTCACTAATGTAGCATTATATATTATCCATGTCCTGTACTGTACTGTACTGTACGTCACTGATCACTAATGTAGCATTATATATTATCCATATATTGTACTGTACGTCACTGGTCACTAATGTAGCATTATATATTATCCATGTCCTGTACTGTAAGTCACCGGTCACTAATGTGCCTATGTACTATGTAAGGCGCTGCGGAACACTTGTGGCGCCATATAAATAAAGGATAATAATATATTGCTAAAGTATACGGATGTAAGTAGGGGGAAGTGGGTGAGCTTAGGTCAGGCTGCGATCGCAATATGAATGCAATAATTTGCATATCATCGCTGATCTTAGTAACTGCGCTACATGTGTATTAGCAGAATTGCGATCCTTACTGAATCAGCCCCACAGTCTGCGGTCTCCCAGGACTCTCTCCTCACTACTGCTCCAGACTCCTCTGTTTCTTCCCGTCTCTCTCTTCCTGACTGTCTCTATAGACTCGCTCTCTCCAACACTATTTCTCTGGTCGCTCTCTCTCCCTTTCCCTGTCCTGGGTCTCTGATCTCTCTCTCTCTCCCAGCTCTTTATATGGAGTGTATACAGACTGACAGCTCTTTATATGGAGTGTATACAGACTGTTCCATGTAAGGATAACTTGTGCTGCAGAATGGGGGGAGGACAGAGGTTTCTCTGGTGTCTCTGGGGTGTCTCTCTCTGTCTCTCTCTCTCTCTATGGAGTGTATATAGACTGACAGCTCTTTATATGGAGTGTATATAGACTGACAGCTCTTTATACGGAGTGTATATAGACTGTTCCATGTAAGGATAACTTGTGCTGCAGAATGGGGGGAGGACAGAGGTTTCTCTGCAGCAGGATTAATAATTTTGGCATTTCAGGGTTCTCAGGAATCTTCATTGTTAGTTGCAGTGAGATCTACTTATACTCTATGGACCTGATTCAGAGCCGCTCGCTAGATGCGGCCGCTCGCTCCCAGCGTATGGAAATTCAGCTAAATGACGGCAAGGCATAAGCACAACCCACTATGTCTGGGCGAGCGATCACTTTGTGCTTACAGACGCCCACCAGCCTGTCTTTAGCCGCCCACTTGTGTACGACGTCTCCAGGAAGTATATACAACCATCGGTACATCGGGTTCCGTCGAATCTGACCACAGCGCTTGTTGTCTATACCCTACCGCAAGCACTGCGAGCACTTCAGTGTATAATTCAGCCTGGTGACGTGTACTATGACGCTGCCTGTTAATTATGCACGTCTCTGAAACGGCGTTGAAACACTCTGGCACGCCTGCGTCCGCAACTCCACTCCCCCGTTACTACTAGCCTTCCCCTGTTACCACCCACAAACGGCCTCACCTGTCACTCAAACCACTGGCTGTCTTTGCAGGGCGAGCACGAAATTTCCGATCCATCGCACTAGTTTACGCACTGCGAACTACACGAATGCGCACATTAGTAAAAATAGTCTGCAACAAGCGGCCGCTTGCTGGCGAGCAGGTCTGAATGAGCTCCTATATGTGTAGCCAGGTGGATGTTATATCTGTGTATATGCGATAACGGATGAGCTATAGCATAGGCTCACCGATAGGTCTGCCATGCCCGGTGCCAATTCCATAGCAGCCGTAAGGAAGAAGATCCAAAACCTGCAGCAGATGGTGGATAACGCTCAGGAGCGCGGGGACCGGCTGCAGAAGGAGGTGGATATGGAGAGAGAGGCGCGGGAGAGGGTAAGATGGGGGCGGTTATAGGTGTCAGCCACATGTGACACGTATGATAGAATGTGAGCCACCTGTGACACGTATGACAGAATGTGAGCCACCTGTGACACGTATGACAGAATGTGAGCCACCTGTGACACGTATGACAGAATGTGAGCCACCTGTGACATGTATGACGTATGATAGAATGTGAGCCACCTGTGACATGTATGATAGAATGTGAGCCACCTGTGACATGTATGATAGAATGTGAGCCACCTGTCACATGTATGACGTATGATAGAATGTGAGCCACCTGTGACATGTATGATAGAATGTGAGCCACCTGTGACATGTATGATAGAATGTGAGCCACCTGTCACATGTATGACGTATGATAGAATGTGAGCCACCTGTCACATGTATGACGTATGATAGAATGTGAGCCACCTGTGACATGTATGATAGAATGTGAGCCACCTGTGACATGTATGATAGAATGTGAGCCACCTGTCACATGTATGACGTATGATAGAATGTGAGCCACCTGTCACATGTATGACGTATGATAGAATGTGAGCCACCTGTCACATGTATGACAGAATGTGAGCCACCTGTGACATGAATGACAGAATGTGAGCCACCTGTGACATGTATGATGTATGATAGAATGTGAGCCACCTGTGACATGTATGATAGAATGTGAGCCACCTGTGACATGTATGACGTATGATAGAATGTGAGCCACCTGTCACATGTATGATGTATGATAGAATGTGAGCCACCTGTGACATGTATGACAGAATGTGAGCCACCTGTGACATGTATGACGTATGATAGAATGTGAGCCACCTGTGACATGTATGATAGAATGTGAGCCACCTGTGACATGTATGATAGAATGTGGGCCACCTGTCACATGTATGACGTATGATAGAATGTGAGCCACCTGTGACATGTATGATAGAATGTGAGCCACCTGTGACATGTATGATAGAATGTGAGCCACCTGTCACATGTATGACGTATGATAGAATGTGAGCCACCTGTGACATGTATGATAGAATGTGAGCCACCTGTGACATGTATGATAGAATGTGAGCCACCTGTCACATGTATGACGTATGATAGAATGTGAGCCACCTGTCACATGTATGACGTATGATAGAATGTGAGCCACCTGTGACATGTATGACAGAATGTGAGCCACCTGTGACATGTATGACAGAATGTGAGCCACCTGTGACATGTATGATGTATGATAGAATGTGAGCCACCTGTGACATGTATGATAGAATGTGAGCCACCTGTGACATGTATGACGTATGATAGAATGTGAGCCACCGGTCACATGTATGACGTATGATAGAATGTGAGCCACCTGTCACATGTATGACAGAATGTGAGCCACCTGTTACATGTATGACAGAATGTGAGCCACCTGTGACATGTATGACGTATGATAGAATGTGAGCCACCTGTGACATGTATGACAGAATGTGAGCCACCTGTGACATGTATGACAGAATGTGAGCCACCTGTGACATGTATGACGTATGATAGAATGTGAGCCACCTGTGACATGTATGACAGAATGTGAGCCATTGGTGACATGTATGATAGAATGTGAGCCATCTGTGACATGTATGACGTATGATAGAATGTGAGCCACCTGTGACATGTATGATAGAATGTGAGCCACCTGTGACATGTATGACGTATGATAGAATGTGAGCCACCTGTGACATGTATGACAGAATGTGAGCCACCTGTGACATGTATGACGTATGATAGAATGTGAGCCATCGGTGACATGTATGATAGAATGTGAGCCACCTGTGACATGTATGACGTATGATAGAATGTGAGCCACCTGTGACATGTATGACGTATGATAGAATGTGAGCCACCTGTGACATGTATGACGTATGATAGAATGTGAGCCACCTGTGACATGTATGACGTATGATAGAATGTGAGCCACCTGTGACATGTATGACGTATGATAGAATGTGAGCCACCTGTGACATGTATGACATATGATAGAATGTGAGCCATCGGTGACATGTATGACAGAATGTGAGCCACCTGTGACATGTATGACGTATGATAGAATGTGAGCCACCTGTGACATGTATGACAGAATGTGAGCCACCTGTGACATGTATGACGTATGATAGAATGTGAGTCACCTGTGACATGTATGACAGAATGTGAGCCACCTGTGACATGTATGACGTATGATAGAATGTGAGCCACCTGTGACATGTATGACGTATGATAGAATGTGAGTCACCTGTGACATGTATGACGTATGATAGAATGTGACTGACGTGTGATATGCTGGATGGTATAATGACATATGAGAACCATGTATGAAATGATGACACACGTATGTATCAGGAAGTTGTATGATTGTCAATATGAAGTCTGGAAACATTTTTGCCCTGTATTGGAAGCTTTCCTGTCCGGAGTCGCTGTATAATTTGAGGATGAAGAGATGATCTGAGTGTGTATATTTCTACCTGGGGGCACAGGACATGTATGACATCTTTCTCTGTATGGGTGACATGTCAGGTTACATCCACCCCCATATGTACTCTCATGGCTTCCCCCAGGGACCTACGGCCAAGACTGACATCTCTCCATATTCCTGAATAATTAAAGTCAGGTGACAGCTCCTCGGATGGCGCCGTTATCTGTATACAGTGTCCTCAGGAATAATTCATTACTGTATCCGTGCCCTGTCACATACCTGCACACAATGACATTACTAGTACTATGGGGGAGGTGACACCAGTATACGTATATACACACACAATGACATTACTAGTACTATGGGGGAGGTGGTGACACCAGTATACGTATATACACACACAATGACATTACTAGTACTATGGGGGAGGTGACACCAGTATACGTATATACACACACAATGACATTACTAGTACTATGGGGGAGGTGGTGACACCAGTATACGTATATACACACAATGACATTACTAGTACTATGGGGGAGGTGACACCAGTATACGTATATACACACACTGACATTACTAGTACTATGGGGGAGGTGGTGACACCAGTATACGTATATACACACAATGACATTACTAGTACTATGGGGGAGGTGGTGACACCAGTATACGTATATACACACAATGACATTACTAGTACTATGGGGGAGGTGGTGACACCAGTATACGTATATACACACACAATGACATTACTAGTACTATGGGGGAGGTGGTGACACCAGTATACGTATATACACACAATGACATTACTAGTACTATGGGGGAGGTGGTGACACCAGTATACGTATATACACACACAATGACATTACTAGTACTATGGGGGAGGTGGTGACACCAGTATACGTATATACACACAATGACATTACTAGTACTATGGGGGAGGTGACACCAGTATACGTATATACACACACAATGACATTACTAGTACTATGGGGGAGGTGACACCAGTATACGTATATACACACACACTGACATTACTAGTACTATGGGGGAGGTGGTGACACCAGTATACGTATATACACACACAATGACATTACTAGTACTATGGGGGAGGTGGTGACACCATTATACGTATATACACACAATGACATTACTAGTACTATGGGGGAGGTGACACCAGTATACGTATATACACACACACTGACATTACTAGTACTATGGGGGAGGTGGTGACACCAGTATACGTATATACACACACTGACATTACTAGTACTATGGGGGAGGTGGTGACACCAGTATACGTATATACACACAATGACATTACTAGTACTATGGGGGAGGTGGTGACACCAGTATACGTATATACACACACACTGACATTACTAGTACTATGGGGGAGGTGGTGACACCAGTATACGTATATACACACAATGACATTACTAGTACTATGGGGGAGGTGACACCAGTATACGTATATACACACACAATGACATTACTAGTACTATGGGGGAGGTGACACCAGTATACGTATATACACACAATGACATTACTAGTACTATGGGGGAGGTGGTGACACCAGTATACGTATATACACACACAATGACATTACTAGTACTATGGGGGAGGTGGTGACACCATTATACGTATATACACACAATGACATTATTAGTACTATGGGGGAGGTGGTGACACCAGTATACGTGTACAGGCCGGGTATACGCCACCATTAGAGGCACTCAGGCAGTAGCGGTATCACCGGGGTGTATATAGATGAAATGAGTTTCCCTGTATTACAGACGCCCTGATAATAGGACGGTTATTGGCTTCTTCACACTTCACTTGTTCACATTGTGAGGATGTCGACACGTTGCGCACATTGATGTGTCAGCATCATAACTATCAACATTATAATTGTCACATTGTCATCGTTAACCTTTTGACACCATCCCGATCATATATGGTAGAGTATAATAATCAGGCGCTATAGTATGTACAGGGGCCGGATTCAGCGATGGCGTCTAATGCGATCGCAGCTGTGAAAATATGCGAATCTCTGCGGACGCCCACTGCTGCCTTCTTACCTGCGTGTGACGACGCATACCTGCTTAAATATCGGTAACATCGGCGACCATCTTGGCCGTGGGACGTCTTCAGACAAGCAGAACTACATACAATCGCAGTGGCTAATTTATTCACGCCCTTTTGAACGGCATTTAAACAGTCACACGGCTGCGTTTCTCCACTCCCCCCCCCAACCTTCTCCTCTCCCCCCCCTAACCCTAACCTCCCCCCCCCAACCCTCCCCTCCCCCCCAACCTTAACATTACCCCCTGCCCATCCCCAGGGAATCTAGTATAACTTACACGAGTCTGGGGGTTCGGGATGCCGGCGTCGGTAAATCGGTTGCCGGCTATATAGCTCCATCCCCTGTATTAGGGAGGTAGCAGGGGTGGGAGAGCCAGACGCGGTCGTGTTGCTGTCGGCTCCCAGCGGCCATGACAGATGGAGAAATTCTCATAGATCGGTCTTTAATCGCACAACGGTGGATTGCGCCGCAGTTGGTGGCAGTCTCAGTACGAAGACCATCGGCCACAGCATTGGCATAGAGACGCGGCTGCAATAGCGAATAGCGTACATATATCCCGTACCTCTATATACTGCACTGTGATGTCATATACACCCCCTTATCTCCCGTACCTCTATATACCGCACTGTGATGTCATATACACCCCCTTATATCCCGTACCTTTATATACCGCACTGTGATGTCATATACACTCCCTTATCTCCCGTACCTCTATATACCGCACTGTGATGTCATATACACCCCCTTATATCCCGTACCTTTATATACCGCACTGTGATGTCATATACACCCCCTTATATCCCGTACCTCTATATACCGCACTGTGATGTCATATACACCCCCTTATATCCCGTACGTCTATATACCGCACTGTGATGTCATATACACTCCCTTATATCCCGTACCTCTATATACCGCACTGTGATGTCATATACACCCCCTTATATCCCGTACCTCTATATACCGCACTGTGATGTCATATACACCCCCTTATATCCCGTACCTCTATATACCGCACTGTGATGTCATATACACCCCCTTATATCCCGTACCTCTATATACCGCACTGTGATGTCATATACACCCCCTTATATCCCGTACCTCTATATACCGCACTGTGATGTCATATACACCCCCTTATATCCCGTACCTCTATATACACTGCACTGTGATGTCACATATACACTCCCTTATATCCTGTACCTCTATATACCGCACTGTGATGTCACATATACACTCCCTTATATCCCGTACCTCTATATACTGCACTGTGAAGTCACATATACACCCCCTTATATCCTGTACCTCTATATACCGCACTGTGATGTCATATACACCCCCTTATATCCTGTACCTCTATATACCGCACTGTGATGTCATATCTCCTCACTGCTTCCTACTCTGAATGTTTCAGGCTGAGGCCGATGTCGCTTCATTGAACAGACGCATCCAGCTGGTGGAAGAGGAGCTGGATCGGGCGCAGGAGCGTCTGGCAACCGCACTGCAAAAGCTGGAAGAGACCGAGAAGGCCGTGGACGAGAGCGAGAGGTAACAGGGCACCCACTCAGGACATGGCGCCCCCTCACTCACAGGGCACCCACTCAGGACATGGCGCCCCCTCACTCACAGGGCACCCACTCAGGACATGGCGCCCCCTCACTCACAGGGCACCCACTCAGGACATGGCGCCCCCTCACTCACAGGGCACCCACTCAGGACATGGCGCCCCCTCACTCACAGGGCACCCACTCAGGACATGGCGCCCCCTCACTCACAGGGCACCCACTCAGGACATGGCGCCCCCTCACTCACAGGGCACCCACTCAGGACATGGCGCCCCCTCACTCACAGGGCACCCACTCAGGACATGGCGCCCCCTCACTCACAGGGCACCCACTCAGGACATGGCGCCCCCTCACTCACAGGGCACCCACTCAGGACATGGCGCCCCCTCACTCACAGGGCACCCACTCAGGACATGGCGCCCCCTCACTCACAGGGCACCCACTCAGGACATGGCGCCCCCTCACTCACAGGGCACCCACTCAGGACATGGCGCCCCCTCACTCACAGGGCACCCACTCAGGACATGGCGCCCCCTCACTCACAGGGCACCCACTCAGGACATGGCGCCCCCTCACTCACAGGGCACCCACTCAGGACATGGCGCCCCCTCACTCACAGGGCACCCACTCAGGACATGGCGCCCCCTCACTCACAGGGCACCCACTCAGGACATGGCGCCCCCTCACTCACAGGGCACCCACTCATACCATAGTGTATAATGTCCTCTCAGCAGCTGTCACTCATACCATAGTGTATAATGTCCTCTCAGCAGCAGCAGTTGTCACTCATACCATAGTATATAATGTCCTCTCAGCAGCTGTCACTCATACCATAGTGTATAATGTCCTCTCAGCAGCTGTCACTCATACCATAGTGTATAATATCCTCTCAGCAGCTGTCACTCATACCATAGTGTATAATGTCCTCTCAGCAGCAGCAGCTGTCACTCATACCATAGTGTATAATGTCCTCTCAGCAGCTGTCCCTCATACCATAGTGTATAATGTCCTCTCAGCAGCTGTCACTCATACCATAGTGTATAATGTCCTCTCAGCAGCTGTCACTCATACCATAGTGTATAATGTCCTCTCAGCAGCTGTCCCTCATACCATAGTGTATAATGTCCTCTCAGCAGCTGTCCCTCATACCATAGTGTATAATGTCCTCTCAGCAGCTGTCCCTCATACCATAGTGTATAATGTCCTCTCAGCAGCTGTCCCTCATACCATAGTGTATAATGTCCTCTCAGCAGCTGTCACTCATACCATAGTGTATAATGTCCTCTCAGCAGCTGTCCCTCATACCATAGTGTATAATGTCCTCTCAGCAGCTGTCACTCATACCATAGTGTATAATGTCCTCTCAGCAGCTGTCACTCATACCATAGTGTATAATGTCCTCTCAGCAGCTGTCACTCATACCATAGTGTATAATGTCCTCTCAGCAGCAGCAGCTGTCACTCATACCATAGTGTATAATGTCCTCTCAGCAGCTGTCACTCATACCATAGTGTATAATGTCCTCTCAGCAGCTGTCACTCATACCATAGTGTATAATGTCCTCTCAGCAGCTGTCACTCATACCATAGTGTATAATGTCCTCTCAGCAGCTGTCACTCATACCATAGTGTATAATGTCCTCTCAGCAGCTGTCACTCATACCATAGTGTATAATGTCCTCTCAGCAGCAGCAGCTGTCACTCATACCATAGTGTATAATGTCCTCTCAGCAGCTGTCACTCATACCATAGTGTATAATGTCCTCTCAGCAGCTGTCACTCATACCATAGTGTATAATGTCCTCTCAGCAGCAGCAGCTGTCACTCATACCATAGTGTATAATGTCCTCTCAGCAGCTGTCACTCATACCATAGTGTATAATGTCCTCTCAGCAGCTGTCACTCATACCATAGTGTATAATGTCCTCTCAGCAGCTGTCCCTCATACCATAGTGTATAATGTCCTCTCAGCAGCTGTCCCTCATACCATAGTGTATAATGTCCTCTCAGCAGCTGTCACTCATACCATAGTGTATAATGTCCTCTCAGCAGCTGTCACTCATACCATAGTGTATAATGTCCTCTCAGCAGCAGCAGCTGTCACTCATACCATAGTGTATAATGTCCTCTCAGCAGCTGTCACTCATACCATATTGTATAATGTCCTCTCAGCAGCTGTCACTCATACCATAGTGTATAATGTCCTCTCAGCAGCAGCAGCTGTCACTCATACCATAGTGTATAATGTCCTCTCAGCAGCTGTCACTCATACCATAGTGTATAATGTCCTCTCAGCAGCTGTCACTCATACCATAGTGTATAATGTCCTCTCAGCAGCTGTCACTCATACCATAGTGTATAATGTCCTCTCAGCAGCTGTCACTCATACCATAGTGTATAATGTCCTCTCAGCAGCTGTCACTCATACCATAGTGTATAATGTCCTCTCAGCAGCAGCAGCTGTCACTCATACCATAGTGTATAATGTCCTCTCAGCAGCAGCAGCTGTCACTCATACCATAGTGTATAATGTCCTCTCAGCAGCAGCAGCTGTCACTCATACCATAGTGTATAATGTCCTCTCAGCAGCTGTCACTCATACCATAGTTTATGTCCTCTCAGCAGCAGCAGCTGTCACTCATACCATAGTGTATAATGTCCTCTCAGCAGCAGCAGCTGTCACTCATACCATAGTGTATAATGTCCTCTCAGCAGCTGTCACTCATACCATAGTGTATAATGTCCTCTCAGCAGCTGTCACTCATAGCATAGTGTATAATGTCCTCTCAGCAGCAGCTGTCACTCATACCATAGTGTATAATGTCCTCTCAGCAGCAGCTGTCACTCATACCATAGTGTATAATGTCCTCTCAGCAGCAGCTGTCACTCATACCATAGTGTATAATGTCCTCTCAGCAGCTGTCACTCATACCATAGTGTATAATGTCCTCTCAGCAGCTGTCACTCATACCATAGTGTATAATGTCCTCTCAGCAGCAGCTGTCACTCATACCATAGTGTATAATGTCCTCTCAGCAGCAGCTGTCACTCATACCATAGTGTATAATGTCCTCTCAGCAGCAGCTGTCACTCATACCATAGTGTATAATGTCCTCTCAGCAGCAGCTGTCACTCATACCATAGTGTATAATGTCCTCTCAGCAGCTGTCACTCATACCATAGTGTATAATGTCCTCTCAGCAGCTGTAGATTATGGTTTGCTATCACTGGGCGTTTGAGGTTGGACCCTGGGTGGTAAAGTGATGGCTGTTTTAGTCTGAGAACGCAGCAGGACATCACCACAACGCCCCCCTTTCCCCAGGGGACGCTGCGTCCCGTGGGTGGGGACGTCACTCAGCAGGCTAATACACTGGGGTGCCACCATAAAGGCAGAGGGTATTTTAGAGCTTTTAAATTGAGCAGAGCGCGGTGCCCTGATAAAACAGTCTAGCAAAACACTACATATGAAACAAATGCTGGGTCACACATGCGCTAAAGTTTGTACCAACATATATATTATACGACCTCACAAATTCCAATGATGTCATCCCATGATGTATATGTATACAACCGATAAATGGACACAATAGTGAAATACACACAGCGGGGTATAGATGAGTATAAGTAGGGAGCAGTGCACAGAGCGGGGTATAGATGAGTATAAGTAGGGAGCAGTGCACAGAGCGGGGTATAGATGAGTATAAGTAGGGAGCAGTGCACAGAGCGGGGTATAGAGGATGTCAGGGGCACTGTGAGTATAAGTAGGGAGCAGTGCACAGAGCGGGGTATAGAGGATGTCAGGGGCACTGTGAGTATAAGTAGGGAGCAGTGCACAGAGCGGGGTATAGAGGATGTCAGGGGCAGTGTGAGTATAAGTAGGGAGCAGTGCACAGAGCGGGGTATAGATGTCAGGGGCAGTGCGAGTATAAGTAGGGAACAGGCCTTAAGAAGACAATCTCGGCCTTATTTAGTAGGGATCGCTATATTGCTTAAACGATTTTGTACAGAATGCAGCAGCGATCATTTGCAGTTTCTGAATTAGATCCTCGATGTGGAATCTCTGGTACAGAAGCAGCAGGAGGTGGTGGTGGTGGTCAGTGCTCTGTAATCAGCAGGAGGAGGAGGAGGTGGTGGTGGTCAGTGCTCTGTAATCAGCAGGAGGAGGTGGAGGTGGTGGTGGTGGTCAGTGCTCTGTAATCAGCAGCAGGAGGTGGAGGAGGTGGTGGTCAGTGCTCTGAAATCAGCAGCAGCAGGAGAAGGAGGAGGTGGTGGTCAGTGCTCTGTAATCAGCAGGAGGAGGAGGAGGTGGTGGTGGTCAGTGCTCTGTAATCAGCAGCAGCAGGAGAAGGAGGAGGTGGTCAGTGCTCTGTAATCAGCAGCAGGAGGTGGTGGTGGTGGTCAGTGCTCTGTAATCAGCAGCAGGAGGTGGTGGTGGTCAGTGGTCTGTAATCAGCAGCAGGAGGAGCAGGTGGGGGTCAGTGCTCTGTAATCAGCAGCAGGAAGAGCAGGTGGGGGTCAGTGCTCTGTAATCAGCAGCAGGAAGAGCAGGTGGGGGTCAGTGCTCTGTAATCAGCAGCAGGAAGAGCACGTGGGGGTCAGTGCTCTGTAATCAGCAGGAGCAGGTGGGGGTCAGTGCTCTAATCAGCAGCAGCAGGTGGGGGTCAGTGCTCTGTAATCAGCAGGAGGAGGTGGGGGTCAGTGCTCTGTAATCAGCAGGAGGAGGTGGGGGTCAGTGCTCTGTAATCAGCAGGAGGAGGTGGGGGTCAGTGCTCTGTAATCAGCAGGAGGAGGTGGGGGTCAGTGCTCTGTAATCAGCAGGAGGAGGTGGGGGTCAGTGCTCTGTAATCAGCAGGAGGAGGTGGGGGTCAGTGCTCTGTAATCAGCAGGAGGAGGTGGGGGTCAGTGCTCTGTAATCAGTAGCAGGAGGTGGTGGTGGTGGTGGTCAGTGCTCTGTAATCAGCAGCAGGAGGTGGTGGTGGTGGTGGTCAGTGCTCTGTAATCAGCAGCAGGAGGTGGTGGTGGTGGTCAGTGCTCTGTAATCAGCAGCAGGAGGTGGTGGTGGTGGTCAGTGCTCTGTAATCAGCAGCAGGAAGAGCAGGTGGGGGTCAGTGCTCTGTAATCAGCAGCAGGAGGAGCAGGTGGGGGTCAGTGCTCTGTAATCAGCAGCAGGAGGAGCAGGTGGGGGTCAGTGCTCTGTAATCAGCAGCAGGAGGAGCAGGTGGGGGTCAGTGCTCTAATCAGCAGCAGCAGGTGGGGGTCAGTGCTCTGTAATCAGCATCAGCAGGTGGGGGTCAGTGCTCTGTAATCAGCAGCAGCAGGTGGGGGTCAGTGCTCTGTAATCAGCAGCAGCAGGTGGGGGTCAGTGCTCTGTAATCAGCAGCAGCAGGTGGGGGTCAGTGCTCTGTAATCAGCAGCAGCAGGTGGGGGTCAGTGCTCTGTAATCAGCAGCAGCAGGTGGGGGTCAGTGCTCTGTAATCAGCAGCAGCAGGTGGGGGTCAGTGCTCTGTAATCAGCAGCAGCAGGTGGGGGTCAGTGCTCTGTAATCAGCAGCAGCAGGTGGGGGTCAGTGCTCTGTAATCAGCAGCAGCAGGTGGGGGTCAGTGCTCTGTAATCAGCAGCAGCAGGTGGGGGTCAGTGCTCTGTAATCAGCAGCAGGAGGTGGTGGTGGTCAGTGCTCTGTAATCAGCAGCAGGAGGTGGTGGTGGTGGTCAGTGCTCTGTAATCAGCAGCAGCAGGAGGTGGTGGTGGTGGTGGTCAGTGCTCTGTAATCAGCAGCAGGAGGTGGTGGTGGTCAGTGCTCTGTAATCAGCAGCAGCAGGTGGGGTCAGTGCTCTGTTATCAGCAGCAGCAGGTGGGGGTCAGTGCTCTGTAATCAGCAGGAGGAGGTGGGGGTCAGTGCTCTGTAATCAGCAGCAGCAGGTGGGGGTCAGTGCTCTGTAATCAGCAGCAGCAGGTGGGGGTCAGTGCTCTGTAATCAGCAGGAGGAGGTGGGGGTCAGTGCTCTGTAATCAGCAGGAGGAGGTGGGGGTCAGTGCTCTGTAATCAGCAGCAGGAGGTGGGGGTCAGTGCTCTGTAATCAGCAGCAGGAGGTGGTGGTGGTCAGTGCTCTGTAATCAGCAGCAGGAGGTGGTGGTGGTCAGTGCTCTGTAATCAGCAGCAGGAGGTGGTGGTGGTCAGTGCTCTGTAATCAGCAGCAGGAGGTGGTGGTGGTCAGTGCTCTGTAATCAGCAGCAGGTGGTGGTGGTGGTGGTGGTCAGTGCTCTGTAATCAGCAGCAGGAGGTGGTGGTGGTGGTCAGTGCTCTGTAATCAGCAGCAGGAGGAGCAGGTGGGGGTCAGTGCTCTGTAATCAGCAGCAGGAGGAGCAGGTGGGGGTCAGTGCTCTGTAATCAGCAGCAGCAGCAGGTGGGGGTCAGTGCTCTGTAATCAGCAGCAGCAGGTGGGGGTCAGTGCTCTGTAATCAGCAGGAGGAGGTGGGGGTCAGTGCTCTGTAGTCAGCAGCAGGTGGGGGTCAGTGCTCTGTAATCAGCAGCAGGAGGTGGGGGTCAGTGCTCTGTAATCAGCAGCAGGAGGTGGGGGTCAGTGCTCTGTAATCAGCAGCAGGAGGAGCAGGTGGGGGTCAGTGCTCTGTAATCAGCAGCAGCAGGTGGGGGTCAGTGCTCTGTAATCAGCAGCAGCAGGTGGGGGTCAGTGCTCTGTAATCAGCAGCAGCAGGTGGGGGTCAGTGCTCTGTAATCAGCAGCAGCAGGTGGGGGTCAGTGCTCTGTAATCAGCAGCAGGAGGTGGTGGTGGTGGTGGTCAGTGCTCTGTAATCAGCAGCAGGAGGTGGTGGTGGTCAGTGCTCTGTAATCAGCAGCAGGAGGTGGTGGTGGTGGTGGTCAGTGCTCTGTAATCAGCAGCAGGAGGTGGTGGTGGTGGTGGTCAGTGCTCTGTAATCAGCAGCAGGAGGTGGTGGTGGTCAGTGCTCTGTAATCAGCAGCAGCAGGTGGGGGTCAGTGCTCTGTAATCAGCAGGAGGAGGTGGGGGTCAGTGCTCTGTAATCAGCAGGAGGAGGTGGGGGTCAGTGCTCTGTAATCAGCAGGAGGAGGTGGGGGTCAGTGCTCTGTAATCAGCAGGAGGAGGTGGGGGTCAGTGCTCTGTAATCAGCAGCAGCAGGTGGGGGTCAGTGCTCTGTAATCAGCAGCAGGAGGTGGGGGTCAGTGCTCTGTAATCAGCAGCAGGAGGTGGGGGTCAGTGCTCTGTAATCAGCAGCAGGAGGTGGGGGTCAGTGCTCTGTAATCAGCAGCAGGAGGTGGGGGTCAGTGCTCTGTAATCAGCAGCAGGAGGTGGGGGTCAGTGCTCTGTAATCAGCAGCAGGAGGTGGTGGTGGTCAGTGCTCTGTAATCAGCAGCAGGAGGTGGTGGTGGTCAGTGCTCTGTAATCAGCAGCAGGAGGTGGTAGTGGTCAGTGCTCTGTAATCAGCAGCAGCAGGTGGGGGTCAGTGCTCTGTAATCAGCAGCAGGAGGTGGTGGTGGTGGTCAGTGCTCTGTAATCAGCAGCAGGAGGTGGTGGGTGTCAGTGCTCTGTAATCAGCAGCAGGAGGTGGTGGGGGTCAGTGCTCTGTAATCAGCAGCAGCAGGTGGGGGTCAGTGCTCTGTAATCAGCAGCAGCAGGTGGGGGTCAGTGCTCTGTAATCAGCAGCAGCAGGTGGGGGTCAGTGCTCTGTAATCAGCAGCAGCAGGTGGGGGTCAGTGCTCTGTAATCAGCAGCAGCAGGTGGGGGTCAGTGCTCTGTAATCAGCAGCAGGTGGTGGGGGTCAGTGCTCTGTAATCAGCAGCAGCAGGTGGGGGTCAGTGCTCTGTAATCAGCAGCAGCAGGTGGGGGTCAGTGCTCTGTAATCAGCAGCAGCAGGTGGGGATCAGTGCTCTGTAATCAGCAGCAGCAGGTGGGGGTCAGTGCTCTGTAATCAGCAGCAGCAGGTGGGGGTCAGTGCTCTGTAATCAGCAGCAGCAGGTGGGGGTCAGTGCTCTGTAATCAGCAGCAGCAGGTGGGGGTCAGTGCTCTGTAATCAGCAGCAGCAGGTGGGGGTCAGTGCTCTGTAATCAGCAGCAGCAGGTGGGGGTCAGTGCTCTGTAATCAGCAGCAGCAGGTGGGGGTCAGTGCTCTGTAATCAGCAGCAGCAGGTGGGGGTCAGTGCTCTGTAATCAGCAGCAGCAGGTGGGGGTCAGTGCTCTGTAATCAGCAGCAGCAGGTGGGGGTCAGTGCTCTGTAATCAGCAGCAGCAGGTGGGGGTCAGTGCTCTGTAATCAGCAGCAGCAGGTGGGGGTCAGTGCTCTGTAATCAGCAGCAGGAGGTGGGGGTCAGTGCTCTGTAATCAGCAGCAGGAGGTGGGGGTCAGTGCTCTGTAATCAGCAGCAGGAGGTGGTGGTCAGTGCTCTGTAATCAGCAGCAGGAGGTGGTGGTGGTGAGTGCTCTGTAATCAGCAGCAGGAGGTGGTGGTGGTGGTGGTCAGTGCTCTGTAATCAGCAGCAGGAGGTGGTGATGGTGAGTGCTCTGTAATCAGCAGCAGGAGGTGTTGGTGGTGGTCAGTGCTCTGTAGTCAGCAGCAGGAGGTGGTGGTGGTCAGTGCTCTGTAATCAGCAGCAGGAGGTGGTGGTGGTCAGTGCTCTGTAATCAGCAGCAGGAGGTGGTGGTGGTCAGTGCTCTGTAATCAGCAGCAGGAGGTGGTGATGGTCAGTGCTCTGTAATCAGCAGCAGGAGGTGGTGGTGGTGGTCAGTGCTCTGTAATCAGCAGCAGGAGGTGGTGGTGGTGGTCAGCGCTCTATAATCAGCAGCAGGAGGTGGTGGTGGTGGTCAGCGCTCTATAATCAGCAGCAGGAGGAGGTGGTGGTGGTGGTGGTCAGTGCTCTGTAATCAGCAGGAGGAGGTGGAGGTGGTGGTGGTCAGTGCTCTGTAATCAGCAGCAGGAGGTGGTGGTGGTGGTGGTCAGTGCTCTGTAATGAGCAGCAGGAGGTGGTGGTGGTGGTGGTCAGTGCTCTGTTATGAGCAGCAGGAGGTGGTGATGGTGGTGGTCAGTGCTCTGTAATCAGCAGCAGGAGGTGGTGGTCAGTGCTCTGTAATCAGCAGCAGAAGGTGGTGGTGGTGGTGAGTGCTCTGTAATCAGCAGCAGGAGGTGGTGGTGGTGGTCAGTGCTCTGTAATCAGCAGCAGGAGGTGGTGGTGGTGGTGGTGGTCAGTGCTCTGTAATCAGCAGCAGGAGGTGGTGGTGGTCAGTGCTCTGTAATCAGCAGGAGGTGGTGATGGTCAGTGCTCTGTAATCAGCAGCAGGAGGTGGTGGTCAGTGCTCTGTAATCAGCAGCAGGAGGTGGTGGTGGTGGTGGTGGTGGTCAGTGCTCTGTAATCAGCAGCAGGAGGTGGTGGTGGTCAGTGCTCTGTAATCAGCAGGAGGTGGTGATGGTGGTGGTCAGTGCTCTGTAATCAGCAGCAGGAGGTGGTGGTGGTCAGTGCTCTGTAATCAGCAGCAGGAGGTGGTGGTGGTGGTCAGTGCTCTGTAATCAGCAGCAGGAGGTGGTGGTGGTCAGTGCTCTGTAATCAGCAGCAGGTGGTGGTGGTGGTGGTGGTCAGTGCTCTGTAATCAGCAGCAGGTGGTGGTGGTGGTGGTCAGTGCTCTGTAATCTGCAGCAGGAGGTGGTGGTGGTGGTCAGTGCTCTGTAATCAGCCGCAGTTGGAGGTGGTCAGTGCTCTGTACTCAGATGGGGGAGCTGAAATCTTGGTGTATGACCAGTAACTTGTGTTGTGCAGAGGAATGAAGGTCATTGAGAACAGAGCCACCAAAGATGAAGAGAAGATGCATGACCAGGATTTACAGCTTAAAGAGGCGAAGCACATAGCCGAGGACTCCGACAGGAAATACGAGGAGGTGAGTTCCTAAAGTCTGACAGTAAGTGGAGGTCTAAGGTTCATGTAAGATGGAGCTGGTCTGTCCAGTATGTTCCCCTCACATCTCTATACCTGTATCTCACCTGTCCAATACCTTCTCATTATATCACCACTATACCTGTATCTTACCTATCCAATACCTTCTTATTATATCACTATACCTGTGTCTTACCTATCCAATACCTTATTATATCACTATACCTGTATCTTACCTATCCAATACCTTCTTATTATATCACCACTATACCTGTATCTTACCTATCCAATACCTTCTCATTATATCATCACTATACCTGTATCTTACCTATCCAATACCTTCTCATTATATCATCACTATACCTGTATCTTACCTATCCAATACCTTCTTATTATATCTCTATACCTGTATCTTACCTATCCAATACCTTCTCATATCATCACTATACCTGTATCTTACCTATCCAATACCTTCTTATTATATCACTATACCTGTATCTTACCTACCTATCCAATACCTTCTTATTATATCTCTATACCTGTATCTTACCTATCCAATACTTTCTTATTATATCACCACTATACCTGTATCTTACCTATCCAATACCTTCTTATTATATCTCTATACCTGAATTTTACCTATCCAATACCTTCTCATTATATCACCACTATACCTGTATCTTACCTATCCAATACCTTCTTATTATATCATCACTATACCTGTATCTTACCTATCCTATACCTTCTCTTTATATCATCACTATACTTGTATCTTACCTATCCAATACCTTCTTATTATATCACTATACCTGTATCTTACCTATCCAATACCTTCTTATTATATCACTATACCTGTGTCTTACCTATCCAATACCTTATTATATCACTATACCTGTATCTTACCTATCCAATACATTTTTATTATCACTATACCTGTATCTTACCTATCCAATACCTTCTCATTATATCATCACTATACCTGTATCTTACCTATCCAATACCTTCTCATTATATCATCACTATACCTGCATCTTACCTGTCCAATACCTTATTATATCACTATACCTGTATCTTACCTATCTAATACCTTATTATATCACTATACCTGTATCTTACCTACCTATCCAATACCTTCTTATTATATCTCTATACCTGTATCTTACCTATCCAATACCTTCTCATTATATCGTCACTATACCTGTATCTTACCTATCCAATACCTTCTCATTATATCATCACTATACCTGTATCTTACCTATCCAATACCTTCTCATTATATCGTCACTATACCTGTATCTTACCTATCCAATACCTTCTCATTATATCATCACTATACCTGTATCTTACCTATCCAATACCTTCTTATCACTATACCTGTATCTTACCTATCCAATACCTTCTCATTATATCATCACTATACTTGTATCTTACCTATCCAATACCTTCTCATTATATCACTATACCTGTATCTTACCTATCCAATACCTTCTTATTATATCACTATACCTGTATCTTACCTATCCAATACCTTCTTATCACTATACCTGTATCTTACCTATCCAATACCTTCTCATTATATCATCACTATACCTGTATCTTACCTATCCAATACCTTCTCATTATATCATCACTATACCTGTATCTTACCTATCCAATACCTTCTTATCACTATACCTGTATCTTACCTATCCAATACCTTCTCATTATATCATCACTATACTTGTATCTTACCTATCCAATACCTTCTCATTATATCACTATACCTGTATCTTACCTATCCAATACCTTCTTATTATATCACTATACCTGTATCTTACCTATCCAATACCTTCTTATCACTATACCTGTATCTTACCTATCCAATACCTTCTCATTATATCATCACTATACCTGTTTCTTACCTATCCAATACCTTCTCATTATATCATCACTATACCTGTATCTTGCCTATCCAATACCTTCTTATATCACTATACCTGTATCTTACCTATCCAATACCTTATTATATCACTATACCTGTATCTTACCTATTCAATACCTTATTATATCACTATACCTGTATCTTACCTATCCAATACCTTATTATATCACTATACCTGTATCTTACCTATTCAATACCTTATTATATCACTATACCTGTATCTTACCTATCCAATACCTTCTTATATCACTATACCTGTATCTTACCTATCCAATACCTTATTATATCACTATACCTGTATCTTACCTATTAAAATACCTTCTTATTATATCACTATACATGTATCTTACCTATCTAATACCTTCTTATCACTATACCTGTATCTTACCTATCCAATACCTTATTATATCACTATACCTGTATCTTACCTATCCAGTACCTTCTCATTATATCATCACTATACCTGTGTCTTACCTATCCAATACCTTCTCATTATATCATCACTATACCTGTATCTTGCCTATCCAATACCTTCTTATTATATCATCACTATACCTGTATCTTACCTATCCAATACCTTCTCTTTATATCATCACTATACCTGTATCTTACCTATCCAATACCTTCTTATTATATCACTATACCTGTATCTTACCTATCCAATACCTTCTCTTTATATCATCACTATACCTGTATCTTACTTATCCAATACCTTCTCTTTATATCATCACTATACCTGTATCTTACCTATCCAATACCTTCTCTTTATATCATCACTATACCTGTATCTTACCTATCCAATACCTTCTTATTATATCACCACTATACCTGTATCTTACCTATCCAATACCTTATTATATCACTATACCTGTATCTTACCTATCCAATACCTTCTCATTATATCACTATACCTGTATCTTACCTATCCAATACCTTCTTATTATATCACTATACCTGTATCTTACCTATCCAATACCTTCTTATTATATCACTATACCTGAATCTTATCTGTCCTAACCTACCTTATATCTCTAAAGTTGCATCTAACCTTCCCAATTCTTTCTTCTCTATACCTGTATCTTACCTGTCCATCACCTGCCTCTCTTCTCTTTACCTGTATCTTGCAGTACCTCTCCAGTCGCTCCTTTTTTTCCCTATTTCTATCCCTGGATTTACCGGTCCTCCATGTCCGTCGTGTATCGCTATACCTGCATCTTACCTGTAAACCAGATTTAGTTTATAACTGTACCTGATACCAAGTTGTCCGCCGTACCCCTCTAATATCGCTATACTGTATTTCCATAACAAACTTAGGAATTTGGTTGTTTCTGGATCCTAAAGTTCAGATCTTGTATTTTCTAAGATGGTTCCAACCTGCACATGTTCTCTTGTATACAACAGGTGGCCCGCAAGCTGGTGGTTCTAGAGGGGGAACTAGAACGGTCTGAGGAGAGGGCAGAAGTAGCTGAGAGGTAAGTAACATTTTACAATGTGTACCGAATGTACTGAGGAACTGTATTTAAGGTGACCATTTACCAGCGATTGAGCAAAACAATAATTCTGGCTGTCAAAGATTATGGGGCGTATTTATCAGTGGAATAGCCGCAAATTTGTTTTAGATGGATATAATAAGGGCAGAGCCATGCACTCGGTGCCGACAGCCACTGGTAATTGCCGGCTGTAGCCATAGCTAGGGCTCTACTATGATAACGTCCCCAGTCCTTGCTACTTACCTAGTGCTTACCAAGGACTGGACCGCCGGCACTCTGTATATACCAGCTAGTTACTAAGATGGCGATAGCTAGGGCTCTACTGTGATAACGTCCCCAGTCCTTGCTACTTACCTAGTGCTCACCAAGGACAGGACCGCCGGCACTCTGTATATACCAGCTCCATACTAAGATGGCGATAGCAGATGTGATAAACAAGAAAAATAATGCTCTATTCTTATTATTTACTCACTTATTACCAGGTATTTATATAGCGCACATATATCCCACAGCGCTGTACAGAGAATATTTGGCCTCTCACATCAGTCCCTTCCCCAGTGGAGCTTACACTCTATGTTCCCGATCACATATACACTAGGGTTAGTTTTTGTCAGGAGCCACTTATCCTATCAGTATATTTTTGGATTGTGGGAGGAAACCCACGAGAACATGCAAACTCCACACAGTATATAGGTTAACTGGGGAGCAAGGTAAGAGCAGAGTTCAAGATCAGAGGGCAGGTGTCGCGATACTAGGAGAAGACAAGGCATGGATGTCAATCACTAAAACAGGGAGGAAGGAAGACGAGGTTTGGAGGGGAGAAGGCAGAAGTACCAGAAGAGGGGGAGGGGGATGAGATAGTTGAAGATAGCAAAAATCGGCCAAGAGAGGGAGGAGTTGAGGGACTATAAGAAGGACTGTGTTTGTAAGGAAAGTCCAGGACTGTAGGATGAAAGGGTGAATTTGAGGTGCAGGAAGTCAGTAAGAGAGGTCTCCAGAGGTACTCAGCCGATTAAGAGCACATTTAAAGATACTGGGTTGAAGTGAAATGTCAGGATTGACACGAGAATTAATAGACTGATGGTGAAGGATGTGGCAGTGGAGTCAAGGGCAGATGTGAGGGTAAGGTCACAGAGGGCGACACCTTGGTCAGGGTAGAAGAGACTGGAGAAGAAAGTCCATTGGAGTAGGCGCTGGGGGGGTTCAAGGCGTTAAGATTACACCTTTTGAGTGTTCCAATGTAGCCTTAACAGGAGAGGGGAGCAGAGGTGGAAGAATGATGCTGAAAGAGAAGCGGTTATGGTGGCAAGAAGAGGTGTTACTGACAGCAGCGACAGCGCACGGGTGGGAGAAAGTCAAGGGAGTGACTGCTGTGGTGGGAAGGGGAAGAGGACCATTGAGAAATGCCCAACGAGCAAGTTTGGATGTAGCAGGGTTGCTGGGATTGTCATCAGAAGGTCCCCTAGGATGGTGGTGGGAAGCCAAACAGAGAATTTACCCTGGAATTGGGCAACAGGACCATGAGAATGATAGATGGCGGAGATGCAAAAGTGTAAGGGAAGGAAAAGGGAGATGTAGTGGACCTTAGAGGAAGATAAGGAGAGAAGTAATATCTGATGCCCAGGGTTCTGCATCACCCAGTCTGCCAAGTGTCCTGGAGCTCTGCATATACTACATAAAGCAGAATAACTCTTACCAGACAGCTAGACTGGAGATTTCAATTATTAATGGTTGTTCTATACTTATCCTAATGGTGGTTTTGCATAGATGTAAACATAATGGACTGATAAACAGTTTCTCAACTGAGCTCTAATGTCTGTCTGACCCAATCATTAGTCTTCAGTTCCCCCGGTAATGGCCATGAGCTGAGGACACAGGCGTGTAGCCACAGCAAAGATGGATGATATACCTGAAGCCATGTCACCAAGCTGGGATTATTGTCACTGAAATGGAGATTGTGGGAAGAATCTAACATTCCCTCAATGTTCACAATCCTCTGTGTAGCAATAGAACATCTAATTATTAGAAGGACAGACATGACCTGCAACGTTCTCACCACTTTTCCTTTCCAAGTCGGCACAGGCAGCTAGAAGCAGAACTTCGAACCGTGGATCAGAGCTTGAAATCTGTCATAGCAGCAGAGGAGGAGGTACTGGAAGGGAGGACACATCTCCCATCTCTTCCTGTCTGTCCTCTGCCAATGTCTCTGATCCTTCAGCTCTATCACTCTCTGCTCTTTCCACAATGTGACATCTTCTGCTCACAATGATATACCTGAGATAGCCACAACATGGCAGCTCGAAGCAGAAGACAATCCACCAAAACCCATCAATTCTGACTTGTTCCTCATGCTAGTGACACTTTGTGGTTGTCGCTATGGCACACCTAACGTGTGTCTACTGTATGTAGTCAATATGGTATCCTCTAGTTTTTAGGTTGTAGGGTGGCATTATAAATCATAAGAGTAGATATATGGCACTTACTGATTTTATGGTCTTTATCTCAGATATTTTCTCCTCATCCCTCTGTGTTTATATGTCACAGCCCATCTATACTTCTGTATTTTGCTGTCACTTCATTGTCTGTTTTCATTTACACACAAACTTATTGTTGCTATTCTACCATTTTCTTTTCTCTCTCCTCTTTTGTCTCTATTACACCATTTTGTGTTCCCTGACACCCCCAATTTCCCCCTCCCTCCCATTTCCGTCCCTTGTGTTAATATCTTGGTACAGTAAATGTGGTGACTTGGAGGAGGAACTGAAGAATGTCACCAATAATCTAAAGTCCATTGAGGCTCAAGCTGATAAGGTATTAAGTGTTTGCCTACAGGATAGTCTGCCTGTTATAACACGTAGAGACCCCCCCATCCTCTAATACCTCAGGGATCCCAGTCTTATTTTCCTGTTGTATGCTGTGGAGCGGCCACCCCTCCAATATGTAGTGAACGCCAGTCTTGTCTGTTCTAACACGACGGCTCCAGCTTTCTAACACTGCTAATTCTAGTGCGAAACGCGTGATTCACAAATCTTCTTGTTCTTTGTCCCTGGTTTATGGAATTATTGTTGTCATTTTTCTGTTTACTGAGAGTTCTACAAATCCCTAATGTTACACATGTATCCTGTCATAGTATTCATCAAAGGAAGACAAATACGAAGAGGAGATCAGGCATCTTACTGAACGGCTGAAGGAGGTAAGACCAGGCTGGTGTAAGTACCAGAGTGGATCCACACTGATACTTTATGAGCGATACAAGGCTGCTGCATTGCTGGGTCTTTACACGCAGTTATGTTATTGTTTCTCAGACTGAAAGCAGAGTAGAGTTTGCAGAGAAATCAGTGGCCAAGCTGGAGAAGACCATTGATGATCTGGAAGGTAAAAGGATTTCTCAGTTGTCTATTGACCTTGCACCCTCATATACAGGAGCCTATTGTACTTTAAGCTTTTATCTGGAAGAGATATTTTGATTTTCTTACATATATTTCTTTCTATATCTTTTTACTTCCCATGTCATGTACTCGTCTCCGCTTGTTTCTCCTTGTTGTTATGTAACAATGTCTCATCCCACCCACTCTGTGTATATGTTTCTTCCTTCTGTGTCATCTTGTGCAATACATCTCCACCCCCGCTTCCTCTCTGCCACTTATGATGTCCCCTCCTATGCTTTGTGGTGATATTCTCCAGATGAGGTCTATGCTCAGAAGATGAAGTATAAGGCCATCAGTGAGGAGCTGGACAATGCCCTTAATGACATCACCTCACTCTGAGCCCTGGTTTCCACATGTTGTCTCTCCTGCCATGATCTGTCCCTTTACCACCTTCTCCTGCTGGCTGTATCTGCTGAACAACATGGCACCTTCCATCCTCTACACAAGACTCTTTCGCCTGCCTGTCTCTGGATTACTGCTACATGTTAGATTGACTGTCAGTCATATATCTTTTACTTCTTGCATGTCTCTCAGCTTTATCCAGCCATGGGGCATTTAGTATCCAGCCTGATGCCACGGCCTTCTACTTTTGGTAATGACTGTAGGAAATCCCAGTGTGTCACCAGCTCTTCGTGCCTTGTACATAAAGCTGGATCGGTCTCATTTACTGTGTAGTATGTGCGGGTTCCCATCTCTCTCATGGCGTGTGTATATGTGAGTGAGTGCAGGAGAGGGCTAGTGATGGGTACAGACTTACATGCTGGGGGCAGTGCTCTGGGGACACTAAGGTCACATCTCTCTGTGCCGACAATTAAATAAACTGTTTCTTCTCTAGCTACCTGCTTCTTATTGTGTCACTGTCTCCATCTTTCCTTCACATTCAGGGCGTTGTCCCATAAAACAGAAAATAATGAGCCTAAATGCCTTCACAGAACACCCCTCATGGGTAACACAGTATCATGTGTGATAGATAGGTAGATCCTGATTGTACATTGGTCATGTTGTGGTGTAGACCAATGTAGCAGATCATTCCTGTTGACTTTTAACTCAGATAAGAAATTCTCTGAACAAGATAAGAAAATTCTCCAGAAAGTGGGAAAATGCCAAACACTAGCAGATTCATCTCAAAGGGGGATATTCACTAACGTGTGGGTTTATAGAGGTGATGTTGCCCAGAGCAACCAGATTCTAGCTTTTATCTTCTAGAAGGTGCTAGAGAAATGATAGCTAGACTGATTGGTTGCTATGGGCAACATCTCCACTTCTAAAAAAAACTCACTTTAGTAACTGTACCCCATGGAGTGAAACGACGTTGGTTAATGTAAGAGATTTAAGCTATATTGAAAAATTCTAATGGTGCATACACACGGTCAGATCTGTCAGATGAATGATGAACGATTTTACCAACAATTTGATTGATTTCAGACAGTATTAACATAAATGAAATTGTCAAAATCTGACTGCAAACACAGACAAGGTCAGATATCGTTACCCGACATGCGGGAACGCGCATCGTTCATTGTTACAGGTTCACAAGTCAGATATGAATGAATTTTAAAATAGTTATTCATATCGGACAACAAATCTGACAGTGTGTATGCACCAAAGTCCTCAGTGAGTACGGTGCGTGGAGGAATTAGAGCGATAGACTGGAGAGGTACATTAGGATTGATTGGACAGGTAGGATATACTGGACATGTTTGATAGATTGGAAAGGTAGAATATATTAAACATGCAGTATAGAGTGGAGAGGCAGGATATAGTGGAGAGGCGGGATAGAGTGGAGAGGTAGGATAGAGTGGAGAGGTAGAATATATTAAACAGGCAGGATAGAGTGGAGAGGCAGGATATAGTGGAGAGGCCAGATAGAGTGGAGAGGTAGAATTTATTAAACAGGCAGGATAGAGTGGAGAGGCGGGATACAGTGGAGAGGTAGAATATATTAAACATGCAGGATAGAGTGGAGAGGCGGGATAGAGTGGAGAGGCGGGATAGAATTTATTAAACATGCAGGATAGAGTGGAGAGGTGGGATAGAGTGGAGAGGTAGAATTTATTAAACAGGCTGGATAGAGTGGAGAGACGGGATAGAGTGGAGAGGTAGAATATATTAAACAGGCAGGATAGTGTGGAGAGGCAGGATATATTAAACAGGCAGGATAGAGTGGAGAGGCAGGATAGAATGGAAAGGTAGAATATATTAAACTGGCAGGATAGAGTGGAGAAACGGGATAGAATGGAAAGGTAGAATATATTAAACAGGCAGGATAGAGTGGAGGAGGTAGTATATATTAAACAGGCAGGATAGAGTGGAGAGGCGGGATAGAGTGGAGAGGTAGAATATATTAAACTGGCTGGATAGAGTGGAGAAACGGGATAGAATGGAAAGGTAGAATATATTAAACAGGCAGGATAGAGTGGAGAGGCGGGATAGAGTGGAGAGGTAGAATATATTAAACAGGCTGGATAGAGTGGAGAAACGGGATAGAATGGAAAGGTAGAATATATTAAACAGGCAGGATAGAGTGGAGAGGCGGGATATATTAAACAGGCAGGATAGAGTGGAGAGGCAGGATAGAATGGAAAGGTAGAATATATTAAACTGGCAGGATAGAGTGGAGGAGGTAGTATATATTAAACAGGCAGGATAGAGTGGAGAGGCGGGATAAGTGGAGAGGTAGAATATATTAAACAGGCTGGATAGACTGGAAAGGCGGGATATATTAAACTGGCGGGACAGAAGGGAGAGGTGGGACAGAGTGGAGAGGCAGGATAGAGTGGAGAGGCGGGATAGATTAAACAGACTGGATAGAGTGGAGAGGTGGGATAGAGTGGAGAGGCAGAATATATTAAACAGGCGGGAGAGAGGGGAGAGGCGGGACAGAGTCTGATGAGGGTGGGGGGCTACTCATGGAATATGAAGCAGGTGCATTTAGAAACATGCTGCTTGAAGTGACATTTGTAGATTACGGTAAATTAGAGAATTTTAGGTGCTGTTCTATAAACAGATCATTGGTGAATTGAATGTACAGAAATAATGGAAGTAGAGGGAAGTTATTATTTATTATTATCATCATCCTTTTATTTATATGGCGCCACAAGTGTTCCGCAGCGCCTTACATAGTACATAGAACTAATAGGTGAACAAGAAACAAGTAACTTACAGTACATTACAGTGCAGGACAAGGACACGACTTATATACATTGCTGAAATAGTGATTAAAGCACTCACAATAAGCTGCCGGGAGTTGGCGGTCCCGTGTTAGGTGCCCTAATGGGGAGTAGAGAGTAGAAGAAAATGTAAAGAGAAGCACATGAGGGAAGAGGTCCCTGCTCGTGAGAGCTTACATTCTAAGGGAAGTGGTGGAGAACCTTGTAGAGTAAGTGACAATTATTGCTGGAGGAGACGATGAGGCAGCGTTATTTGCCTGTACGCTATTGCAGACCAATTTCATTAGACCCCTCATGGAAGGAGCATGAAGAATTGGGGGAGATAAAGCAGCAGCTCTGTATATAAGTGGTACATTAGTGAATAGCTGAGCTAATGGAATAATACAGTTACACAGTTTGGCTGTTGGTATAAGTTAGAAGCCGGAGTATCTGTGTAGACTGTCAGGTCCTGTGATGTCAGCGGGGGATGGTGGGTCCTGTGATGTCAGCGGGGGATGGTGGGTCCTGTGATGTCAGCGGGGGATGGTGGGTCCTGTGATGTCAGCGGGGGATGGTGGGTCCTGTGATGTCAGCGGGGGATGGTGTAAGCTCACTCTTCATACACAGGACTCTATTTCCATGAAAGGTCTGTCCGCTGTCCTCCTAAAACTACACGTTCCCTTTTCTATCTCTGATCCCATCTGTGCTGTATCATCATCATCATCATCATCATCATCTCTACATCCTACCTGGGATCCAGGTCTAACACATACAGAGACATGCTGGTACTCTTAGTGCATGGCGTAAGTATCACCATTGTATCATATAGGTGGATATCAGTGCACAACATTATGAAGATGTATATGAGACATAAGGGGCGACTCAGACCTGGACGTTAAGCCGCGATTGCGCGCATTCCAAAGGGGCCGGGTATGCAAAGTCTCGTGTAAGGACGCCCTGTATGTCTTAGAGAGCGACGGCAGAGCGAGCGCACGCTGGTATAAAGGTGTTCACCTTTCTCTTTTAGCACACGTCATCTCCAGGAAGTGTATGATTAATCAGTAACATCGAGAACCATCGGAGCTGCACGCAGCGCTTGAGGTAGACCCTGCCATAAGCACTGCGATCACTGCCGGCTGAAAAACAACCTAGTGACGTGTACAATGACGCCTCCATGCTAATTATGCACACCCGTAAAACTCCGCTTTGACGCCCAGACACGCCTGCGTTCACAAGCACCTTCCCCTGTTACCACCCACCAACGGCACTGTCACTCAAAGTAGCGCTCAGTCTTTGTGCTACTAGCGCACGATTCCTGATCGCAGTCACTGGTTCACGCACTGTGATGCATGCGCAGACTGGCAACAATCGCCCATAGCGAGCGATCACGGCTTAGCATCCGGATCTGAACCAGGCCCATAGGCCATTGGGATGGTCAGAATACCAGGTAACATATGGTCAGAAGATTCCTGTAAGACATAGGGGTAAATTTGCTAAGATTCGATTTGGTCCCGATTTGTCCCGTTTTTCAACTCTGATAGGATCGATCAAAAACTAACATTTTTTTCACAAAATTGTTTTTTCTTTTTTTAAATTTATAATATTATTATTATTATTATTAATTATTATTATCGGGAATTTACCAAGCTCCCGGTTTTGACAGGATCGTTTTGATTGATGGAGTATTTGGTCGATCCTGTCAATTTTGAAGTCCCGTTTTACCGGCCAAGTTTCTCTCCCGAACAAGTAGGCCGCACATATCAGTGAATTAGGTTATTTTTAGGGTTAATTTTGTTAAAAAAAAAAAAAAACCCACACTAACCAGCCCCGAACTTGCCAGCCTGTCCTGGTACTTAAAATTATGGGGAACAAAACGAGTAGGGTTCCACCGTAATTAATTTAGGTACCAGCACCAGGCTGCAAGGCCAGTCCTGGTTTTAATTATAGGGGGAAAAAAAAATAAATAATTTTGTAGGGGTACCCTCTTAAATAAAACCAGCACCAAACCCTTTCTTGCGTGGGTCTGATGCCACAGCCATGGAAGCCCTTTCACCGGGCCCCCCAGCCACAGCATCAGTCCTGACCGCGAGTCAGCCCAGGGATCCCTGGGGAGTTGGCCCCCCCAATAAAGGGGTCCCCCTCTCCAGGGCACCCCTGCCCTAGGCTGATAGCCAGGGGCTATCCCCGCCACCCCTGGGCAGTGGGTGCCGGGTTCATAGTGTATAAAAAATAGAATTAACAACATTGTCTTCACAGTCAAACTGCAGCTCCCAGCAAGCCTCCCCCGCATACTGGTACTTGGAGAACTCACTTCATTTTTTTTATTTTTATTTTTTTATTAACCCTTAGAACACACTTGCCATTCAGAAACATACACAAATCACATTGATTTGTGTATGTTCGATGGCAACTCGCAGCTCAGGAGTTGGTGCATGTAACACTTCTACTGAGTCCCCGATTTGAGTGTAAAACGGGCGACTTTAGCAAAACTAATAATGGTAAACTCCTGATTTTTATTAAAAAAAGTGAAAAATGAAGAAATCACCCGAATATAATGATCGTTAATATCACTTTTTTGCAAATCGGAAATTATCACCTGAAAATGCAAATCGGGCCAAACACGGATCTTAGTAAAATTTACCCCATACTCTTTTGGGATTGTCAGAATACACGTAACATATGGTCAGAAGATTCCTGTAAGACAGTGGGCCTGACTCAGAATCGCTCGCTAGATGCGATCGCGCGATGTGTATGCAAATTGCGTAGGCAGTGTTATCACACAGCAATGAATTAACACGCCCAGTATTTCTTAGAGAGCGATCACAGTGTATGCAGACACCCACCAGCCTGTTTTAAGACGCCCACTTGTGCACGTCATGTCCAGGAAGTGTATGCAACCATCGGTACATCCGATCTATCGCAGCGCTTGAGGTTGACCATACCCTGCCGCAAGCACTTCAGTGTAGAAACAAGTAAGGTGACGTGTACTATGACGCTGTCTTATAATTATGCGCACCTCTAACACGCCATTGAGATGCTCAGGCACACCTGCGTTTGCAAGTCCACTCCCCCGTTTTGAATGGCCAGCCCCTGTCACCACCTACAAACGGCTTCTCTTGTCACTCACTCTGATGGGCTGTCTATGCGCAGCGAGCGAATGCATTGTGTACTTTCGCTAAGGTATGTGCACGCGCACAATGCATACCATCGGCAGCAGCGAGTGTACGCATCTTAGCGAGCGGCTCTGAATCAGGCCCATAGTCCATTGGATTACAGATTACATACGGTCAGAGGATTCCTGTAAGACATAGGGCCTGATTCAGCTTTGGGAATAGAGTGAGAATTAGCACTTACAGTAACTGTGTACCTGAACAAACCATACTGCAATGCAAGGGGTGTAAATACATACATTTTATATTGCATGCAGGGTAAATACTGGCTGCTTTTACATGTAGCCCACAAATATTGCACAGCTTTATTATTGGCCTATAATTTAGATGTCAGTTTGGACACCTCCCTCCCAAATCTAAACCTCTCTGCACATCTTACATCTATCTGCCCCCCCCCTGCAATGCAGCCTGGTTACATCTTACATCTGCCCCCCCTGCAGTACAGCCTGGTTACATCTTACATCTGCCCCCCCCCCCTGCAGTGCAGCCTGGTTACACCTTACATCTGCTCCCCCTGCAGTGCAGCCTGGTTACATCTTACATCTGCTCCCCCTGCAGTGCAGCCTGGTTACACCTTACATCTGCCCCCCCCTGCAGTACAGCCTGGTTACATCTTACATCTGCCCCCCCCCCCTGCAGTACAGCCTGGTTACACCTTACATCTGCTCCCCCTGCAGTGCAGCCTGGTTACACCTTACATCTGCCCCCCCCCTGCAGTACAGCCTGGTTACACCTTACATCTGCCCCCCCCCCCCTGCAGTACAGCCTGGTTACATCTTACATCTGCTCCCCCTGCAGTACAGCCTGGTTACATCTTACATCTGCCCCCCCCCCTGCAGTACAGCCTGGTTACATCTTACATCTGCGCCCCCCCCCTGCAGTACAGCCTGGTTACATCTTACATCTGCCCCCTGCAGTACAGCCTTGTTACATCTTACATCTGCCCCCCCTGCAGTACAGCCTGGTTACATCTTACATCTGCCCCCCCCCTGCAGTACAGCCTTGTTACATCTTACATCTGCCCCCCCTGCAGTACAGCCTGGTTACATCTTACATCTGCCCCCCCTGCAGTACAGCCTGGTTACATCTTACATCTGCCCCCTGCAGTACAGCCTGGTTACATCTTACATCTGCCCCCCCTGCAGTACAGCCTGGTTACATCTTACATCTGCCCCCCCCCTGCAGTACAGCCTTGTTACATCTTACATCTGCCCCCTGCAGTACAGCCTGGTTACATCTTACATCTGCCCCCCCCCCTGCAGTACAGCCTGGTTACACCTAGATGATCAGTAAGTGCTAAATCTCACTCTATTCCCAAAGCTGAATCAGGCCCTAACGGGGCTCATCCACTAGACGATTTTATCCCTGTCCAACCTCTTAACGATTTTCCCTTGAAGTTTCCCCTGAAATTTGATCTTCCACAATGTGCAAACGATCCAACGATAAACGATGTTGTTTCATTCTGTGATTGAGAAGCTGTCAGCTATAGTGGGCAGATAGTGGTTCATCGTTTGATCGTTCAGTGTGATCGATTTGTAAGCAACCAAGTGAAATGGACCTGCATGTTCAGTCGATGGAGGAGACGATCATAAGAGTTACAGATGAATCATATCTCCAATACATCTGTGTGTCAGTAGGCGGGGAGGGCGCTGATGTCCCACTTACGGCTCTGTTAAAGATGGGCTATTTGTCTATAGCCGGAAGCGGCTGCACTGAGGTTTGATGGACTGTACGTGTGACAGGGAAACTAAAGGTAGCGCTAGACAAAAACAAAAAAAATTATATAATTGATAATAAAGACCTTCATTCAGAGGCGACCATACGGTCTACGACTGCCTCGATGTTTGTCTAGTGCGTATGCGCACGAGGGAGCCGGTTCCTTCGTGCGCATGCGTGAGACCCGCTACGACCGTAGCGGGTCTCTTTCCAAAGGGGGCGAGCTGTCTATGTTGATCGCCCCGTTTGGAAGGCGGGCTGGGGGGGGGTGGCAGCCCAAACTGAGGCGTTCCCATGGGAACGCCTGCCGTTTGGGGGAGGCCCCACTGACATCACTAGTGACAGAGCCAGAAGTGCTCCGGGGCTTACGACAAGCGAGACCCTACCCTAGGGTCTCGTCATAAGCCCCGATGGTCTATGACCATCGCGACCATCACCCTAGTGGTCGTTAGAGCTGTGGGTGTAAACCCACAACCCAACAACCGAAACAGAGGCGGCCGGTCAGGATGCTAGTGGCCGCCCAGTTTCTGAGCGACCGCTTGCATCCTCCGACCGCCTCTGAATGAGGGCCCAAATATCTTAGTTTATATATGTATTTTTAAACTGTCCATGTGTATTTTTGAATTAAGTACTGTATAATATATAACCTAAAAGCAGATAGCCCACTGTGCAATGGTTTAATAGATCTGCATAAATATCAGACCCTATATCCAAAGGATTTGTAGATGCAAAAAAAATTGTCAAATGATTATCCAAAAACATTCAATGTCAGTGATGGTAACAACATTGCACTTATATCAATCCGTCGTCTTGTATATCAGCATATTGTTACAGAAATAGAAATACAGTTGCAGGATTGAGGCCAACGTAATAGCACGTCCTTGGGGGAAGAAATCTCCCAGCATGCACTATTTCCCAGCATGCACTATTTCCCAGCTCCCAGCATGCACTATTACGCACGGACACTGTTGGCCTTAATCCTGCAACTATGGGCCTGATTCAGAGCCGGACGCTCTGACCAGAGCGCTCACTCTGAATCAGGGCCCTTCTCCATTAAAATGGAGCGTCCTCCTGGATGCTCATATAGCTGTGGGTCACCACCCACAGCATATACGAGCGTCCAACAAGATGGTCGCGATGGTCTTGACCATCGGACTTACGAAGGAAACCCTGCGGTCGGGTTTCCCAGCCACAAGCCCAGGAGTGATTTTGGCTCTATCAGAGCCAAAATCACTCCCACTGACATCACTAGTGATATCAGTGGGGCCGGCTTCAGACGGTAGGCGTTCCCATGGGAACGCCTCCGTCTGGCAGGCACGCCCCCAGCACGCCCACCAAAGGGGGCGTGCTGTCAATCAACATCGACAGCACGCCCCCTTTGGTGCGAGACCCGGAGCGATGGGAAGCCCGTCGCTCGCCGGGTCTCGCGTATGCGCACGACGGAGCTCCCTCCGTCATGCGCAGTGGGGAACATCGACCCACTTGCGAGCGTACTGCCGCTCGCGAGAGGGTCTGAATGACCCCTTATATGTCTAAAGATATTTATACAGATGTATTAAACTGTTGCACAGTGGGCTAATTGTTTTTAGGTTATATATTATTTTGAAACTGTCCATGTGTATTGCTGTTATTGTGTTTTTTTTTAATCAAGATATTTTTTTTTATTAATATTATTTTCATTCTTTGTCTAGCGCTACATTTTAATTTTTCCTATTTGGCATTGTGAGAGTTCAGCAGAACCCGTCTTACGTGTGTAGCTAGTTATCATTAACACATTTCTTTCACCATCAGGTTGATTAGATTATTTTAGTATAATTTATTCCACTATCTGGAGCGAGTTGTAAATTATTCTGCATGTGTGACATAGTCCTCTGAGATGATAGAAGTGGTATTTTAGTCATGTGTGAGATGGGCCATTCCATGAAACGTCCCATATGTGACACTGGAAAATAAAATTATAGCTCTTTCTATAGGTTTTCTTGAAAAATATAACAGGCTCTTAAAACAAAGAGTTGAGCTGAATTATCACCTAGAAGTTTCCTTTCTGTCCCGTACGTGACATGGAATGGTCAGATAAACCTGTGTGTCTCTGTACGTGACATGGAATGGTCAGATAAACCTGTGTGTCTCTGTACGTGACATGGAATGGTCAGATAAAGCTGTGTGTCTGTACGTGACATGGAATGATCAGATATTAAAGCTTTGTATCCCATACGTGACATGGAATGGTCAGATATTAAAGCTTTGGGTCTCTGTACGTGACATGGAATGGTCAGATATTAAAGCTTTGGGTCTCTGTACGTGACATGGAATGGTCAGATAAAGCTGTGTGTCTCTGTACGTGGCATGGAATGGTCAGATAGTAAAGCTGTGTGTCTCTGTACGTGGCATGGAATGGTCAGATAGTAAAGCTGTGTGTCTCTGTACGTGGCATGGAATGGTCAGAGCTGTGTGTCTCTGTACGTGACATGGAATGGTCAGAGCTGTGTGTCTCTGTACGTGACATGGAATGGTCAGATAGTAAAGCTGTGTGTCTGTACGTGACATGGAATGGTCAGATAGTAAAGCTGTGTGTCTCTGTACGTGACATGGAATGGTCAGATAGTAAAGCTGTGTATCTCTGTACGTGACATGGAATGGTCAGATAGTAAAGCTGTGTGTCTCTGTACGTGACATGGAATGGTCAGAGCTTTGTGTCTCTGTATGTGACATGGAATGGTCAGATAGTAAAGCTGTGTGTCTCTGTACGTGACATGGAATGGTCAGAGCTTTGTGTCTCTGTACGTGACATGGAATGGTCAGAGCTGTGTGTCTGTACGTGACATGGAATGGTCAGATAAAGCTGTGTGTCTCTGTACGTGACATGGAATGGTCAGATAAAGCTGTGTGTCTCTGTACGTGACATGGAATGGTCAGATAAAGCTGTGTGTCTCTGTACGTGACATGGAATGGTCAGAGCTTTGGGTCTCTGTACGTGACATGGAATGGTCGCATATTAAAGCTTTGTGTCTGTCTGATTGTTACACTTTGTGCCTCTAGAGACCCTTACGGTGGCTAAGGAAGAAAACATCACCATTCAGCAGACACTGGACCAGACCTTGCTGGAGCTGAACAACATGTAACAGACATCCCCCATGGGCCTCTTCACACCAGTCACGACCACCAGCACTTTGCTCCCATGGGGCACATTTTGTTTCACGCCATCACACGTACTCAGGATTCATCTGAGAAGCCAGAAGATACAGGAGGACCTCTCACTGTCTGCTGTGCTCCCACTAATCCTCATCCAGCCACAAATCCTACTCTCTGGTGTCCCAGTCACTGCCACGGCACATCCCCCATAGATGTGTATAAGTTATATGGCCACGGCACATCCCCCATAGATGTGTATAAGTTATATGGCCACGGCACGTCCCCCATAGATGTGTATAAGTTATATGGCCACGGCACGTCCCCCATAGATGTGTATAAGTTATATGGCCACGGCACGTCCCCCATAGATGTGTATAAGTTATATGGCCACGGCACATCCCCCATAGATGTGTATAAGTTATATGGCCACGGCACGTCCCCCATAGATGTGTATAAGTTATATGGCCACGGCACGTCCCCCATAGATGTGTATAAGTTATATGGCCAGAGGACAGTCTCCATGCTCATTTTCATTCTGGATGACATTTGCTTCCAAATCATTTTTAATCTTATTGCTCAGAAGGGTTTAACTAATTGTTTATAGGTGATTAAATCCCTGACACAAACTGTTTCACACTGCGCATTTTATTGTAGGTTAAAGATAACCGGTTCCAAGATGACAGGAGCGGGTACCATGGCCGATCTATATAACATGGCCCCACCTACCTACTACCTGTAATCCCAATCACTGACCTATGGCTGCCATACTCTTATATAATTATCACATATCTCATGTGTCCTGTAATCCCAATCACTGACCTATGGCTGCCATACTCTTATATAACTATCATATATCTCATGTGTCCTGTAATCCCAATCACTGACCTATGGCTGCCATACTCTTATATAACTATCATATATCTCATGTGTCCTGTAATCCCAATCACTGATCTATAGCTGCCATACTCTTATATAATTATCACATATCTCATGTGTGCTCTAATCCCAATCACTGACCTATAGCTGCAATACTCTTATATAACTATCATATATCTCATGTGTCCTGTAATCCCAATCACTGACCTATGGCTGCCATACTCTTATATAACTATCATATATCTCATGTGTCCTGTAATCCCAATCACTGACCTATGGCTGCCATACTCTTATATAACTATCATATATCTCATGTGTCCTGTAATCCCAGTCACTGACCTATGGCTGCCATACTCTTATAGAACTATCATATATCTCATGTGTCCTGTAATCCCAATCACTGACCTATGGCTACCATACTCTTATACAACTATCATATATCTCATGTGTCCTGTAATCCCAATCACTGACCTATAGCTGCCATACTCTTATATAACTATCATATATCTCATGTGTCCTGTAATCCCAATCACTGACCTATGGCTGCCATACTCTTATACAATTATCATATATCTCATGTGTCCTGTAATCCCAATCACTGACCTATAGCTGCCATACTCTTATACAACTATCATATATCTCATGTGTCCTGTAATCCCAATCACTGACCTATGGCTGCCATACTCTTATACAACTATCATATATCTCATGTGTCCTGTAATCCCAATCACTGACCTATAGCTGCCATACTCTTATACAACTATCATATATCTCATGTGTCCTGTAATCCCAATCACTGACCTATAGCTGCCATACTCTTATATAATTATCACATATCTCATGTGTGCTCTAATCCCAGTCTCCGATCTATAGCTGCCATACTCTTATATAATTATCATATATCTCATGTGTGCTGTAATCCCAATCACTGACCAATGGCTGCAATACTCTTATATAACTATCCCATATCTCATGTACTCAATTATACATTGTTACTCTACTAGAGGCTAAATTACCTGGTGGAGCAAGTCCACTAATTAACATGGGTGCTTGGTTTTATTCTACAGTAACTACATCCAGATTCGCCCTCCTGCCAATCAAAGTGGGCAGACACCACACCCCTGTGCCCGCCTTTTGTTGCCAGTGGGCTGTAACATACAGAACCAGTTCCTGCCAGTGATAGGAATGGCGTTGTATCTCTGTTCAGTAACCTACAATTAAGTTTTCCCAGTGGTAATAACTTACATGATTATCTCTTACAATAACATGTATTTCACCTTTATTAGACCTAAGGCAGCTCTCAATGAGTTTTAGACACTGGCCAGTACTTTACTCACCCATCACATGTGCATTAATGAGCTATATATAGAGAGTATTACCATCAAATTACATTATACAGCATTCCCAGGACTATGGTGTACTCACTGCAGTGCATTAATGAGCTATATAGAGAGGTTACATTATACTGCATTCCCAGGACTAAGGTGTACTCACTGCAGTGCATTAATGAGCTATATATAGAGTGTATTACCATCATGTTACATTATACAGCATTCCCAGGACTAAGGTGTCCTCACTGCAGTGCATTAATGAGCTATATATAGAGTGTATTACCATCATGTTACATTATACAGCATTCCCAGGACTATGGTGTACTCACTGCAGTGCATTATGAGCTATATATAGAGAGGTTACATTATACAGCATTCCCAGGACTATGGTGTACTCACTGCTGTGCATTAATGAGCTATACATAGAGAATATTACCATCATGTTACATTATACAGCATTCCCAGGACTATGGTGTCCTCACTGCAGTGCATTATGAGCTATATATAGAGAGGTTACAATATACAGCATTCCCAGGACTATGGTGTACTCACTGCAGTGCATTATGAGCTATATATAAAGAGGTTACATTATACAGCATTCCCAGGACTATGGTATACTCACCGCAGTGCATTAATGTGCTATATAGAGAGGATACATTATACTGCATTCCCAGGACTATGGTGTACTCACTGCAGTGCATTAATGAGCTATATATAGAGTGTATTACCATCATGTTACATTATACAGCATTCCCAGGACTATGGTGTCCTCACTGCAGTGCATTAATGAGCTATATATAGAGTGTATTACCATCATGTTACATTATATAGCATTCCCAGGACTATGGTGTCCTCACTGCAGTGCATTATGAGCTATATATAGAGAGGTTACATTATACAGCATTCCCAGGACTATGGTGTACTCACTGCAGTGCATTATGAGCTATATATAGAGAGGTTACATTATACAGCATTCCCAGGACTATGGTGTACTCACTGCTGTGCATTAATGAGCTATACATAGAGAATATTACCATCATGTTACATTATACAGCATTCCCAGGACTATTGTGTACTCACTGCAGTGCATTAATGAGCTATATAGAGAGGTTACATTATACAGCATTCCCAGGACTATGGTGTACTCACTGCAGTGCATTAATGAGCTATATAGAGAGGTTACATTATACAGCATTCCCAGGACTATGGTGTAGTCACTGCAGTGCATTAATGAGCTATATATAGAGAATATTACCATAATATTACATTATACAGCATTCCCAGGACTATGGTGTACTCACCGCAGTGCATTTTGAGCTAAATATAGAGGTTACATTATACAGCATTCCTAGGACTATGGTGTACTCACTGCAGTGCATTAATGAGCTATACATAGAGAATATTACCATCATGTTACATTATACAGCATTCCTAGGACTATGGTGTACTCACTGCAGTGCATTATGAGCTATATATAGAGAGGTTACATTAAACAGCATTCCCAGGACTATGGTGTACTCACTGCAGTGCATTAATGAGCTATACATAGAGAATATTACCATCATGTTACACTATACAGCATTCCAAGGACTATGGTGTACTCACTGCAGTGCATTAATGAGCTATATATAGAGAGGTTACATTATACTGCATTCCCAGGACTATGGTGTACTCACTGCAGTGCATTAATGAGCTATATAGAGAGGTTACATTATACAGCATTCCCAGGACTATGGTGTACTCACTGCAGTGCTTTAATGAGCTATATAAGAGTATATTACCATCATGTTACATTATACAGCATTCCCAGGACTATGGTGTACTCACTGCAGTGCACTAAAGAACTATATATAGAGAGGTTACATTATACAGCATTCCCAGGACTATTGTGTACTCACTGCAGTGCATTAATGAGCTATATATAGAGTATATTACCATCATGTTACATTATACAGCATTCCCAGGACTATGGTTTACTCACTGCAGTGAATTAATGAGCTATACATAGAGAGTATTACCATCATGTTACATTATACAGCATTCCCAGGACTATGGTGTACTCACTGCAGTGCATTAATGAGCTATATATAGAGAGGTTACATTATACAGCATTCCCAGGACTATGGTGTACTCACTGCAGAGCATTAATGAGCTATACAGAGAGGTTACATTATACAGCATTCCCAGGACTATGGTGTCCTCACTGCAGTGCATTAATGAGCTATATATAGAGAGGTTACATTATTCAGCATTCCCAGGACTATGGTGTACTCACCGCAGTGCACTAATGAGCTATATATAGGAGGTTACATTATACAGCATTCCCAGGACTATGGTGTACTCACCGCAGTGCACTAATGAGCTATATATAGAGTATATTACCATCATGTTACAATATACAGCATTCCCAGGACTATGGTGTACTCACTGCAGTGCATTAATGAGCTATATAGAGAGGTAACATTATACAGCATTCCCAGGACTATGGTGTACTCACTGCAGTGCTTTAATGAGCTATATATAGAGTATATTACCATCATGTTACATTATACAGCATTCCCAGGACTATGGTTTACTCACTGCAGTGAATTAATGAGCTATACATAGAGAATATTACCATCATGTTACATTATACAGCATTCCCAGGACTATGGTGTACTCACTGCAGTGCATTATGAGCTATATATAGAGAGGTTACATTATACTGCATTCCCAGGACTATGGTGTACTCACTGCAGTGCATTATGAGCTATATATAAAGAGGTTACATTATACAGCATTCCCAGGACTATGGTGTACTCACTGCAGTGCATTAATGAGCTATACATAGAGAATATTACCATCATGTTACATTATACTGCATTCCCAGGACTATGGTGTACTCACTGCATTGCACTAATGAGCTATATAGAGAGGTTACATTTTACAGCATTCCCAGGACTATGGTGTACTCACTGCAGAGCATTAATGAGCTATATAGAGAGGTTACATTATACAGCATTCCCTGGACTATGGTGTCCTCACTGCAGTGCATTATGAGCTATATATAGAGAGGTTACATTATACAGCATTCCCAGGACTATGGTGTACTCACTGCAGTGCATTAATGAGCTATACATAGAGAATATTACCATCATGTTACATTATACAGCATTCCCAGGACTATGGTGTACTCACTGCAGTGCATTATGAGCTATATATAGAGAGGTTACATTAAACAGCATTCCCAGGACTATGGTGTACTCACTGCAGTGCATTAATGAGCTATACATAGAGAATATTACCATCATGTTACACTATACAGCATTCCCAGGACTATGGTGTACTCACTGCAGTGCATTATGAGCTATATATAAAGAGGTTACATTATACAGCATTCCCAGGACTATGGTGTACTCACTGCAGTGCATTAATGAGCTATAAAGAGAGGTTACATTATACAGCATTCCCAGGACTATGGTGTACTCACTGCAGTGCATTATGAGCTATAGAAGAGTATATTACCATCATGTTACATTATATAGCATTCCCAGGACTATGGTGTACTCACTGCAGTGCATTAATGAGCTATATAGAGAGGATACATTATACTGCATTCCCAGGACTATGGTGTACTCACTGCAGTGCATTAATGAGCTATATATAGAGTGTATTACCATCATGTTACATTATACAGCATTCCCAGGACTATGGTGTCCTCACTGCAGTGCATTAATGAGCTATATATAGAGTGTATTACCATCATGTTACATTATATAGCATTCCCTGGACTATGGTGTCCTCACTGCAGTGCATTATGAGCTATATATAGAGAGGTTACATTATACAGCATTCCCAGGACTATGGTGTACTCACTGCAGTGCATTATGAGCTATATATAGAGAGGTTACATTATACAGCATTCCCAGGACTAAGGTGTACTCACTGCTGTGCATTAATGAGCTATACATAGAGAATATTACCATCATGTTACATTATACAGCATTCCCAGGACTATGGTGTACTCACTGCAGTGCATTAATGAGCTATATAGAGAGGTTACATTATACAGCATTCCCAGGACTATGGTGTAGTCACTGCAGTGCATTAATGAGCTATATATAGAGAATATTACCATAATGTTACATTATACAGCATTCCCAGGACTATGGTGTACTCACCGCAGTGCATTTTGAGCTAAATATAGAGGTTACATTATACAGCATTCCCAGGACTATGGTGTACTCACTGCAGTGCATTATGAGCTATATATAGAGAGGTTACATTATACAGCATTCCCAGGACTATGGTGTACTCACTGCAGTGCATTATGAGCTATATATAGAGAGGTTACATTATACAGCATTCCCAGGACTATGGTGTACTCACTGCAATGCATTAATGAGCTATACATAGAGAATATTACCATCATGTTACATTATAAAGCATTCCCAGGACTATGGTGTACTCACTGCAGTGCATTATGAGCTATATATAGAGAGGTTACATTAAACAGCATTCCCAGGACTATGGTGTACTCACTGCAGTGCATTAATGAGCTATACATAGAGAATATTACCATCATGTTACACTATACAGCATTCCCAGGACTATGGTGTACTCACTGCAGTGCATTAATGAGCTATATAGAGAGAGGTTACATTATACTGCATTCAAAGGACTATGGTGTACTCACTGCAGTGCATTATGAGCTATATATAAAGAGGTTACATTATACAGCATTCCCAGGACTATGGTGTACTCACTGCAGTGCATTAATGAGCTATAAAGAGAGGTTACATTATACAGCATTCCCAGGACTATGGTGTACTCACTGCAGTGCATTATGAGCTATATATAGAGAGGTTACATTATACAGCATTCCCAGGACTATGGTGTACTCACTGCAGTGATTTAATGAGCTATATAAGAGTATATTACCATCATGTTACATTATACAGCATTCCCAGGACTATGGTGTACTCACTGCAGTGCACTAAAGAACTATATATAGAGAGGTTACATTATACAGCATTCCCAGGACTATGGTGTACTCACTGCAGTGCATTAATGAGCTATATATAGAGTATATTACCATCATGTTACATTATACAGCATTCCCAGGACTATGGTTTACTCACTGCAGTGAATTAATGAGCTATACATAAAGAGTATTACCATTATGTTACATTATACAGCATTCCCAGGACTATGGTGTACTCACTGCAGTGCAATAATGAGCTATATATAGAGAGGTTACATTATACAGCATTCCCAGGACTATGGTGTACTCACTGCAGTGCATTAATGAGCTATATAGAGAGGTAACATTATACAGCATTCCCAGGACTATGGTGTACTCACTGCAGTGCACTAATGAGCTATATATAGAGAGGTTACATTATACAGCATTCCCAGGACTATGGTGTACTCACCGCAGTGCACTAATGAGCTATATAGAGAGGTTACATTATACAGCATTCCCAGGACTATGGTGTACTCACTGCAGTGCATTAATGAGCTATATATAGAGAGGTTACATTATTCAGCATTCCCAGGACTATGGTCTACTCACCGCAGTGCACTTATGAGCTATATATAGGAGGTTACATTATACAGCATTCCCAGGACTATGGTGTACTCACCGCAGTGCACTAATGAGCTATATATAGAGTATATTACCATCATGTTACAATATACAGCATTCCCAGGACTATGGTGTACTCACTGCAGTGCATTAATGAGCTATATAGAGAGGTAACATTATACAGCATTCCCAGGACTATGGTGTACTCACTGCATTGCTTTATTGAGCTATATCTAGAGTATATTACCATCATGTTACATTATACAGCATTCCCAGGACTATGGTGTACTCACTGCAGTGCACTAATGAGCTATATAGAGAGGTTACATTATACAGCACTCCCAGGACTATGGTGTACTCACCGCAGTGCACAAATGAGCTATATATAGAGTATATTACCATCATGTTACATTATACAGCATTCCCAGGACTATGGTTTACTCACTGCAGTGAATTAATGAGCTATATATAGAGAGGTTACATTATACTGCATTCCCAGGACTATGGTGTACTCACTGCATTGCACTAATGAGCTATATAGAGAGGTTACATTATACAGCATTCCCAGGACTATGGTGTACTCACTGCAGAGCATTAATGAGCTATATAGAGAGGTTACATTATACAGCATTCCCATGACTATGGTGTCCTCACTGCAGTGCATTATGAGCTATATATAGAGAGGTTACATTATACAGCATTCCCAGGACTATGGTGTACTCACTGCAGTGCATTAATGAGCTATACATAGAGAATATTACCATCATGTTACATTATACAGCATTCCCAGGACTATGGTGTACTCACTGCAGTGCATTATGAGCTATATATTGAGAGGTTACATTAAACAGCATTCCCAGGACTATGGTGTACTCACTGCAGTGCATTAATGAGCTATACATAGAGAATATTACCATCATGTTACAACATACAGCATTCCCAGGACTATGGTGTACTCACTGCAGTGCATTAATGAGCTATATAGAGAGGTAACATTACACAGCATTCCCAGGACTATGGTGTACTCACTGCAGTGCTTTAATGAGCTATATATAGAGTATATTACCATCATGTTACATTATACAGCATTCCCAGGACTATGGTGTACTCACTGCATTGCATTAATGAGCTATATAGAGAGAGAGAGGTTACATTATACAGCATTCCCAGGACTATGGTGTACTCACTGCAGTGCACTAATGAGCTATATAGAGAGGTTACATTATACAGCACTCCCAGGACTATGGTGTACTCACCGCAGTGCATTAATGAGCTATATATAGAAAGGTTACATTATACAGCATTCCCAGGACTATGGTGTATTCACCGCAGTGCACTAAAGAGCTATATATAGAGAGGTTACATTATACAGCATTCCCAGGACTATGGTGTACTCACTGCAGTGCATTATGAGCTATATATAGAGAAGTTACATTATACAGCATTCCCAGGACTATGGTGTACTCACTGCAGTGCATTATGAGCTATATATATATATATATATGAGAGAGAGAGAGATAGAGAGGTTACATTATACAGCATTCCCAGGACAATGGTGTACTCACTGCAGTGCATTAATGAGCTATATTTAGAGAGTATTACCATCATGTTACATTATACAGCATTCCCAGGACTATGGTGTACTCACTGCAGTGCATTAATGCGCTATATAGAGAGAGGTTACATTATACAGCATTCCCAGGACTATGGTGTACTCACTGCAGTGCATTAATGAGCTATATAGAGAGAGGTTACATTATACAGCATACCCAGGACTATGGTGTACTCACTGCAGTGCACTAATGAGCTATATATAGAGAGGTTACATTATACAGCATTCCCAGGACTATGGTGTACTCACTGCAGTGCACTAATGAGCTATATATAGAGAGGTTACATTATACAGCATTCCCAGGACTATGGTGTACTCACTGCAGTGCACTAATGAGCTATATATAGAGTATATTACAATCATGTTACATTATACAGCATTCCCAGGACTATGGTGTACTCACTGCAGTGCATTAATTAGCTATATATAGAGAGGTTACATTATACAGCATTCCCAGGACTATGGTGTACTCACTGCAGTGCATTAATGAGCTATATATAGAGAGTATTACCATCATGTTACATTATACAGCATTCCCAGGACTATGGTGTACTCACTGCAGTGCATTAATGAGCTATATAGAGAGAGGTTACATTATACAGCATTCCCAGGACTATGGTGAACTCACTGCAGTGCATTAATGAGCTATACATAGAGAATATTACCATCATGTTACATTATACAGCATTCCCAGGACTATGGTGTACTCACTGCAGTGCATTAATGAGCTATACATAGAGAGGTTATATTATACAGCATTCCCAGGACTATGGTGCTATATGTAGAGAGGTTACATTATACAGCATTCCCATGATTATGGTGTACTCACTGCAGTGCATTAATGAGCTATATATAGAGAGTATTACCATCATGTTACATTATACAGCATTCCCAGGACTATGGTGTACTCACTGCAGTGCATTAATGAGCTATATAGAGAGAGGTTACATTATACAGCATTCCCAGGACTATGGTGAACTCACTGCAGTGCATTAATGAGCTATACATAGAGAATATTACCATCATGTTACATTATACAGCATTCCCAGGACTATGGTGTACTCACTGCAGTGCATTAATGAGCTATACATAGAGAGGTTACATTATACAGCATTCCCAGGACTATGGTGTACTCACTGCAGTGCATTAATGAGCTATATAGAGAGGTAACATTATACAGCATTCCCAGGACTATGGTGTACTCACTGCAGTGCATTAATGAGCTATATGTAGAGAGGTTACATTATACAGCATTCCCATGATTATGGTGTACTCACTGCAGTGCATTAATGAGCAATACATAGAGAGTATTACCATCATGTTACATTATACAGCATTCCCAGGACTATGGTGTACTCACTGCAGTGCATTAATGAGCAATACATAGAGAGTATTACCATCATGTTACATTATACAGCATTCCCAGGACTATGGTGTACTCACTGCAGTGCATTAATGAGCTATATAGAGAGGTAACATTATACAGCATTCCCAGGACTATGGTGTACTCACTGCAGTGCATTAATGAGCTATACATAGAGAGTATTACAATCATGTTACATTATACAGCATTCCCAGGACTATGGTGTACTCACTGCAGTGCACTAATGAGCTATATATAGAGTATATTACCATCATGTTACAATATACAGCATTCCCAGGACAATGGTGTACTCACTGTAGTGTATTATGAGCTATAAATAGAGAGATTACATTATACAGCATTCCCAGGACTATGGTGTACTCACTGCAGTGCATTAATGAGCTATACATAGAGAATATTACCATCATGTTACAATATACAGCATTCCCAGGACTATGGTGTACTCACCACAGTGCACTAATGAGCTATATAGAGAGGTTACATTATACAGCATTCCCAGGACTATGGTGTACTCACTGCATTGCATTAATGAGCTATATAGAGAGAGAGGTTACATTATACAGCATTCCCAGAACTATGGTGTACTCACTGCAGTGCACTAATGAGCTATATAGAGAGGTTACATTATACAGCATTCCCAGGACTATTGTGTACTCACTGCAGTGCATTATGAGCTATATAGAGAGAGGTTACATTATACAGCATTCCCAGGACTATGGTGTACTCACTGCAGTGCATTAATGAGCTATATAGAGAGGTTACATTATTCAGCATTCCCAGGACTATGGTGTACTCACTGCAGTGCATTATGAGTATATATATATATATATATATATATATATATATGAGAGGTTACATTATACAGCATTCCCATGACTATGGTGTACTCACTGCAGTGCATTAATGAGCTATATATAGAGTAAATTACCATCATGTTACATTATACAGCATTCTCAGGACTATGGTTTATTCACTGCGGTGAATTAATGAGCTATATATAGAGAGGTTACATTATACAGCATTCCCATGACTATGGTGTACTCACTGCAGTGCATTAATGAGCTATACATAGAGAGTATTACCATCATGTTACATTATACAGCATTCCCAGGACTATGGTGTACTCACTGCAGTGCATTAATGAGCTATATAGAGAGGTTACATTATACAGCATTCCCAGGACTATGGTGTACTCACTGCAGTGCATTAATGAGCTATATAGAGAGGTTACATTATACAGCATTCCCAGGACTATGGTGTACTCACTGCAGTGCATTATGAGCTATATATAGAGGTTACATTATACAGCATTCCCAGGACTATGGTGTACTCACTGCATTGCATTAATGAGCTATATATAGAGAGGTTACATTATACAGCATTCCCAGGACTATGGTGTACTCACCGCAGTGCACTAATGAGCTATATTTAGAGAGTATTACCATCATGTTACATTATACAGCTTTCCCAGGACTATGGTGTGCTCACTGCAGTGCATTAATGAGCTATATATAGAGAGGTTACATTATACAGCATTCCCAGGACTATGGTGTACTCAATACAGTGCATTAATGAGCTATATAGAGAGAGGTTACATTATACAGCATTCCCAGGACTATGGTGTACTCACTGCAGTGCATTATGAGCTATATATAGAGAGGTTATATTATACAGCATTCCCAGGACTATGGTGTACTCACTGCAGTGCATTAATGAGCTATATATAGAGTATATTACCATCATGTTACATTATACAGCATTCCCAGGACTATGGTGTACTCACTGCAGTGCATTAATGAGCTATATATAGAGTATATTACCATCATGTTACATTATACAGCATTCCCAGGACTATGGTATACTCACTGCAGTGCATTATGAGCTATATATAGAGAGGTTACATTATACAGCATTCCCAGGACTATGGTGTACTCACTGCAGTGCATTATGAGCAATATATAGAGAGGTTACATTATACAGCATTCCCAGTACTATGGTGTACTCACTGCAGTGCACTAATGAGCTTTATATAGAGAGGTTACATTATTCAGCATTCCAAGGACTATGGTGTACTCACTGCAGTGCACTAATGAGCTATATAGAGAGGTTACATTATACTGCATTCCCAGGACTATGGTATACTCACTGCAGTGCATTAATGAGCTATACATAGAGAATATTACAATCATGTTACATTATACAGCATTCCCAGGACTATGGTGTACTCACTGCAGTGCTTTATGAGCTATATATAGAGAGGTTACATTATACAGCATTCCCAGGACTATGGTGTACTCACTGCAGTAATGAGCTATATATAGAGTATATTACCATCATGTTACATTATACAGCATTCCCAGGACTATGGTGTACTCACTGCAGAGCACTAATGAGCTATACATAGAGAATATTACCATCATGTTACATTACACAGCATTCCCAGGACTATGGTGTCCTCACTGCAGTGCATTAATGAGCTATACATAGAGAGGTTACATTAAACAGCATTCCCAGGACTATGGTGTACTCACTGCAGTGCATTAATGAGCTATATATAGAGTGTATTACCATCATGTTACATTATACAGCATTCCCAGGACTATGGTATACTCACTGCAGAGCACTAATGAGCTATACATAGAGAATATTACCATCATGTTACATTACACAGCATTCCCAGGACTATGGTGTCCTCACTGCAGTGCATTAATGAGCTATACATAGAGAGGTTACATTATACTGCATTCTCAGGACTATGGTGTACTCACTGCAGTGCATTAATGAGCTATATATAGAGAATATTACCATCATGTGACATTATACAGCATTCCCAGGACTATGGTGTACTCACTGCAGTGCATTAATGAGCTATATATAGAGTATATTACCATCACGTTACATTATACAGCATTCCCAGGACTATGGTATACTCACTGCAGTGCATTATGAGCTATATATAGAGAGGTTACATTATACAGCATTCCCAGGACTATGGTGTACTCACTGCAGTGCATTATTATGAGCAATATTTAGAGAGGTTACATTATACAGCATTCCCAGGACTATGGTCTACTCACTGCAGTGCACTAATGAGCTATATATAGAGAGGTTACAATATACAGCATTCCAAGGACTATGGTGTACTCACTGCAGTGCACTAATGAGCTATATAGAGAGGTTACATTATACTGCATTCCCAGGACTATGGTGTACTCACTGCAGTGCATTAATGAGCTACACATAGAGAATATTACCATCATGTTACATTATACAGCATTCCCAGGACTATGGTGTACTCATTGCAGTGCTTTATGAGCTATATATAGAGAGGTTACATTATACAGCATTCCCAGGACTATGGTGTACTCACTGCAGTGCATTAATGAGCTACACATAGAGAATATTACCATCATGTTACATTACACAGCATTCCCAGGACTATGGTGTACTCACTGCAGTGCATTAATGAGCTATACATAGAGAGTATTACCATCATGTTACATTATACAGCATTCCCAGGACTATGGTGTACTCACTGCAGTGCACTAATGAGCTATACATAGAGAATATTACCATCATGTTACATTACACAGCATTCCCAGGACTATGGTGTACTCACTGCAGTGCATAAATGAGCTATACATAGAGAGGTTACATTATACAGCATTCCCAGGCCTATGGTGTACTCACCGCAGTGCACTAATGAGCTATATAGAGAGGTTACATTATACAGCATTCCCAGGACTATGGTGTACTCACTGCAGTGCATTATGAGCTATATATAGAGTATATTACCATCATGTTACATTATACAGCATTCCCAGGACTATGGTGTACTCACTGCATTGCATTATGAGCTATATATAGAGAGGTTACATTATACAACATTCCCAGGACTATGGTGTACTCACTGCATTGCATTAATGAGCTGTACATAGAGAGTATTACCATCATGTTACATTATACAGCATTCCCAGGACTATGGTGTCCTCACTGCAGTGCATTATGAGCTATATATAGAGAGGTTACATTATACAGCATTCCCAGGACTATGGTGCACTCACTGCAGTGCATTAATGAGCTATATAGAGAGAGGTTACATTATACTGCATTCCCAGGACTATGGTGTACTCACTGCAGTGCATTATGAGCTATATATAGAGAGGTTACATTATACAGCATTCCCAGGACTATGGTGCACTCACTGCAGTGCATTAATGAGCTACATAGAGATGTTACATTATACAGCATTCCCAGGAGTATGGTGTACTCACTGCAGTGCATTATGAGCTATATATAGAGAGGTTACATTATACAGCATTCCCAGGACTATGGTGTAGTCACTGCAGTGCATTAATGAGCTATATATAGAGTATATTACCATCATGTTACATTATACAGCATTCCCAGGACTATGGTATACTCACTGCAGTGCATTATGAGCTATATATAGAGAGGTTACATTATACAGCATTCCCAGGACTATGGTGTACTCACTGCAGTGCATTATGAGCAATATATAGAGAGGTTACATTATACAGCATTCCCAGGACTATGGTGTACTCACTGCAGTGCACTAATGAGCTATATATAGAGAGGTTACATTATCCAGCATTCCAAAGACTATGGTGTACTCACTGCAGTGCATTAATGAGCTATATATAGAGAGTATTACCATCATGTTACATTACACAGCATTCCCAGGACTATGGTGTCCTCACTGCAGTGCATTAATGAGCTATACATAGAGAGGTTACATTATACAGCATTCCCAGGACTATGGTGTACTCACTGCAGTGCATTATGAGCTATATATAGAGAGGTTACATTATACAGCATTCCCAGGACTATGGTGCACTCACTGCAGTGCATTAATGAGCTATATAGAGATGTTACATTATACAGCATTCCCAGGACTATGGTGTACTCACTGCAGTGCATTATGAGCTATATATAGAGAGGTTACATTATACAGCATTCCCAGGACTATGGTGTACTCACTGCAGTGCACTAATGAGCTATATATAGAGTATATTACCATCATGTTACATTATACAGCATTCCCAGGACTATGGTGTACTCACTGCAGTGCAAAAATGAGCTATATATAGAGTATATTACCATCATGTTACATTATACAGCATTCCCAGGACTATGGTATACTCACTGCAGTGCATTATGAGCTATATATAGAGAGGTTACATTATACAGCATTCCCAGGACTATGGTGTACTCACTGCAGTGCATTATGAGCTATATATAGAGAATATTACCATCATGTTACATTATACAGCATTCCCAGGACTATGGTGTACTCACTGCAGTGCATAAATGAGCTATACATAGAGAGGTTACATTATACTGCATTCCCAGGACTATGGTGTACTCACTGCAGTGCACTAATGAGCTATACATAGAGAATATTACCATCATGTTACATTACACAGAATTCCAAGGACTATGGTGTCCTCACTACAGTGCATTAATGAGCTATACATAGAGAGGTTACATTATACAGCATTCCCAGGACTATGGTGTACTCACTGCAGTGCATTAATGAGCTATACATAGAGAGGTTACATTATACAGCATTCCCAGAACTATGGTGTACTCACTGCAGTGCATTATGAGCTATACATAGAGAGGTTACATTATATAGCATTCCCAGGACTATTGTGTACTCACTGCAGTGCATTAATGAGCTATATATAGAGAGGTAACATTATACAGCATTCCCAGGACTATGGTGTACTCACTGCAGTGCATTATGAGCTATATAGAGAGGTTACATTATACAGCATTCCCAGGAGTATGGTGTACTCACTGCAGTGCATTAATGAGCTGTATATAGAGAGGTTACATTATACAGCATTCCCAGGACTATGGTGTACTCACTGCAGTGCATTATGAGCTATATATAGCAGGTTACATTATACAGCATTCCCAGGACTATGGTGTACTCACTGCAGTGCATTAATGAGCTATATATATAGTGTATTACCATCATGTTACATTATACAGCATTCCCAGGACTATGGTGTACTCACTGCAGTGCATTATGAGCTATATAGAGAGGTTACATTATACAGCATTCCCAGGACTATGGTGTACTCACTGCAGTGCATTATGAGCTATATATAGAGAGGTTACATTATACAGCATTCCCAGGACTATGGTGTAGTCACTGCAGTGCATTAATGAGCTATATATAGAGTATATTACCATCATTTTACATTATACAGCATTCCCAGGACTATGGTATACTCACTGCAGTGCATAAATGAGCTATACATAGAGAGGTTACATTATACAGCATTCCCAGGACTATGGTGTACTCACCGCAGTGCACTAATGTGCTAAATAGAGAGGTTACATTATACAGCATTCCCAGGACTATGGTGTACTCACTGCAGTGCATTATGAGCTATATATAGGAGGTTACATTATACAGCATTCCCAGGACTATGGTGTACTCACTGCAGTGCATTAATGAGCTATATATAGAGTATATTACCATCATGTTACATTATACAGCATTCCCAGGACTATGGTGTACTCACTGCAGTGCATTAATGAGCTATACATAGAGAGTATTACCATCATGTTACATTATACAGCATTCCCAGGACTATGGTGTACTCTCTGCAGTGCATTAATGAGCTATATAGAGAGGTTACATTATACAGCATTCCCAGGACTATGGTGTACTCACTGCAGTGCATTATGAGCTATATATAGAGAGGTTACATTATACAGCATTCCCAGGACTATGGTGTACTCACTGCATTGCATTAATGAGCTATATAGAGAGAGAGGTTACATTATACAGCATTCCCAGGACTATGGTGTACTAACTGCAGTGCACTAATGAGCTATATATAGAGTATATTACCATCATGTTACATTATACAGCATTCCCAGGACTATGGTGTACTCACTGCATTGCATTATGAGCTATATATAGAGAGGTTACATTATACAGCATTCCCAGGACTATGGTGTACTCACTGCAGTGCATTATGAGCTATATATAGAGAGGTTACATTATACATCATTCCAAGGACTATGGTGTACTCACTGCATTGCATTAATGAGCTGTACATAGAGAGTATTACCATCATGTTACATTATACAGCATTCCCAGGACTATGGTGTACTCACTGCAGTGCATTATGAGCTATATATAGAGAGAGCTTACATTATACTGCATTCCCAGGACTATGGTGTACTCACTGCAGTGCATTATGAGCTATATATAGAGAGGTTACATTATACAGCATTCCCAGGACTATGGTGCACTCACTGCAGTGCATTATGAGCTATATATAGAGAGGTTACATTATACAGCATTCCCAGGACTATGGTGTACTCACTGCATTGCATTAATGAGCTATATAGAGAGAGAGGTTACATTATACAGCATTCCCAGGACTATGGTGTACTAACTGCAGTGCACTAATGAGCTATAGAGTATATTACCATCATGTTACATTATACAGCATTCCCAGGACTATGGTGTACTCACTGCATTGCATTATGAGCTATATATAGAGAGGTTACATTATACAGCATTCCCAGGACTATGGTGTACTCACTGCAGTGCATTATGAGCTATATATAGAGAGGTTACATTATACATCATTCCAAGGACTATGGTGTACTCACTGCATTGCATTAATGAGCTGTACATAGAGAGTATTACCATCATGTTACATTATACAGCATTCCCAGGACTATGGTGTACTCACTGCAGTGCATTATGAGCTATATATAGAGAGAGGTTACATTATACTGCATTCCCAGGACTATGGTGTACTCACTGCAGTGCATTATGAGCTATATATAGAGAGGTTACATTATACAGCATTCCCAGGACTATGGTGCACTCACTGCAGTGCATTATGAGCTATATATAGAGAGGTTACATTATACAGCATTCCAGGACTATGGTGTAGTCACTGCAGTGCATTAATGAGCTATATATAGAGTATATTACCATCATGTTACATTATACAGCATTCCCAGGACGATGGTATACTCACTGCAGTGCATTATGAGCTATATATAGAGAGGTTACATTATACAGCATTCCCAGGACTATGGTGTACTCACTGCAGTGCATTAATGAGCTATACATAGAGAATATTACCATCATGTTACATTATACAGCATTCCCAGGACTATGGTGTACCCACTGCAGTGCTTTATGAGATATATATAGAGAGGTTACATTATACAGCATTCCCAGTACTATGGTGTACTCACTGCAGTGCACTAATGAGCTATATATAGAGTATATTACCATCATGTTACATTATACAGCATTCCCAGGACTATGGTGTACTCACTGCAGTGCATTAATGAGCTATATATAGAGTATATTACCATCATGTTACATTATACAGCATTCCCAGGACTATGGTATACTCACTGCAGTGCATTATGAGCTATATATAGAGAGGTTACATTATACAGCATTCCCAGGACTATGGTGTACTCACTGCAGTGCATTATGAGCTATATATAGAGAGGTTACATTATACAGCATTCCAAGGACTATGGTGTACTCACTGCAGTGCATTAATGAGCTATATATAGAGAGTATTACCATCATGTTACATTATACAGCATTCCCAGGACTATGGTGTACTCACTGCAGTGCATTAATGAGCTATATATAGAGAGTATTACCATCATGTTACATTATACAGCATTCCCAGGACTATGGTGTACTCACTGCAGTGCATTATGAGCTATATATAGAGAGGTTACATTATACAGCATTCCAGGACTATGGTGTAGTCACTGCAGTGCATTAATGAGCTATATATAGAGTATATTACCATCATGTTACATTATACAGCATTCCCAGGACTATGGTGTACTCACTGCAGTGCATTAATGAGCTATATAGAGATGTTACATTATACAGCATTCCCAGGACTATGGTGTACTCACTGCAGTGCATTATGAGCTACATAAAGAGAGGTTACATTATACAGCATTCCCAGGACTATGGTGTACTCACTGCAGTGCATTATGAGCTATATATAGAGAGGTTACATTATACAGCATTCCCAGGACTATGGTGTACTCACTGCAGTGCATTAATGAGCTATATATAGAAAGGTTACATTATACAGCATTCCCAGGACTATGGTGTATTCACCGCAGTGCACTAAAGAGCTATATATAGAGAGGTTACATTATACAGCATTCCCAGGACTATGGTGTACTCACTGCAGTGCATTATGAGCTATATATAGAGAAGTTACATTATACAGCATTCCCAGGACTATGGTGTACTCACTGCAGTGCATTATGAGCTATATATATATATATATGAGAGAGAGAGAGAGAGATAGAGAGAGGTTACATTATACAGCATTCCCAGGACAATGGTGTACTCACTGCAGTGCATTAATGAGCTATATTTAGAGAGTATTACCATCATCTTACATTATACAGCATTCCCAGGACTATGGTGTACTCACTGCAGTGCATTAATGCGCTATATAGAGAGAGGTTACATTATACAGCATTCCCAGGACTATGGTGTACTCACTGCAGTGCATTAATGAGCTATATAGAGAGAGGTTACATTATACAGCATTCCCAGGACTATGGTGTACTCACTGCAGTGCACTAATGAGCTATATATAGAGAGGTTACATTATACAGCATTCCCAGGACTATGGTGTACTCACTGCAGTGCACTAATGAGCTATATATAGAGAGGTTACATTATACAGCATTCCCAGGACTATGGTGTACTCACTGCAGTGCACTAATGAGCTATAGAGTATATTACAATCATGTTACATTATACAGCATTCCCAGGACTATGGTGTACTCACTGCAGTGCATTAATTAGCTATATATAGAGAGGTTACATTATACAGCATTCCCAGGACTATGGTGTACTCACTGCAGTGCATTAATGAGCTATATATAGAGAGTATTACCATCATGTTACATTATACAGCATTCCCAGGACTATGGTGTACTCACTGCAGTGCATTAATGAGCTATATAGAGAGAGGTTACATTATACAGCATTTCCAGGACCATGGTGAACTCACTGCAGTGCATTAATGAGCTATACATAGAGAATATTACCATCATGTTACATTATACAGCATTCCCAGGACTATGGTGTACTCACTGCAGTGCATTAATGAGCTATATATAGAGAGTATTACCATCATGTTACATTATACAGCATTCCCAGGACTATGGTGTACTCACTGCAGTGCATTAATGAGCTATATAGAGAGAGGTTACATTATACAGCATTCCCAGGACTATGGTGAACTCACTGCAGTGCATTAATGAGCTATACATAGAGAATATTACCATCATGTTACATTATACAGCATTCCCAGGACTATGGTGTACTCACTGCAGTGCATTAATGAGCTATACATAGAGAGGTTACATTATACAGCATTCCCAGGACTATGGTGTACTCACTGCAGTGCATTAATGAGCTATATAGAGAGGTTACATTATTCAGCATTCCCAGGACTATGGTGTACTCACTGCAGTGCATTATGAGCTATATATATATATATATATATATATATATATATATATATATATAAGAGGTTACATTATACAGCATTCCCAGGACTGTGGTGTACTCACTGCAGTGCATTAATGAGCTATATATAGAGTAAATTACCATCATGTTACATTATACAGCATTCCCAGGACTATGGTTTATTCACTGCAGTGAATTAATGAGCTATACATAGAGTATTACCATCATGTTACATTATACAGCATTCCCAGGACTATGGTGTACTCACTGCAGTGCATTAATGAGCTATACATAGAGAGGTTACCATCATGTTACATTATACAGCATTCCCAGGACTATGGTGTACTCACTGCAGTGCATTAATGAGCTATATATAGAGAGGTTACATTATACAGCATTCCCATGACTATGGTGTACTCACTGCAGTGCATTAATGAGCTATACATAGAGAGTATTACCATCATGTTACATTATACAGCATTCCCAGGACTATGGTGTACTCACTGCAGTGCATTAATGAGCTATATAGAGAGGTTACATTATACAGCATTCCCAGGACTATGGTGTACTCACTGCAGTGCATTAATGAGCTATACATAGAGAGTATTACCATCATGTTACATTATACAGCATTCCCAGGACTATGGTGTACTCACTGCAGTGCATTAATGAGCTATATAGAGAGGTTACATTATACAGCATTCCCAGGACTATGGTGTACTCACTGCAGTGCATTATGAGCTATATATAGAGGTTACATTATACAGCATTCCCAGGACTATGGTGTACTCACTGCATTGCATTAATTAGCTATATATAGAGAGGTTACATTATACAGCATTCCCAGGACTATGGTGTACTCACCGCAGTGCACTAATGAGCTATACATAGAGAGTATTACCATCATGTTACATTATACAGCTTTCCCAGGACTATGGTGTACTCACTGCAGTGCATTAATGAGCTATACATAGAGAGTATTACCATCATGTTACATTATACAGCATTCCCAGGACTATGGTGTGCTCACTGCAGTGCATTAATGAGCTATATATAGAGAGGTTACATTATACAGCATTCCCAGGACTATGGTGTACTCAATACAGTGCACTAATGAGCTATATAGAGAGAGGTTACATTATACAGCATTCCCAGGACTATGGTGTACTCACTGCAGTGCATTATGAGCTATATATAGAGAGGTTACATTATACAGCATTCCCAGGACTATGGTGTACTAACTGCAGTGCATTAATGAGCTATATATAGAGTATATTACCATCATGTTACATTATACAGCATTCCCAGGACTATGGTGTACTCACTGCAGTGCATTAATGAGCTATATATAGAGTATATTACCATCATGTTACATTATACAGCATTCCCAGGACTATGGTATACTCACTGCAGTGCATTATGAGCTATATATAGAGAGGTTGCATTATACAGCATTCCCAGGACTATGGTGTACTCACTGCAGTGCATTATGAGCAATATATAGAGAGGTTACATTATACAGCATTCCCAGTACTATGGTGTACTCACTGCAGTGCACTAATGAGCTTTATATAGAGAGGTTACATTATTCAGCATTCCAAGGACTATGGTGTACTCACTGCAGTGCACTAATGAGCTATATAGAGAGGTTACATTATACTGCATTCCCAGGACTATGGTGTACTCACTGCAGTGCATTAATGAGCTATACATAGAGAATATTACCATCATGTTACATTATACAGCATTCCCAGGACTATGGTGTACTCACTGCAGTGCTTTATGAGCTATATATAGAGAGGTTACATTATACAGCATTCCCAGGACTATGGTGTACTCACTGCAGTGCATTAATGAGCTATATATAGAGAGTATTACCATCAAATTACATTATACAGCATTCCCAGGACTAAGGTGTACTCACTGCAGTGCATTAATGAGCTATATATAGAGTGTATTACCATCATGTTACATTATACAGCATTCCCAGGACTAAGGTGTCCTCACTGCAGTGCATTAATGAGCTATATATAGAGTGTATTACCATCATGTTACATTATACAGCATTCCCAGGACTATGGTGTACTCACTGCAGTGCATTATGAGCTATATATAGAGAGGTTACATTATACAGCATTCCCAGGACTATGGTGTACTCACTGCTGTGCATTAATGAGCTATACATAGAGAATATTACCATCATGTTACATTATACAGCATTCCCAGGACTATGGTGTCCTCACTGCAGTGCATTATGAGCTATATATAGAGAGGTTACAATATACAGCATTCCCAGGACTATGGTGTACTCACTGCAGTGCATTATGAGCTATATATAAAGAGGTTACATTATACAGCATTCCCAGGACTATGGTATACTCACCGCAGTGCATTAATGTGCTATATAGAGAGGATACATTATACTGCATTCCCAGGACTATGGTGTACTCACTGCAGTGCATTAATGAGCTATATATAGAGTGTATTACCATCATGTTACATTATACAGCATTCCCAGGACTATGGTGTCCTCACTGCAGTGCATTAATGAGCTATATATAGAGTGTATTACCATCATGTTACATTATATAGCATTCCCAGGACTATGGTGTCCTCACTGCAGTGCATTATGAGCTATATATAGAGAGGTTACATTATACAGCATTCCCAGGACTATGGTGTACTCACTGCAGTGCATTATGAGCTATATATAGAGAGGTTACATTATACAGCATTCCCAGGACTATGGTGTACTCACTGCTGTGCATTAATGAGCTATACATAGAGAATATTACCATCATGTTACATTATACAGCATTCCCAGGACTATTGTGTACTCACTGCAGTGCATTAATGAGCTATATAGAGAGGTTACATTATACAGCATTCCCAGGACTATGGTGTACTCACTGCAGTGCATTAATGAGCTATATAGAGAGGTTACATTATACAGCATTCCCAGGACTATGGTGTAGTCACTGCAGTGCATTAATGAGCTATATATAGTGAATATTACCATAATATTACATTATACAGCATTCCCAGGACTATGGTGTACTCACCGCAGTGCATTTTGAGCTAAATATAGAGGTTACATTATACAGCATTCCCAGGACTATGGTGTACTCACTGCAGTGCATTAATGAGCTATACATAGAGAATATTACCATCATGTTACATTATACAGCATTCCTAGGACTATGGTGTACTCACTGCAGTGCATTATGAGCTATATATAGAGAGGTTACATTAAACAGCATTCCCAGGACTATGGTGTACTCACTGCAGTGCATTAATGAGCTATACATAGAGAATATTACCATCATGTTACACTATACAGCATTCCAAGGACTATGGTGTACTCACTGCAGTGCATTAATGAGCTATATATAGAGAGGTTACATTATACTGCATTCCCAGGACTATGGTGTACTCACTGCAGTGCATTAATGAGCTATATAGAGAGGTTACATTATACAGCATTCCCAGGACTATGGTGTACTCACTGCAGTGCTTTAATGAGCTATATAAGAGTATATTACCATCATGTTACATTATACAGCATTCCCAGGACTATGGTGTACTCACTGCAGTGCACTAAAGAACTATATATAGAGAGGTTACATTATACAGCATTCCCAGGACTATTGTGTACTCACTGCAGTGCATTAATGAGCTATATATAGAGTATATTACCATCATGTTACATTATACAGCATTCCCAGGACTATGGTTTACTCACTGCAGTGAATTAATGAGCTATACATAGAGAGTATTACCATCATGTTACATTATACAGCATTCCCAGGACTATGGTGTACTCACTGCAGTGCATTAATGAGCTATATATAGAGAGGTTACATTATACAGCATTCCCAGGACTATGGTGTACTCACTGCAGAGCATTAATGAGCTATATAGAGAGGTTACATTATACAGCATTCCCAGGACTATGGTGTCCTCACTGCAGTGCATTATGAGCTATATATAGAGAGGTTACATTATACAGCATTCCCAGGACTATGGTATACTCACTGCAGTGCATTAATGAGCTATATATAGAGAGGTTACATTATTCAGCATTCCCAGGACTATGGTGTACTCACCGCAGTGCACTAATGAGCTATATATAGGAGGTTACATTATACAGCATTCCCAGGACTATGGTGTACTCACCGCAGTGCACTAATGAGCTATATATAGAGTATATTACCATCATGTTACAATATACAGCATTCCCAGGACTATGGTGTACTCACTGCAGTGCATTAATGAGCTATATAGAGAGGTAACATTATACAGCATTCCCAGGACTATGGTGTACTCACTGCAGTGCTTTAATGAGCTATATATAGAGTATATTACCATCATGTTACATTATACAGCATTCCCAGGACTATGGTTTACTCACTGCAGTGAATTAATGAGCTATACATAGAGAATATTACCATCATGTTACATTATACAGCATTCCCAGGACTATGGTGTACTCACTGCAGTGCATTATGAGCTATATATAGAGAGGTTACATTATACTGCATTCCCAGGACTATGGTGTACTCACTGCAGTGCATTATGAGCTATATATAAAGAGGTTACATTATACAGCATTCCCAGGACTATGGTGTACTCACTGCAGTGCATTAATGAGCTATACATAGAGAATATTACCATCATGTTACATTATACTGCATTCCCAGGACTATGGTGTACTCACTGCATTGCACTAATGAGCTATATAGAGAGGTTACATTTTACAGCATTCCCAGGACTATGGTGTACTCACTGCAGAGCATTAATGAGCTATATAGAGAGGTTACATTATACAGCATTCCCTGGACTATGGTGTCCTCACTGCAGTGCATTATGAGCTATATATAGAGAGGTTACATTATACAGCATTCCCAGGACTATGGTGTACTCACTGCAGTGCATTAATGAGCTATACATAGAGAATATTACCATCATGTTACATTATACAGCATTCCCAGGACTATGGTGTACTCACTGCAGTGCATTATGAGCTATATATAGAGAGGTTACATTAAACAGCATTCCCAGGACTATGGTGTACTCACTGCAGTGCATTAATGAGCTATACATAGAGAATATTACCATCATGTTACACTATACAGCATTCCCAGGACTATGGTGTACTCACTGCAGTGCATTATGAGCTATATATAAAGAGGTTACATTATACAGCATTCCCAGGACTATGGTGTACTCACTGCAGTGCATTAATGAGCTATAAAGAGAGGTTACATTATACAGCATTCCCAGGACTATGGTGTACTCACTGCAGTGCATTATGAGCTATAGAAGAGTATATTACCATCATGTTACATTATATAGCATTCCCAGGACTATGGTGTACTCACTGCAGTGCATTAATGAGCTATATAGAGAGGATACATTATACTGCATTCCCAGGACTATGGTGTACTCACTGCAGTGCATTAATGAGCTATATATAGAGTGTATTACCATCATGTTACATTATACAGCATTCCCAGGACTATGGTGTCCTCACTGCAGTGCATTAATGAGCTATATATAGAGTGTATTACCATCATGTTACATTATATAGCATTCCCTGGACTATGGTGTCCTCACTGCAGTGCATTATGAGCTATATATAGAGAGGTTACATTATACAGCATTCCCAGGACTATGGTGTACTCACTGCAGTGCATTATGAGCTATATATAGAGAGGTTACATTATACAGCATTCCCAGGACTAAGGTGTACTCACTGCTGTGCATTAATGAGCTATACATAGAGAATATTACCATCATGTTACATTATACAGCATTCCCAGGACTATGGTGTACTCACTGCAGTGCATTAATGAGCTATATAGAGAGGTTACATTATACAGCATTCCCAGGACTATGGTGTAGTCACTGCAGTGCATTAATGAGCTATATATAGAGAATATTACCATAATGTTACATTATACAGCATTCCCAGGACTATGGTGTACTCACCGCAGTGCATTTTGAGCTAAATATAGAGGTTACATTATACAGCATTCCCAGGACTATGGTGTACTCACTGCAGTGCATTATGAGCTATATATAGAGAGGTTACATTATACAGCATTCCCAGGACTATGGTGTACTCACTGCAGTGCATTATGAGCTATATATAGAGAGGTTACATTATACAGCATTCCCAGGACTATGGTGTACTCACTGCAATGCATTAATGAGCTATACATAGAGAATATTACCATCATGTTACATTATAAAGCATTCCCAGGACTATGGTGTACTCACTGCAGTGCATTATGAGCTATATATAGAGAGGTTACATTAAACAGCATTCCCAGGACTATGGTGTACTCACTGCAGTGCATTAATGAGCTATACATAGAGAATATTACCATCATGTTACACTAAACAGCATTCCCAGGACTATGGTGTACTCACTGCAGTGCATTAATGAGCTATATAGAGAGAGGTTACATTATACTGCATTCCCAGGACTATGGTGTACTCACTGCAGTGCATTATGAGCTATATATAAAGAGGTTACATTATACAGCATTCCCAGGACTATGGTGTACTCACTGCAGTGCATTAATGAGCTATAAAGAGAGGTTACATTATACAGCATTCCCAGGACTATGGTGTACTCACTGCAGTGCATTATGAGCTATATATAGAGAGGTTACATTATACAGCATTCCCAGGACTATGGTGTACTCACTGCAGTGATTTAATGAGCTATATAAGAGTATATTACCATCATGTTACATTATACAGCATTCCCAGGACTATGGTGTACTCACTGCAGTGCACTAAAGAACTATATATAGAGAGGTTACATTATACAGCATTCCCAGGACTATGGTGTACTCACTGCAGTGCATTAATGAGCTATATATAGAGTATATTACCATCATGTTACATTATACAGCATTCCCAGGACTATGGTTTACTCACTGCAGTGAATTAATGAGCTATACATAAAGAGTATTACCATTATGTTACATTATACAGCATTCCCAGGACTATGGTGTACTCACTGCAGTGCATTAATGAGCTATATATAGAGAGGTTACATTATACAGCATTCCCAGGACTATGGTGTACTCACTGCAGTGCATTAATGAGCTATATAGAGAGGTAACATTATACAGCATTCCCAGGACTATGGTGTACTCACTGCAGTGCACTAATGAGCTATATATAGAGAGGTTACATTATACAGCATTCCCAGGACTATGGTGTACTCACCGCAGTGCACTAATGAGCTATATAGAGAGGTTACATTATACAGCATTCCCAGGACTATGGTGTACTCACTGCAGTGCATTAATGAGCTATATATAGAGAGGTTACATTATTCAGCATTCCCAGGACTATGGTCTACTCACCGCAGTGCACTTATGAGCTATATATAGGAGGTTACATTATACAGCATTCCCAGGACTATGGTGTACTCACCGCAGTGCACTAATGAGCTATATATAGAGTATATTACCATCATGTTACAATATACAGCATTCCCAGGACTATGGTGTACTCACTGCAGTGCATTAATGAGCTATATAGAGAGGTAACATTATACAGCATTCCCAGGACTATGGTGTACTCACTGCATTGCTTTATTGAGCTATATCTAGAGTATATTACCATCATGTTACATTATACAGCATTCCCAGGACTATGGTGTACTCACTGCAGTGCACTAATGAGCTATATAGAGAGGTTACATTATACAGCACTCCCAGGACTATGGTGTACTCACCGCAGTGCACAAATGAGCTATATATAGAGTATATTACCATCATGTTACATTATACAGCATTCCCAGGACTATGGTTTACTCACTGCAGTGAATTAATGAGCTATATATAGAGAGGTTACATTATACTGCATTCCCAGGACTATGGTGTACTCACTGCATTGCACTAATGAGCTATATAGAGAGGTTACATTATACAGCATTCCCAGGACTATGGTGTACTCACTGCAGAGCATTAATGAGCTATATAGAGAGGTTACATTATACAGCATTCCCAGGACTATGGTGTCCTCACTGCAGTGCATTATGAGCTATATATAGAGAGGTTACATTATACAGCATTCCCAGGACTATGGTGTACTCACTGCAGTGCATTAATGAGCTATACATAGAGAATATTACCATCATGTTACATTATACAGCATTCCCAGGACTATGGTGTACTCACTGCAGTGCATTATGAGCTATATATTGAGAGGTTACATTAAACAGCATTCCCAGGACTATGGTGTACTCACTGCAGTGCATTAATGAGCTATACATAGAGAATATTACCATCATGTTACAACATACAGCATTCCCAGGACTATGGTGTACTCACTGCAGTGCATTAATGAGCTATATAGAGAGGTAACATTACACAGCATTCCCAGGACTATGGTGTACTCACTGCAGTGCTTTAATGAGCTATATATAGAGTATATTACCATCATGTTACATTATACAGCATTCCCAGGACTATGGTGTACTCACTGCATTGCATTAATGAGCTATATAGAGAGAGAGAGGTTACATTATACAGCATTCCCAGGACTATGGTGTACTCACTGCAGTGCACTAATGAGCTATATAGAGAGGTTACATTATACAGCACTCCCAGGACTATGGTGTACTCACCGCAGTGCATTAATGAGCTATATATAGAAAGGTTACATTATACAGCATTCCCAGGACTATGGTGTATTCACCGCAGTGCACTAAAGAGCTATATATAGAGAGGTTACATTATACAGCATTCCCAGGACTATGGTGTACTCACTGCAGTGCATTATGAGCTATATATAGAGAAGTTACATTATACAGCATTCCCAGGACTATGGTGTACTCACTGCAGTGCATTATGAGCTATATATATATATATATGAGAGAGAGAGAGATAGAGAGGTTACATTATACAGCATTCCCAGGACAATGGTGTACTCACTGCAGTGCATTAATGAGCTATATTTAGAGAGTATTACCATCATGTTACATTATACAGCATTCCCAGGACTATGGTGTACTCACTGCAGTGCATTAATGCGCTATATAGAGAGAGGTTACATTATACAGCATTCCCAGGACTATGGTGTACTCACTGCAGTGCATTAATGAGCTATATAGAGAGAGGTTACATTATACAGCATACCCAGGACTATGGTGTACTCACTGCAGTGCACTAATGAGCTATATATAGAGAGGTTACATTATACAGCATTCCCAGGACTATGGTGTACTCACTGCAGTGCACTAATGAGCTATATATAGAGAGGTTACATTATACAGCATTCCCAGGACTATGGTGTACTCACTGCAGTGCACTAATGAGCTATATATAGAGTATATTACCATCATGTTACATTATACAGCATTCCCAGGACTATGGTGTACTCACTGCAGTGCATTAATTAGCTATATATAGAGAGGTTACATTATACAGCATTCCCAGGACTATGGTGTACTCACTGCAGTGCATTAATGAGCTATATATAGAGAGTATTACCATCATGTTACATTATACAGCATTCCCAGGACTATGGTGTACTCACTGCAGTGCATTAATGAGCTATATAGAGAGAGGTTACATTATACAGCATTCCCAGGACTATGGTGAACTCACTGCAGTGCATTAATGAGCTATACATAGAGAATATTACCATCATGTTACATTATACAGCATTCCCAGGACTATGGTGTACTCACTGCAGTGCATTAATGAGCTATACATAGAGAGGTTATATTATACAGCATTCCCAGGACTATGGTGCTATATGTAGAGAGGTTACATTATACAGCATTCCCATGATTATGGTGTACTCACTGCAGTGCATTAATGAGCTATATATAGAGAGTATTACCATCATGTTACATTATACAGCATTCCCAGGACTATGGTGTACTCACTGCAGTGCATTAATGAGCTATATAGAGAGAGGTTACATTATACAGCATTCCCAGGACTATGGTGAACTCACTGCAGTGCATTAATGAGCTATACATAGAGAATATTACCATCATGTTACATTATACAGCATTCCCAGGACTATGGTGTACTCACTGCAGTGCATTAATGAGCTATACATAGAGAGGTTACATTATACAGCATTCCCAGGACTATGGTGTACTCACTGCAGTGCATTAATGAGCTATATAGAGAGGTAACATTATACAGCATTCCCAGGACTATGGTGTACTCACTGCAGTGCATTAATGAGCTATATGTAGAGAGGTTACATTATACAGCATTCCCATGATTATGGTGTACTCACTGCAGTGCATTAATGAGCAATACATAGAGAGTATTACCATCATGTTACATTATACAGCATTCCCAGGACTATGGTGTACTCACTGCAGTGCATTAATGAGCTATATAGAGAGGTAACATTATACAGCATTCCCAGGACTATGGTGTACTCACTGCAGTGCATTAATGAGCTATACATAGAGAGTATTACAATCATGTTACATTATACAGCATTCCCAGGACTATGGTGTACTCACTGCAGTGCACTAATGAGCTATATATAGAGTATATTACCATCATGTTACAATATACAGCATTCCCAGGACAATGGTGTACTCACTGTAGTGTATTATGAGCTATAAATAGAGAGATTACATTATACAGCATTCCCAGGACTATGGTGTACTCACTGCAGTGCATTAATGAGCTATACATAGAGAATATTACCATCATGTTACAATATACAGCATTCCCAGGACTATGGTGTACTCACCACAGTGCACTAATGAGCTATATAGAGAGGTTACATTATACAGCATTCCCAGGACTATGGTGTACTCACTGCATTGCATTAATGAGCTATATAGAGAGAGAGGTTACATTATACAGCATTCCCAGAACTATGGTGTACTCACTGCAGTGCACTAATGAGCTATATAGAGAGGTTACATTATACAGCATTCCCAGGACTATTGTGTACTCACTGCAGTGCATTATGAGCTATATAGAGAGAGGTTACATTATACAGCATTCCCAGGACTATGGTGTACTCACTGCAGTGCATTAATGAGCTATATAGAGAGGTTACATTATTCAGCATTCCCAGGACTATGGTGTACTCACTGCAGTGCATTATGAGTATATATATATATATATATATATATATATATATATATGAGAGGTTACATTATACAGCATTCCCATGACTATGGTGTACTCACTGCAGTGCATTAATGAGCTATATATAGAGTAAATTACCATCATGTTACATTATACAGCATTCTCAGGACTATGGTTTATTCACTGCGGTGAATTAATGAGCTATATATAGAGAGGTTACATTATACAGCATTCCCATGACTATGGTGTACTCACTGCAGTGCATTAATGAGCTATACATAGAGAGTATTACCATCATGTTACATTATACAGCATTCCCAGGACTATGGTGTACTCACTGCAGTGCATTAATGAGCTATATAGAGAGGTTACATTATACAGCATTCCCAGGACTATGGTGTACTCACTGCAGTGCATTAATGAGCTATATAGAGAGGTTACATTATACAGCATTCCCAGGACTATGGTGTACTCACTGCAGTGCATTATGAGCTATATATAGAGGTTACATTATACAGCATTCCCAGGACTATGGTGTACTCACTGCATTGCATTAATGAGCTATATATAGAGAGGTTACATTATACAGCATTCCCAGGACTATGGTGTACTCACCGCAGTGCACTAATGAGCTATATTTAGAGAGTATTACCATCATGTTACATTATACAGCTTTCCCAGGACTATGGTGTGCTCACTGCAGTGCATTAATGAGCTATATATAGAGAGGTTACATTATACAGCATTCCCAGGACTATGGTGTACTCAATACAGTGCATTAATGAGCTATATAGAGAGAGGTTACATTATACAGCATTCCCAGGACTATGGTGTACTCACTGCAGTGCATTATGAGCTATATATAGAGAGGTTATATTATACAGCATTCCCAGGACTATGGTGTACTCACTGCAGTGCATTAATGAGCTATATATAGAGTATATTACCATCATGTTACATTATACAGCATTCCCAGGACTATGGTGTACTCACTGCAGTGCATTAATGAGCTATATATAGAGTATATTACCATCATGTTACATTATACAGCATTCCCAGGACTATGGTATACTCACTGCAGTGCATTATGAGCTATATATAGAGAGGTTACATTATACAGCATTCCCAGGACTATGGTGTACTCACTGCAGTGCATTATGAGCAATATATAGAGAGGTTACATTATACAGCATTCCCAGTACTATGGTGTACTCACTGCAGTGCACTAATGAGCTTTATATAGAGAGGTTACATTATTCAGCATTCCAAGGACTATGGTGTACTCACTGCAGTGCACTAATGAGCTATATAGAGAGGTTACATTATACTGCATTCCCAGGACTATGGTATACTCACTGCAGTGCATTAATGAGCTATACATAGAGAATATTACAATCATGTTACATTATACAGCATTCCCAGGACTATGGTGTACTCACTGCAGTGCTTTATGAGCTATATATAGAGAGGTTACATTATACAGCATTCCCAGGACTATGGTGTACTCACTGCAGTAATGAGCTATATATAGAGTATATTACCATCATGTTACATTATACAGCATTCCCAGGACTATGGTGTACTCACTGCAGAGCACTAATGAGCTATACATAGAGAATATTACCATCATGTTACATTACACAGCATTCCCAGGACTATGGTGTCCTCACTGCAGTGCATTAATGAGCTATACATAGAGAGGTTACATTAAACAGCATTCCCAGGACTATGGTGTACTCACTGCAGTGCATTAATGAGCTATATATAGAGTGTATTACCATCATGTTACATTATACAGCATTCCCAGGACTATGGTATACTCACTGCAGAGCACTAATGAGCTATACATAGAGAATATTACCATCATGTTACATTACACAGCATTCCCAGGACTATGGTGTCCTCACTGCAGTGCATTAATGAGCTATACATAGAGAGGTTACATTATACTGCATTCTCAGGACTATGGTGTACTCACTGCAGTGCATTAATGAGCTATATATAGAGTATATTACCATCACGTTACATTATACAGCATTCCCAGGACTATGGTATACTCACTGCAGTGCATTATGAGCTATATATAGAGAGGTTACATTATACAGCATTCCCAGGACTATGGTGTACTCACTGCAGTGCATTATTATGAGCAATATTTAGAGAGGTTACATTATACAGCATTCCCAGGACTATGGTGTACTCACTGCAGTGCACTAATGAGCTATATATAGAGAGGTTACAATATACAGCATTCCAAGCACTATGGTGTACTCACTGCAGTGCACTAATGAGCTATATAGAGAGGTTACATTATACTGCATTCCCAGGACTATGGTGTACTCACTGCAGTGCATTAATGAGCTACACATAGAGAATATTACCATCATGTTACATTATACAGCATTCCCAGGACTATGGTGTACTCATTGCAGTGCTTTATGAGCTATATATAGAGAGGTTACATTATACAGCATTCCCAGGACTATGGTGTACTCACTGCAGTGCATTAATGAGCTACACATAGAGAATATTACCATCATGTTACATTACACAGCATTCCCAGGACTATGGTGTACTCACTGCAGTGCATTAATGAGCTATACATAGAGAGTATTACCATCATGTTACATTATACAGCATTCCCAGGACTATGGTGTACTCACTGCAGTGCACTAATGAGCTATACATAGAGAATATTACCATCATGTTACATTACACAGCATTCCCAGGACTATGGTGTACTCACTGCAGTGCATAAATGAGCTATACATAGAGAGGTTACATTATACAGCATTCCCAGGACTATGGTGTACTCACCGCAGTGCACTAATGAGCTATATAGAGAGGTTACATTATACAGCATTCCCAGGACTATGGTGTACTCACTGCAGTGCATTATGAGCTATATATAGAGTATATTACCATCATGTTACATTATACAGCATTCCCAGGACTATGGTGTACTCACTGCATTGCATTATGAGCTATATATAGAGAGGTTACATTATACAACATTCCCAGGACTATGGTGTACTCACTGCATTGCATTAATGAGCTGTACATAGAGAGTATTACCATCATGTTACATTATACAGCATTCCCAGGACTATGGTGTCCTCACTGCAGTGCATTATGAGCTATATATAGAGAGGTTACATTATACAGCATTCCCAGGACTATGGTGCACTCACTGCAGTGCATTAATGAGCTATATAGAGAGAGGTTACATTATACTGCATTCCCAGGACTATGGTGTACTCACTGCAGTGCATTATGAGCTATATATAGAGAGGTTACATTATACAGCATTCCCAGGACTATGGTGCACTCACTGCAGTGCATTAATGAGCTACATAGAGATGTTACATTATACAGCATTCCCAGGAGTATGGTGTACTCACTGCAGTGCATTATGAGCTATATATAGAGAGGTTACATTATACAGCATTCCCAGGACTATGGTGTAGTCACTGCAGTGCATTAATGAGCTATATATAGAGTATATTACCATCATGTTACATTATACAGCATTCCCAGGACTATGGTATACTCACTGCAGTGCATTATGAGCTATATATAGAGAGGTTACATTATACAGCATTCCCAGGACTATGGTGTACTCACTGCAGTGCATTATGAGCAATATATAGAGAGGTTACATTATACAGCATTCCCAGGACTATGGTGTACTCACTGCAGTGCACTAATGAGCTATATATAGAGAGGTTACATTATCCAGCATTCCAAGGACTATGGTGTACTCACTGCAGTGCATTAATGAGCTATATATAGAGAGTATTACCATCATGTTACATTACACAGCATTCCCAGGACTATGGTGTCCTCACTGCAGTGCATTAATGAGCTATACATAGAGAGGTTACATTATACAGCATTCCCAGGACTATGGTGTACTCACTGCAGTGCATTATGAGCTATATATAGAGAGGTTACATTATACAGCATTCCCAGGACTATGGTGCACTCACTGCAGTGCATTAATGAGCTATATAGAGATGTTACATTATACAGCATTCCCAGGACTATGGTGTACTCACTGCAGTGCATTATGAGCTATATATAGAGAGGTTACATTATACAGCATTCCCAGGACTATGGTGTACTCACTGCAGTGCACTAATGAGCTATATATAGAGTATATTACCATCATGTTACATTATACAGCATTCCCAGGACTATGGTGTACTCACTGCAGTGCAAAAATGAGCTATATATAGAGAGGTTACATTATACAGCATTCCCAGGACTATGGTGTACTCACTGCAGTGCATTATGAGCTATATATAGAGAATATTACCATCATGTTACATTATACAGCATTCCCAGGACTATGGTGTACTCACTGCAGTGCATAAATGAGCTATACATAGAGAGGTTACATTATACTGCATTCCCAGGACTATGGTGTACTCACTGCAGTGCACTAATGAGCTATACATAGAGAATATTACCATCATGTTACATTACACAGAATTCCAAGGACTATGGTGTCCTCACTACAGTGCATTAATGAGCTATACATAGAGAGGTTACATTATACAGCATTCCCAGGACTATGGTGTACTCACTGCAGTGCATTAATGAGCTATACATAGAGAGGTTACATTATACAGCATTCCCAGAACTATGGTGTACTCACTGCAGTGCATTATGAGCTATACATAGAGAGGTTACATTATATAGCATTCCCAGGACTATTGTGTACTCACTGCAGTGCATTAATGAGCTATATATAAAGAGGTAACATTATACAGCATTCCCAGGACTATGGTGTACTCACTGCAGTGCATTATGAGCTATATAGAGAGGTTACATTATACAGCATTCCCAGGACTATGGTGTACTCACTGCAGTGCATTAATGAGCTGTATATAGAGAGGTTACATTATACAGCATTCCCAGGACTATGGTGTACTCACTGCAGTGCATTATGAGCTATATATAGCAGGTTACATTATACAGCATTCCCAGGACTATGGTGTACTCACTGCAGTGCATTAATGAGCTATATATATAGTGTATTACCATCATGTTACATTATACAGCATTCCCAGGACTATGGTGTACTCACTGCAGTGCATTATGAGCTATATAGAGAGGTTACATTATACAGCATTCCCAGGACTATGGTGTACTCACTGCAGTGCATTATGAGCTATATATAGAGAGGTTACATTATACAGCATTCCCAGGACTATGGTGTAGTCACTGCAGTGCATTAATGAGCTATATATAGAGTATATTACCATCATTTTACATTATACAGCATTCCCAGGACTATGGTATACTCACTGCAGTGCATAAATGAGCTATACATAGAGAGGTTACATTATACAGCATTCCCAGGACTATGGTGTACTCACCGCAGTGCACTAATGTGCTAAATAGAGAGGTTACATTATACAGCATTCCCAGGACTATGGTGTACTCACTGCAGTGCATTATGAGCTATATATAGGAGGTTACATTATACAGCATTCCCAGGACTATGGTGTACTCACTGCAGTGCATTAATGAGCTATATATAGAGTATATTACCATCATGTTACATTATACAGCATTCCCAGGACTATGGTGTACTCACTGCAGTGCATTAATGAGCTATACATAGAGAGTATTACCATCATGTTACATTATACAGCATTCCCAGGACTATGGTGTACTCTCTGCAGTGCATTAATGAGCTATATAGAGAGGTTACATTATACAGCATTCCCAGGACTATGGTGTACTCACTGCAGTGCATTATGAGCTATATATAGAGAGGTTACATTATACAGCATTCCCAGGACTATGGTGTACTCACTGCATTGCATTAATGAGCTATATAGAGAGAGAGGTTACATTATACAGCATTCCCAGGACTATGGTGTACTAACTGCAGTGCACTAATGAGCTATATATAGAGTATATTACCATCATGTTACATTATACAGCATTCCCAGGACTATGGTGTACTCACTGCATTGCATTATGAGCTATATATAGAGAGGTTACATTATACAGCATTCCCAGGACTATGGTGTACTCACTGCAGTGCATTATGAGCTATATATAGAGAGGTTACATTATACATCATTCCAAGGACTATGGTGTACTCACTGCATTGCATTAATGAGCTGTACATAGAGAGTATTACCATCATGTTACATTATACAGCATTCCCAGGACTATGGTGTACTCACTGCAGTGCATTATGAGCTATATATAGAGAGAGCTTACATTATACTGCATTCCCAGGACTATGGTGTACTCACTGCAGTGCATTATGAGCTATATATAGAGAGGTTACATTATACAGCATTCCCAGGACTATGGTGCACTCACTGCAGTGCATTATGAGCTATATATAGAGAGGTTACATTATACAGCATTCCCAGGACTATGGTGTACTCACTGCATTGCATTAATGAGCTATATAGAGAGAGAGGTTACATTATACAGCATTCCCAGGACTATGGTGTACTAACTGCAGTGCACTAATGAGCTATAGAGTATATTACCATCATGTTACATTATACAGCATTCCCAGGACTATGGTGTACTCACTGCATTGCATTATGAGCTATATATAGAGAGGTTACATTATACAGCATTCCCAGGACTATGGTGTACTCACTGCAGTGCATTATGAGCTATATATAGAGAGGTTACATTATACATCATTCCAAGGACTATGGTGTACTCACTGCATTGCATTAATGAGCTGTACATAGAGAGTATTACCATCATGTTACATTATACAGCATTCCCAGGACTATGGTGTACTCACTGCAGTGCATTATGAGCTATATATAGAGAGAGGTTACATTATACTGCATTCCCAGGACTATGGTGTACTCACTGCAGTGCATTATGAGCTATATATAGAGAGGTTACATTATACAGCATTCCCAGGACTATGGTGCACTCACTGCAGTGCATTATGAGCTATATATAGAGAGGTTACATTATACAGCATTCCAGGACTATGGTGTAGTCACTGCAGTGCATTAATGAGCTATATATAGAGTATATTACCATCATGTTACATTATACAGCATTCCCAGGACTATGGTATACTCACTGCAGTGCATTATGAGCTATATATAGAGAGGTTACATTATACAGCATTCCCAGGACTATGGTGTACTCACTGCAGTGCATTAATGAGCTATACATAGAGAATATTACCATCATGTTACATTATACAGCATTCCCAGGACTATGGTGTACCCACTGCAGTGCTTTATGAGATATATATATAGAGAGGTTACATTATACAGCATTCCCAGTACTATGGTGTACTCACTGCAGTGCACTAATGAGCTATATATAGAGTATATTACCATCATGTTACATTATACAGCATTCCCAGGACTATGGTGTACTCACTGCAGTGCATTAATGAGCTATATATAGAGTATATTACCATCATGTTACATTATACAGCATTCCCAGGACTATGGTATACTCACTGCAGTGCATTATGAGCTATATATAGAGAGGTTACATTATACAGCATTCCCAGGACTATGGTGTACTCACTGCAGTGCATTATGAGCTATATATAGAGAGGTTACATTATACAGCATTCCAAGGACTATGGTGTACTCACTGCAGTGCATTAATGAGCTATATATAGAGAGTATTACCATCATGTTACATTATACAGCATTCCCAGGACTATGGTGTACTCACTGCAGTGCATTAATGAGCTATATATAGAGAGTATTACCATCATGTTACATTATACAGCATTCCCAGGACTATGGTGTACTCACTGCAGTGCATTATGAGCTATATATAGAGAGGTTACATTATACAGCATTCCAGGACTATGGTGTAGTCACTGCAGTGCATTAATGAGCTATATATAGAGTATATTACCATCATGTTACATTATACAGCATTCCCAGGACTATGGTGTACTCACTGCAGTGCATTAATGAGCTATATAGAGATGTTACATTATACAGCATTCCCAGGACTATGGTGTACTCACTGCAGTGCATTATGAGCTATATATAGAGAGGTTACATTATACAGCATTCCCAGGACTATGGTGTACTCACTGCAGTGCATTATGAGCTATATATAGAGAGGTTACATTATACAGCATTCCCAGGACTATGGTGTACTCACTGCAGTGCATTAATGAGCTATATATAGAAAGGTTACATTATACAGCATTCCCAGGACTATGGTGTATTCACCGCAGTGCACTAAAGAGCTATATATAGAGAGGTTACATTATACAGCATTCCCAGGACTATGGTGTACTCACTGCAGTGCATTATGAGCTATATATAGAGAAGTTACATTATACAGCATTCCCAGGACTATGGTGTACTCACTGCAGTGCATTATGAGCTATATATATATATATATGAGAGAGAGAGAGAGAGATAGAGAGAGGTTACATTATACAGCATTCCCAGGACAATGGTGTACTCACTGCAGTGCATTAATGAGCTATATTTAGAGAGTATTACCATCATCTTACATTATACAGCATTCCCAGGACTATGGTGTACTCACTGCAGTGCATTAATGCGCTATATAGAGAGAGGTTACATTATACAGCATTCCCAGGACTATGGTGTACTCACTGCAGTGCATTAATGAGCTATATAGAGAGAGGTTACATTATACAGCATTCCCAGGACTATGGTGTACTCACTGCAGTGCACTAATGAGCTATATATAGAGAGGTTACATTATACAGCATTCCCAGGACTATGGTGTACTCACTGCAGTGCACTAATGAGCTATATATAGAGAGGTTACATTATACAGCATTCCCAGGACTATGGTGTACTCACTGCAGTGCACTAATGAGCTATAGAGTATATTACAATCATGTTACATTATACAGCATTCCCAGGACTATGGTGTACTCACTGCAGTGCATTAATTAGCTATATATAGAGAGGTTACATTATACAGCATTCCCAGGACTATGGTGTACTCACTGCAGTGCATTAATGAGCTATATATAGAGAGTATTACCATCATGTTACATTATACAGCATTCCCAGGACTATGGTGTACTCACTGCAGTGCATTAATGAGCTATATAGAGAGAGGTTACATTATACAGCATTCCCAGGACTATGGTGAACTCACTGCAGTGCATTAATGAGCTATACATAGAGAATATTACCATCATGTTACATTATACAGCATTCCCAGGACTATGGTGTACTCACTGCAGTGCATTAATGAGCTATATATAGAGAGGTTACATTATACAGCATTCCCAGGACTATGGTGTACTCACTGCAGTGCATTAATGAGCTATATATAGAGAGTATTACCATCATGTTACATTATACAGCATTCCCAGGACTATGGTGTACTCACTGCAGTGCATTAATGAGCTATATAGAGAGAGGTTACATTATACAGCATTCCCAGGACTATGGTGAACTCACTGCAGTGCATTAATGAGCTATACATAGAGAATATTACCATCATGTTACATTATACAGCATTCCCAGGACTATGGTGTACTCACTGCAGTGCATTAATGAGCTATACATAGAGAGGTTACATTATACAGCATTCCCAGGACTATGGTGTACTCACTGCAGTGCATTAATGAGCTATATAGAGAGGTTACATTATTCAGCATTCCCAGGACTATGGTGTACTCACTGCAGTGCATTATGAGTATATATATATATATATATATATATATATATATATATATATATATATATATATATATATATATATATATATAAGAGGTTACATTATACAGCATTCCCAGGACTGTGGTGTACTCACTGCAGTGCATTAATGAGCTATATATAGAGTAAATTACCATCATGTTACATTATACAGCATTCCCAGGACTATGGTTTATTCACTGCAGTGAATTAATGAGCTATACATAGAGTATTACCATCATGTTACATTATACAGCATTCCCAGGACTATGGTGTACTCACTGCAGTGCAATAATGAGCTATACATAGAGAGGTTACCATCATGTTACATTATACAGCATTCCCAGGACTATGGTGTACTCACTGCAGTGCATTAATGAGCTATATATAGAGAGGTTACATTATACAGCATTCCCATGACTATGGTGTACTCACTGCAGTGCATTAATGAGCTATACATAGAGAGTATTACCATCATGTTACATTATACAGCATTCCCAGGACTATGGTGTACTCACTGCAGTGCATTAATGAGCTATATAGAGAGGTTACATTATACAGCATTCCCAGGACTATGGTGTACTCACTGCAGTGCATTAATGAGCTATACATAGAGAGTATTACCATCATGTTACATTATACAGCATTCCCAGGACTATGGTGTACTCACTGCAGTGCATTAATGAGCTATATAGAGAGGTTACATTATACAGCATTCCCAGGACTATGGTGTACTCACTGCAGTGCATTATGAGCTATATATAGAGGTTACATTATACAGCATTCCCAGGACTATGGTGTACTCACTGCATTGCATTAATTAGCTATATATAGAGAGGTTACATTATACAGCATTCCCAGGACTATGGTGTACTCACCGCAGTGCACTAATGAGCTATACATAGAGAGTATTACCATCATGTTACATTATACAGCTTTCCCAGGACTATGGTGTACTCACTGCAGTGCATTAATGAGCTATACATAGAGAGTATTACCATCATGTTACATTATACAGCATTCCCAGGACTATGGTGTGCTCACTGCAGTGCATTAATGAGCTATATATAGAGAGGTTACATTATACAGCATTCCCAGGACTATGGTGTACTCAATACAGTGCATTAATGAGCTATATAGAGAGAGGTTACATTATACAGCATTCCCAGGACTATGGTGTACTCACTGCAGTGCATTATGAGCTATATATAGAGAGGTTACATTATACAGCATTCCCAGGACTATGGTGTACTAACTGCAGTGCATTAATGAGCTATATATAGAGTATATTACCATCATGTTACATTATACAGCATTCCCAGGACTATGGTGTACTCACTGCAGTGCATTAATGAGCTATATATAGAGTATATTACCATCATGTTACATTATACAGCATTCCCAGGATATATAGAGAGGTTGCATTATACAGCATTCCCAGGACTATGGTGTACTCACTGCAGTGCATTATGAGCAATATATAGAGAGGTTACATTATACAGCATTCCCAGTACTATGGTGTACTCACTGCAGTGCACTAATGAGCTTTATATAGAGAGGTTACATTATTCAGCATTCCAAGGACTATGGTGTACTCACTGCAGTGCACTAATGAGCTATATAGAGAGGTTACATTATACTGCATTCCCAGGACTATGGTGTACTCACTGCAGTGCATTAATGAGCTATACATAGAGAATATTACCATCATGTTACATTATACAGCATTCCCAGGACTATGGTGTACTCACTGCAGTGCTTTATGAGCTATATATAGAGAGGTTACATTATACAGCATTCCCAGGACTATGGTGTACTCACTGCAGTGCAGTAATGAGCTATATATAGAGTATATTACCATCATGTTACATTATACAGCATTCCCAGGACTATGGTGTACTCACTGCAGAGCACTAATGAGCTATACATAGAGAATATTACCATCATGTTACATTACACAGCATTCCCAGGACTATGGTGTCCTCACTGCAGTGCATTAATGAGCTATACATAGAGAGGTTACATTAAACAGCATTCCCAGGACTATGGTGTACTCACTGCAGTGCATTAATGAGCTATATATAGAGTGTATTACCATCATGTTACATTATACAGCATTCCCAGGACTATGGTGTACTCACTGCAGAGCACTAATGAGCTATACATAGAGAATATTACCATCATGTTACATTACACAGCATTCCCAGGACTATGGTGTCCTCACTGCAGTGCATTAATGAGCTATACATAGAGAGGTTACATTATACTGCATTCCCAGGACTATGGTGTACTCACTGCAGTGCATTAATGAGCTATATATAGAGAATATTACCATCATGTTACATTATACAGCATTCCCAGGACTATGGTGTACTCACTGCAGTGCATTAATGAGCTATATATAGAGTATATTACCATCATGTTACATTATACAGCATTCCCAGGACTATGGTGTACTCACTGCAGTGCATTAATGAGCTCTATATATAGAGTATATTACCATCACGTTACATTATACAGCATTCCCAGGACTATGGTATACTCACTGCAGTGCATTATGAGCTATATATAGAGAGGTTACATTATACAGCATTCCCAGGACTATGGTGTACTCACTGCAGTGCTTTATTATGAGCAATATATAGAGAGGTTACATTATGCAGCATTCCCAGGACTATGGTGTACTCACTGCAGTGCACTAATGAGCTATATATAGAGAGGTTACAATATACAGCATTCCAAGGACTATGGTGTACTCACTGCAGTGCACTAATGAGCTATATAGAGAGGTTACATTATACTGCATTCCCAGGACTATGGTGTACTCACTGCAGTGCATTAATGAGCTACACATAGAGAATATTACCATCATGTTACATTATACAGCATTCCCAGGACTATGGTGTACTCACTGCAGTGCATTATGAGCTATACATAGAGAGGTTACATTATACAGCATTCCCAGGACTATGGTGTACTCACTGCAGTGCATTAATGAGCTATATATAAAGAGGTAACATTATACAGCATTCCCAGGACTATGTTGTACTCACTGCAGTGCATTATGAGCTATATAGAGAGGTTACATTATACAGCATTCCCAGGACTATGGTGTACTCACTGCAGTGCATTAATGAGCTATATATAGAGAGGTTACATTATAAAGCATTCTCAGGACTATGGTGTACTCACTGCAGTGCATTATGAGCTATATATAGCAGGTTACATTATACAGCATTCCCAGGACTATGGTGTACTCACTGCAGTGCATTAATGAGCTATATATAGAGTGGATTACCATCATGTTACATTATACAGCATTCCCAGGACTATGGTGTACTCACTGCAGTGCACTAATGAGCTATACATAGAGAATATTACCATCATGTTACATTACACAGCATTCCCAGGACTATGGTGTACTCACTGCAGTGCATAAATGAGCTATACATAGAGAGGTTACATTATACAGCATTCCCAGGACTATGGTGTACTCACCGCAGTGCACTAATGAGCTATATAGAGAGGTTACATTATACAGCATTCCCAGGACTATGGTGTACTCACTGCAGTGCATTATGAGCTATATATAGACTATATTACCATCATGTTACATTATACAGCATTCCCAGGACTATGGTGTACTCACTGCATTGCATTATGAGCTATATATAGAGAGGTTACATTATACAACATTCCCAGGACTATGGTGTACTCATTGCAGTGCATTATGAGCTATATATAGAGAGGTTACATTATACATCATTCCCAGGACTATGGTGTACTCACTGCATTGCATTAATGAGCTGTACATAGAGAGTATTACCATCATGTTACATTATACAGCATTCCCAGGACTATGGTGTCCTCACTGCAGTGCATTATGAGCTATATAGAGAGGTTACATTATACTGCATTCCCAGGACTATGGTGTACTCACTGCAGTGCATTATGAGCTATATATAGAGAGGTTACATTATACAGCATTCCCAGGACTATGGTGCACTCACTGCAGTGCATTAATGAGCTATATAGAGATGTTACATTATACAGCATTCCCAGGAGTATGGTGTACTCACTGCAGTGCATTATGAGCTATATATAGAGAGTTTACATTATACAGCATTCCCAGGACTATGGTGTAGTCACTGCAGTGCATTAATGAGCTATATATAGAGTATATTACCATCATGTTACATTATACAGCATTCCCAGGACTATGGTATACTCACTGCAGTGCATTATGAGCTATATATAGAGAGGTTACATTATACAGCATTCCCAGGACTATGGTGTACTCACTGCAGTGCATTATGAGCAATATATAGAGAGGTTACATTATACAGCATTCCAAGTACTATGGTGTACTCACTGCAGTGCACTAATGAGCTATATATAGAGAGGTTACATTATACAGCATTCCAAGGACTATGGTGTACTCACTGCAGTGCACTAATGAGCTATATAGAGAGGTTACATTATACTGCATTCCCAGGACTATGGTGTACTCACTGCAGTGCATTAATGAGCTATACATAGAGAGGTTACATTATACAGCATTCCCAGGACTATGGTGTACTCACTGCAGTGCTTTATGAGCTATATATAGAGAGGTTACATTATACAGCATTCCCAGGACTATGGTGTACTCACTGCAGTGCACTAATGAGCTATATATAGAGTATATTACCATCATGTTACATTATACAGCATTCCCAGGACTATGGTATACTCACTGCAGTGCATTATGAGCTATATATGGAGAGGTTACATTATACAGCATTCCCAGGACTATGGTGTACTCACTGCAGTGCACTAATGAGCTATATATAGAGAGGTTACATTATCCAGCATTCCAAGGACTATGGTGTACTCACTGCAGTGCATTAATGAGCTATATATAGAGAGTATTACCATCATGTTACATTACACAGCATTCCCAGGACTATGGTGTCCTCACTGCAGTGTATTAATGAGCTATACATAGAGAGGTTACATTATACAGCATTCCCAGGACTATGGTGTACTCACTGCAGTGCATTATGAGCTATATATAGAGAGGTTACATTATACAGCATTCCCAGGACTATGGTGCACTCACTGCAGTGCATTAATGAGCTATATAGAGATGTTACATTATACAGCATTCCCAGGACTATGGTGTACTCACTGCAGTGCATTATGAGCTATATATAGAGAGGTTACATTATACAGCATTCCCAGGACTATGGTGTACTCACTGCAGTGCACTAATGAGCTATATATAGAGTATATTACCATCATGTTACATTATACAGCATTCCCAGGACTATGGTGTACTCACTGCAGTGCAAAAATGAGCTATATATAGAGTATATTACCATCATGTTACATTATACAGCATTCCCAGGACTATGGTATACTCACTGCAGTGCATTATGAGCTATATATAGAGAGGTTACATTATACAGCATTCCCAGGACTATGGTGTACTCACTGCAGTGCACTAATGAGCTATATATAGAGAGGTTACATTATACAGCATTCCCAGGACTATGGTGTACTCACTGCAGTGAACTAATGAGCTATACATAGAGAATATTACCATCATGTTACATTACACAGCATTCCCAGGACTATGGTGTCCTCACTGCAGTGCATTAATGAGCTATACATAGAGAGGTTACATTTTACAGCATTCCCAGGACTATGGTGTACTCAGTGCAGTGCATTATGAGCTATATATAGAGAATATTACCATCATGTTACATTATACAGCATTCCCAGGACTATGGTGTACTCACTGCAGTGCATAAATGAGCTATACATAGAGAGGTTACATTATACTGCATTCCCAGGACTATGGTGTACTCACTGCAGTGCACTAATGAGCTATATATAGAGAATATTACCATCATGTTACATTACACAGAATTCCAAGGACTATGGTGTCCTCACTACAGTGCATTAATGAGCTATACATAGAGAGGTTACATTATACAGCATTCCCAGGACTATGGTGTACTCACTGCAGTGCATTAATGAGCTATACATAGAGAGGTTACATTATACAGCATTCCCAGAACTATGGTGTACTCACTGCAGTGCATTATGAGCTATACATAGAGAGGTTACATTATACAGCATTCCCAGGACTATGGTGTACTCACTGCAGTGCATTAATGAGCTATATATAAAGAGGTAACATTATACAGCATTCCCAGGACTATGGTGTACTCACTGCAGTGCATTATGAGCTATATAGAGAGGTTACATTATACAGCATTCCCAGGACTATGGTGTACTCACTGCAGTGCATTAATGAGCTGTATATAGAGAGGTTACATTATACAGCATTCCCAGGACTATGGTGTACTCACTGCAGTGCATTAATGAGCTATATATAGAGAGGTTACATTATACAGCATTCCCAGGACTATGGTGTACTCACTGCAGTGCATTAATGAGCTATATATATAGTGCATTACCATCATGTTACATTATACAGCATTCCCAGGACTATGGTGTACTCACTGCAGTGCATTATGAGCTATATATAGAGAGGTTACATTATACAGCATTCCCAGGACTATGGTGTAGTCACTGCAGTGCATTAATGAGCTATATATAGAGTATATTACCATCATGTTACATTATACAGCATTCCCAGGACTATGGTATACTCACTGAAGTGCATTATGAGCTATATATAGAGAGGTTACATTATACAGCATTCCCAGGACTATGGTGTACTCACTGCAGTGCATTAATGAGCTATACATAGAGAATATTACCATCATGTTACATTACACAGCATTCCCAGGACTATGGTGTCCGCACTGCAGTGCATTAATGAGCTATACATAGAGAGGTTACATTATACAGCATTCCCAGGACTATGGTGTACTCACTGCAGTGCATTATGAGCTATATATAGAGAATATTACCATCATGTTACATTATACAGCATTCCCAGGACTATGGTGTACTCACTGCAGTGCATAAATGAGCTATACATAGAGAGGTTACATTATACAGCATTCCCAGGACTATGGTGTACTCACCACAGTGCACTAATGTGCTAAATAGAGAGGTTACATTATATAGCATTCCCAGGACTATGGTGTACTCACTGCAGTGCATTATGAGCTATATATAGGAGGTTACATTATACAGCATTCCCAGGAATATGGTGTACTCACTGCAGTGCATTAATGAGCTATATATAGAGTATATTACCATCATGTTACATTATACAGCATTCCCAGGACTATGGTGTACTCACTGCAGTGCATTAATGAGCTATACATAGAGAGTATTACCATCATGTTACATTATACAGCATTCCCAGGACTATGGTGTACTCTCTGCAGTGCATTAATGAGCTATATAGAGAGGTTACGTTATACAGCATTCCCAGGACTATGGTGTACTCACTGCATTGCATTAATGAGCTATATAGAGAGAGAGGTTACATTATACAGCATTCCCAGGACTATGGTGTACTAACTGCAGTGCACTAATGAGCTATATATAGAGTATATTACCATTATGTTACATTATACAGCATTCCCAGGACTATGGTGTACTCACTGCATTGCATTATGAGCTATATATAGAGAGGTTACATTATACAGCATTCCCAGGACTATGGTGTACTCACTGCAGTGCACTAATGAGCTATATATAGAGAGGTTACAATATACAGCATTCCAAGGACTATGGTGTACTCACTGCAGTGCATTAATGAGCTACACATAGAGAATATTACCATCATGTTACATTATACAGCATTCCCAGGACTATGGTGTACTCATTGCAGTGCTTTATGAGCTATATATAGAGAGCTTACATTATACAGCATTCCCAGGACTATGGTGTACTCACTGCAGTGCATTAATGAGCTATATATAGAGTGTATTACCATCATGTTACATTATACAGCATTCCCAGGACTATGGTGTACTCACTGCAGTGCAAGAATGAGCTATATATAGAGTATATTACCATCATGTTACATTATACAGCATTCCCAGGACTATGGTATACTCACTGCAGTGCATTATGAGCTATATATAGAGAGGTTACATTATACAGCATTCCCAGGACTATGGTGTACTCACTGCAGTGCACTAATGAGCTATATATAGAGAGGTTACATTATACAGCATTCCCAGGACTATGGTGTACTCACTGCAGTGAACTAATGAGCTATACATAGAGAATATTACCATCATGTTACATTACACAGCATTCCCAGGACTATGGTGTCCTCACTGCAGTGCATTAATGAGCTATACATAGAGAGGTTACATTTTACAGCATTCCCAGGACTATGGTGTACTCAGTGCAGTGCATTATGAGCTATATATAGAGAATATTACCATCATGTTACATTATACAGCATTCCCAGGACTATGGTGTACTCACTGCAGTGCATAAATGAGCTATACATAGAGAGGTTACATTATACTGCATTCCCAGGACTATGGTGTACTCACTACAGTGCACTAATGAGCTATACATAGAGAATATTACCATCATGTTACATTACACAGAATTCCAAGGACAATGGTGTCCTCACTACAGTGCATTAATGAGCTATACATAGAGAGGTTACATTATACAGCATTCCCAGGACTATGGTGTACTCACTGCAGTGCATTAATGAGCTATACATAGAGAGGTTACATTATACAGCATTCCCAGGATTATGGTGTACTCACTGCAGTGCATTAATGAGCTATATATAAAGAGGTAACATTATACAGCATTCCCAGGACTATGGTGTACTCACTGCAGTGCATTATGAGCTATATAGAGAGGTTACATTATACAGCATTCCCAGGACTATGGTGTACTCACTGCAGTGCATTAATGAGCTATATATAGAGAGGTTACATTATAAAGCATTCCCAGGACTATGGTGTACTCACTGCAGTGCATTATGAGCTATATATAGCAGGTTACATTATACAGCATTCCCAGGACTATGGTGTACTCACTGCAGTGCATTAATGAGCTATATATATAGTGTATTACCATCATGTTACATTATACAGCATTCCCAGGACTATGGTGTACTCACTGCAGTGCATTATGAGCTATATAGAGAGGTTACATTATACAGCATTCCCAGGACTATGGTGTACTCACTGCAGTGCATTATGAGCTATATATAGAGAGGTTACATTATACAGCATTCCCAGGACTATGGTGTAGTCACTGCAGTGCATTAATGAGCTATATATAGAGTATATTACCATCATGTTACATTATACAGCATTCCCAGGACTATGGTATACTCACTGAAGTGCATTATGAGCTATATATAGAGAGGTTACATTATACAGCATTCCCAGGACTATGGTGTACTCACTGCAGTGCATTAATGAGCTATACATAGAGAATATTACCATCATGTTACATTACACAGCATTCCCAGGACTATGGTGTCCGCACTGCAGTGCATTAATGAGCTATACATAGAGAGTTTACTTTATACAGCATTCCCAGGACTATGGTGTACTCACTGCAGTGCATTATGAGCTATATATAGAGAATATTACCATCATGTTACATTATACAGCATTCCCAGGACTATGGTGTACTCACTGCAGTGCATAAATGAGCTATACATAGAGAGGTTACATTATACAGCATTCCCAGGACTATGGTGTACTCACCGCAGTGCACTAATGTGCTAAATAGAGAGGTTACATTATACAGCATTCCCAGGACTATGGTGTACTCACTGCAGTGCATTATGAGCTATATATAGGAGGTTACATTATACAGCATTCCCAGGATTATGGTGTACTCACTGCAGTGCATTAATGAGCTATATATAGAGTATATTACCATCATGTTACATTATACAGCATTCCCAGGACTATGGTGTACTCACTGCAGTGCATTAATGAGCTATACATAGAGAGTATTACCATCATGTTACATTATACAGCATTCCCAGGACTATGGTGTACTCTCTGCAGTGCATTAATGAGCAATATTTAGAGAGGTTACATTATACAGCATTCCCAGGACTATGGTGTACTCACTGCAGTGCACTAATGAGCTATATATAGAGAGGTTACATTATACAGCATTCCAAGGACTATGGTGTACTCACTGCAGTGCACTAATGAGCTATATAGAGAGGTTACATTATACTGCATTCCCTGGACTATGGTGTACTCACTGCAGTGCATTAATGAGCTACACATAGAGAATATTACCATCATGTTACATTATACAGCATTCCCAGGACTATGGTGTACTCATTGCAGTGCTTTATGAGCTATATATAGAGAGGTTACATTATACAGCATTCCCAGGACTATGGTGTACTCACTGCAGTGCATTAATGAGCTATATATAGGAGTGTATTACCATCATGTTACATTATACAGCATTCCCAGGACTATGGTGTACTCACTGCAGTGCATTATGAGCTATATATAGCAGGTTACATTATACAGCATTCCCAGGACTATGGTGTACTCACTGCAGTGCATTAATGAGCTATACATAGAGAGTATTACCATCATGTTACATTATACAGCATTCCCAGGACTATGGTGTACTCACTGCAGTGCACTAATGAGCTATACATAGAGAATATTACCATCATGTTACATTACACAGCATTCCCAGGACTATGGTGTACTCACTGCAGTGCACTAATGAGCTAAATAGAGAGGTTACATTATACAGCATTCCCAGGACTATGGTGTACTCACCGCAGTGCACTAATGAGCTATATAGAGAGGATACATTATACAGCATTCCCAGGACTATGGTGTACTCACTGCATTGCATTATGAGCTATATATAGAGAGGTTACATTATACAACATTCCCAGGACTATGGTGTACTCACTGCAGTGCATTATGAGCTATATATAGAGAGGTTACATTATACATCATTCCCAGGACTATGGTGTACTCACTGCATTGCATTAATGAGCTGTACATAGAGAGTATTACCATCATGTTACATTATACAGCATTCCCAGGACTATGGTGTCCTCACTGCAGTGCATTATGAGCTATATATAAAGAGGTTACATTATACAGCATTCCCAGGACTATGGTGTACTCACTGCAGTGCATTAATGAGCTATATAGAGAGAGGTTACATTATACTGCATTCCCAGGACTATGGTGTACTCACTGCAGTGCATTATGAGCTATATATAGAGAGGTTACATTATACAGCATTCCCAGGACTATGGTGCACTCACTGCAGTGCATTAATGAGCTATATAGAGATGTTACATTATACAGCATTCCCAGGAGTATGGTGTACTCACTGCAGTGCATTATGAGCTATATATAGAGAGGTTACATTATACAGCATTCCCAGGACTATGGTGTAGTCACTGCAGTGCATTAATGAGCTATATATAGAGTATATTACCATCATGTTACATTATACAGCATTCCCAGGACTATGGTATACTCACTTCAGTGCATTATGAGCTATATATAGAGAGGTTACATTATACAGCATTCCCTGGACTATGGTGTACTCACTGCAGTGCATTATGAGCAATATATAGAGAGGTTACATTATACAGCATTCCAAGTACTATGGTGTACTCACTGCAGTGCACTAATGAGCTATATATAGAGAGGTTACATTATACAGCATTCCAAGGACTATGGTGTACTCACTGCAGTGCACTAATGAGCTATATAGAGAGGTTACATTATACTGCATTCCCAGGACTATGGTGTACTCACTGCAGTGCTTTATGAGCTATATATAGAGAGGTTACATTATACAGCATTCCCAGGACTATGGTGTACTCACTGCAGTGCACTAATGAGCTATATATAGAGTATATTACCATCATGTTACATTATACAGCATTCCCAGGACTATGGTGTACTCACTGCAGTGCATTAATGAGTTATATATAGAGTATATTACCATCATGTTACATTATACAGCATTCCCAGGACTATGGTATACTCACTGCAGTGCATTATGAGCTATATATAGAGAGGTTACATTGTACAGCATTCCCAGGACTATGGTGTACTCACTGCAGTGCACTAATGAGCTATATATAGAGAGGTTACATTATCCAGCATTCCAAGGACTATGGTGTACTCACTGCAGTGCATTAATGAGCTATATATAGAGAGTATTACCATCATGTTACATTACACAGCATTCCCAGGACTATGGTGTCCTCACTGCAGTGCATTAATGAGCTATACATAGAGAGGTTACATTATACAGCATTCCCAGGACTATGGTGTACTCACTGCAGTGCATTATGAGCTATATATATAGAGATGTTACATTATACAGCATTCCCAGGACTATGGTGCACTCACTGCAGTGCATTAATGAGCTATATAGAGATGTTACATTATACAGCATTCCCAGGACTATGGTGTACTCACTGCAGTGCATTATGAGCTATATATAGAGAGGTTACATTATACAGCATTCCCAGGACTATGGTGTACTCACTGCAGTGCACTAATGAGCTATAAATAGAGTATATTACCATCATGTTACATTATACAGCATTCCCAGGACTATGGTGTACTCACTGCAGTGCAAAAATGAGCTATATATAGAGTATATTACCATCATGTTACATTATACAGCATTCCCAGGACTATGGTATACTCACTGCAGTGCATTATGAGCTATATATAGAGAGGTTACATTATACAGCATTCCCAGGACTATGGTGTACTCACTGCAGTGCACTAATGAGCTATATATAGAGAGGTTACATTATACAGCATTCCCAGGACTATGGTGTACTCACTGCAGTGCACTAATGAGCTATACATAGAGAATATTACCATCATGTTACATTACACAGCATTCCCAGGGCTATGGTGTCCTCACTGCAGTGCATTAATGAGCTATACATAGAGAGGTTACATTTTACAGCATTCCCAGGACTATGGTGTACTCAGTGCAGTGCATTATGAGCTATATATAGAGAATATTACCATCATGTTACATTATACAGCATTCCCAGGACTATGGTGTACTCACTGCAGTGCATAAATGAGCTATACATAGAGAGGTTACATTATACTGCATTCCCAGGACTATGGTGTACTCACTGCAGTGCACTAATGAGCTATACATTGAGAATATTACCATCATGTTACATTACACAGAATTCCAAGGACTATGGTGTCCTCACTACAGTGCATTAATGAGCTATACATAGAGAGGTTACATTATACAGCATTCCCAGGACTATGGTGTACTCACTGCAGTGCATTAATGAGCTATATATAAAGAGGTAACATTATACAGCATTCCCAGGACTATGGTGTACTCACTGCAGTGCATTAATGAGCTGTATATAGAGAGGTTACATTATACAGCATTCCCAGGACAATGGTGTACTCACTGCAGTGCATTAATGAGCTGTATATAGAGAGGTTACATTATACAGCATTCCCAGGACTATGGTGTACTCACTGCAGTGCATTAATGAGCTATATATAGAGAGGTTACATTATAAAGCATTCCCAGGACTATGGTGTACTCACTGCAGTGCATTATGAGCTATATATAGCAGGTTACATTATACAGCATTCCCAGGACTATGGTGTAGTCACTGCAGTGCATTAATGAGCTATATATAGAGTATATTACCATCATGTTACATTATACAGCATTCCCAGGACTATGGTATACTCACTGAAGTGCATTATGAGCTATATATAGAGAGGTTACATTATACAGCATTCCCAGGACTATGGTGTACTCACTGCAGTGCATTAATGAGCTATACATAGAGAATATTACCATCATGTTACATTACACAGCATTCCCAGGACTATGGTGTCCGCACTGCAGTGCATTAATGAGCTATACATAGAGAGGTTACATTATACAGCATTCCCAGGACTATGGTGTACTCACTGCAGTGCATTATGAGCTATATATAGAGAATATTACCATCATGTTACATTATACAGCATTCCCAGGACTATGGTGTACTCACTGCAGTGCATAAATGAGCTATACATAGAGAGGTTACATTATACAGCATTCCCAGGACTATGGTGTACTCACCGCAGTGCACTAATGTGCTAAATAGAGAGGTTACATTATACAGCATTCCCAGGACTATGGTGTACTCACTGCAGTGCATTATGAGCTATATATAGGAGGTTACATTATACAGCATTCCCAGGACTATGGTGTACTCACTGCAGTGCATTAATGAGCTATATATAGAGTATATTACCATCATGTTACATTATACAGCATTCCCAGGACTATGGTGTACTCACTGCAGTGCATTAATGAGCTATACATAGAGAGTATTACCATCATGTTACATTATACAGCATTCCCAGGACTATGGTGTACTCTCTGCAGTGCATTAATGAGCTATATAGAGAGGTTACATTATACAGCATTCCCAGGACTATGGTGTACTCACTGCAGTGCATTATGAGCTATATATAGAGAGGTTACATTATACAGCATTCCCAGGACTATGGTGTACTCACTGCATTGCATTAATGAGCTATATAGAGAGAGAGGTTACATTATACAGCATTCCCAGGACTATGGTGTACTAACTGCAGTGCACTAATGAGCTATATATAGAGTATATTACCATCATGTTACATTATACAGCATTCCCAGGACTATGGTGTACTCACTGCATTGCATTATGAGCTATATATAGAGAGAGGTTACATTATACTGCATTCCCAGGACTATGGTGTACTCACTGCAGTGCATTATGAGCTATATATAGAGAGGTTACATTATACAGCATTCCCAGGACTATGGTGCACTCACTGCAGTGCATTATGAGCTATATATAGAGAGGTTACATTATACAGCATTCCCAGGACTATGGTGTAGTCACTGCAATACATTAATGAGCTATATATAGAGTATATTACCATCATGTTACATTATACAGCATTCCCAGGACTATGGTATACTCACTGCAGTGCATTATGAGCTATATATAGAGAGGTTACATTATACAGCATTCCCAGGACTATGGTGTACTCACTGCAGTGCATTAATGAGCTATACATAGAGAATATTACCATCATGTTACATTATACAGCATTCCCAGGACTATGGTGTACTCACTGCAGTGCTTTATGAGATATATATAGAGAGGTTACATTATACAGCATTCCCAGTACTATGATGTACTCACTGCAGTGCACTAATGAGCTATATATAGAGTATATTACCATCATGTTACATTATACAGCATTCCCAGGACTATGGTGTACTCACTGCAGTGCATTAATGAGCTATATATAGAGTATATTACCATCATGTTACATTATACAGCATTCCCAGGACTATGGTATACTCACTGCAGTGCATTATGAGCTATATATAGAGAGGTTACATTATACAGCATTCCCAGGACTATGGTGTACTCACTGCAGTGCATTATGAGCTATATATAGAGAGGTTACATTATACAGCATTCCAAGGACTATGGTGTACTCACTGCAGTGCATTAATGAGCTATATATAGAGAGTATTACCATCATGTTACATTATACAGCATTCCCAGGACTATGGTGTACTCACTGCAGTGCATTAATGAGCTATATATAGAGAGTATTACCATCATGTTACATTATACAGCATTCCCAGGACTATGGTGTACTCACTGCAGTGCATTATGAGCTATATATAGAGAGGTTACATTATACAGCATTCCCAGGACTATGGTGTACTCACTGCAGTGCACTAATGAGCTATATATAGAGAGGTTACATTATACAGCATTCCAAGGACTATGGTGTACTCACTGCAGTGCATTAATGAGCTATATATAGAGAGTATTACCATCATGTTACATTATACAGCATTCCCAGGACTATGGTGTACTCACTGCAGTGCACTAATGAGCTATACATAGAGAATATTACCATCATGTTACATTACACAGCATTCCCAGGACTATGGTGTCCTCACTGCAGTGCATTAATGAGCTATACATAGAGAGGTTACATTATACAGCATTCCCAGGACTATGGTGTACTCACTGCAGTGCATTATGAGCTATATATAGAGAGGTTACATTATACAGCATTCCCAGGACTATGGTGCACTCACTGCAGTGCATTAATGAGCTATATAGAGATGTTACATTATACAGCATTCCCAGGACTATGGTGTACTCACTGCAGTGCATTATGAGCTATATAAAGAGAGGTTACATTATACAGCATTCCCAGGACTATGGTGTACTCACTGCAGTGCATTAATGAGCTATATATAGAGTATATTACCATCATGTTACATTATACAGCATTCCCAGGACTATGGTGTACTCACTGCAATGCATTAATGAGCTATATATAGAGTATATTACCATCATGTTACATTATACAGCATTCCCAGGACTATGGTATACTCACTGCAGTGCATTATGAGCTATATATAGAGAGGTTACATTATACAGCATTCCCAGGACTATGGTGTACTCACTGCAGTGCATTATGAGCAATATATAGAGAGGTTACATTATACAGCATTCCCAGGACTATGGTGTACTCACTGCAGTGCACTAATGAGCTATATATAGAGAGGTTACATTATACAGCATTCCAAGGACTATGGTGTACTCACTGCAGTGCACGAATGAGCTATATAGAGAGGTTACATTATACTGCATTCCCAGGACTATGGTGTACTCACTGCAGTGCATTAATGAGCTACACATAGAGAATATTACCATCATGTTACATTATACAGCATTCCCAGGACTATGGTGTACTCACTGCAGTGCTTTATGAGCTATATATAGAGAGGTTACATTATACAGCATTCCCAGGACTATGGTGTACTCACTGCAGTGCATTAATGAGCTATATATAGAGTGTATTACCATCATGTTACATTATACAGCATTCCCAGGACTATGGTGTACTCACTGCAGTGCACTAATGAGCTATACATAGAGAATATTACCATCATGTTACATTACACAGCATTCCCAGACTATGGTGTCCTCACTGCAGTGCATTAATGAGCTATACATAGAGAGGTTACATTATACAGCATTCCCAGGACTATGGTGTACTCACTGCAGTGCATTATGAGCTATACATAGAGAGGTTACATTATACAGCATTCCCAGGACTATGGTGTACTCACTGCAGTGCATTAATGAACTATATAGAGAGGTTACATTATACAGCATTCCCAGGACTATGGTGTACTCACTGCAGTGCATTAATGAGCTATATAGAGAGGTAACATTATACAGCATTCCCAGGACTATGGTGTACTCACTGCAGTGCATTAATGAGCTATATACAAAGAGGTAACATTATACAGCATTCCCAGGACTATGGTGTACTCACTGCAGTGCATTAATGAGCTGTATATAGAGAGGTTACATTATACAGCATTCCCAGGACTATGGTGTACTCACTGCAGTGCATTAATGAGCTATATATAGAGAGGTTACATTATAAAGCATTCCCAGGACTATGGTGTACTCACTGCAGTGCATTATGAGCTATATATAGCAGGTTACATTATACAGCATTCCCAGGACTATGGTGTACTCACTGCAGTGCATTAATGAGCTATATATAGAGTGTATTACCATCATGTTACATTATACAGCATTCCCAGGACTGTGGTGTACTCACTGCATTGCATTAATGAGCTATATATAGAGTATATTACCATCATGTTACATTATACAGCATTCCCAGGACTATGGTGTACTCAGTGCATTGCATTAATGAGCTATATAGAGAGGTTACATAAACAGCTTTCCCAGGACTATGGTGTACTCACTGCAGTGCATTAATGAGCTATATAGAGAGGTTACATTATACAGCATTCCCAGGACTATGGTGTACTCACTGCAGTGCATTGTGATAGATATATATCTATCTCGTGCACTCCTAATAGTTGGCCCGGCCCTTGGCACAGGCCCCTACCACTGGACTTAGCTGGAGGTCCATTCTTGACTCAGTCAGACACGGTGCTCAACCACCCTCCACTTCACAGAATACGCCCTTGATCATTGTCAGCTCCATGTGGCCCTGGCACCGGATAGTGGTTATTCCTGGTGAGAGTACACCGATGTGGCCCTGGCATCGGATAGTGGTTATTCCTGGTGAGAGAACACCGATGTGGCACCGGATAGTGGTTATTCCTGGTGAGAGAACACCGATGTGGCCCTGTCACTGTATAGTGGTTATACCTGGTGAGAGAACACCGATGTGGCACCGGATAGTGGTTATTCCTGGTGAGAGAACACCGATGTGGCCCTGGCACCGGATAGTGGTTATTCCTGGTGAGAGAACACTGATGTGGCACCGGATAGGTGTTATTCCTGGTGAGAGAACACCGATGTGGCCCTGGCACCGGATAGTGGTTATTCCTGGTGAGAGAACACCGATGTGGCACCGGATAGTGGTTATTCCTGGTGAGAGAACACTGATGTGGCCCTGGCACCGGATAGTGGTTATTCCTGGTGAGAGAACACCGATGTGGCCCTGGCACCGGATAGTGGTTATTCCTGGTGAGAGAACACCGATGTGGCACCGGATAGTGGTTATTCCTGGTGAGAGAACACTGATGTGGCCCTGGCACCGGATAGTGGTTATTCCTGGTTAGAGAACACCGATGTGGCCCTGTCTGAGCAACACCTGGGACTGAAATGATTACACCTCATCGCATTGTCTGTTGTGTCTTGTTATTAAAGTTTTGCAACGTAATCCTGAGCATTGCGAGTTCAGCAGCTGCAGGGGAGACCCCACCTTTCCCAGACATCGGGGTACCCTCCTAACTAACTGTATACCTTCCCTCATCGTATTTAGTGTATGCACCCCCAGGTCAGTACGAAGCCGCACCACTATCACAATGGCTCAAATATTTCCAATAATTGGAACAATTCCAATGAAAACATCAGGATAAATAAAGTGGGAGATTGAACCAGAACATGAAAGCGATAAAGAGGATCACTGTGCGCACTCACAACCGCAGAAATGGTCACATCAAGTATAGGACATAAGCACAACATGCACTCGATAAACATTGTCCCGTTTCCACAATAAGTGTATAAATAAGATAACTTGGTCCCGTCACATAACTCATCAATGGAAACGGTCACCCAGGATGTGCGTATTATACGGGCGCCCCCTACTCACAGCATAATCTGCATTACCATACACATAAAAGGTTTATTTTGGGTATCCCCAGTACCTCTCCTCATTACCCTCTCCTCACCCCAGTATATCAAAGGGGAACAGACATTCAGGAGTAAATAATGGCTGCATCGGTAATAATAAAATATTCTTCAATCATTACAATATAAAATATGACAAAGTAAATGAATAAAACTGCTTTGTAGCAAATGTAAAGAAGGAAAAAAAGGCGTCTGCAGTCCAGACTGCCACAACCCATGTGACACGCAGCCCCCCCCCCCCCCTCCCTGGGGGTAAATGTAAAAGGGTCGGAGTTTGCAGCGAGTTTGGGGTCAGTATGTTCTGAACCTCGCAGAATGTAATAGAGGACCTGATTCAGACCTGGCCGCAAGGCTGCGTTCGCACACACCCACTCACTGCGAAAATATGCTAGCGAATGCAATCGCACAGCAACCGCAGCACTAAACCAAGACACCCATCGCTGAATAAAGCTGCGCACTTCCAATGACAAGCATCCGCAAGTCAGCAAAAACATCGGTAACATCGGAACCATTCGCACTGCTTGTGGTGTACCTGACCCCGCCGCACAGGCCGCTATACTTCCCGTCACCTGTTAGACCTCTGCCAGCATATGTAATCACAGGGGCTGATTTATACACGCCCCTATAATGGCTTCCAAACGCACAGACACCACTGCGTTCCACCGACCACCCCCCTTCTCCACCCCAGGACGGTCACGCCTTGCGTGCTCACTGTGATCGATTTCTGATCGCAGCGGCCAGTTTGCGCACTGTGATGTATGCGCAGATTGCAAACATCGGCTGGCTACCTGCGAACGGGTCTGAATCAGGCCCTGAGTGCAAGTACCTCAGAGATCAGAGTCCATGTGAGTTTTTCTTGAAGAAAATGTGCAATTGGTAATGCAAGTTTCATTACAAGGCGAGAGTTTAGCAGAAGCCTGCACAGATCAGAGGGATCTGTGCAGGTTTCTCCGTGTTAAAAGTGAATGAAAGTGTTAAAAAAAAAAAAAAATTAATGTGCCCCCCCCCCCCACCCTGTGTGAGTCGGCCCGGTTTGTGAAAATACGGGGGAAAAAATAAAAAAAATATAGGGGTCCCCCGTACACCAATACTGCTCTTGTGCCGTCCTGGAAAAAAGTGTAGGGTTCCCCCATATTTCCCTGACCAGAACTGGGCACTTACTAGCGGCGGTGTAATGCTGCACGGAGTCCCCCGCTACAAGCATTCATCACCCCACACTAGTCAGGCGAGTTTGGAGATTTCTTGGGAAGTGAGGACCCCCAGAATAAAAGGGGCCTTCCTTCCGAGGACACCTCAGGCCCATGCTGAGAGCGCAGGGCTATGATCTGCACCCCTGGGTGTGGAGTTCATGGTATAAAATCTAGAAATATTGTCAGGGGAATACAGGTCCCAGCAAGCCTGCCCCACTTGCAGGAGAACCAGAAGTGCCAGCAAGCTCAGGGATAAAGGGCGCGCTGACACCTGTAGTCCTCCTGTAAAAGAAAAAGAAAAAACACACAGAATATTGTACTATCTCATCACACACACGAAATACCTTGTATACTAGATGAAAGATATTACAGATTATATATATATATATATATATATATATATATATATATATATATATATATATATATATATATATATATATATATATATATATATATATATATATAACCAACTAAATTCAATACAAGACTCCCCCCAACCAAGGGTCTTCTCTCTCTATCCACAATCTGCTGGTTTGTGACTCGGGGGCACCGGCAGCCATAGCGAGGAAGAGATTTATGTTATGTGTATGAATTAATTTGAAACTTAACTTTTTTTTAAGTAGAAAAGAAATCAAACAAGATTTTTGTACATGGCGCGCAATAGACATCCATGTGTCATGTGTGTGATCCAGACAACAGTGATACATTGTAACGCGTGACACATTCACATAAATAAAAAACTACAATGTTCCAAGGAGATTGACCCAAACAGACAAAGGTAACACACACACACACACATTATATATATATATATATATATATATATACACACACATATACATACACACCCCCCCCCCCCCCCACCCCTATTGCTACTTCCAAGATCCAGTACAGAGAGTGTATTCATTTAAACACAGACGATCCTGTTTCTAGTTAATGCGCTTATATTGGTGGTTGGACCCACACACTGGGTGTTGGCACTGGTAAGGGATATTGTGGTCTATGTATCACACAGTTCAGCTAAGACACCATTACTGAGAGACAGGAAAATCAGCAGTTTGAGAATGAGATGAAGTAAAAACACTTCTCAGGCAGATACATACATAGCAATCTTCTCATGCAAATGTCACCTGGTTCTGCACGTTACAGGTAGCTCAGACACAAATGTTGCAATAAGTTTTCCAGCAATAAATATGCTAAAAGCACAGGAGAAACATGACAGATATGTTATTATACCATACTTACATCACTCACAGCGGCGCATCAGTTAGTTCAGAGGATCCCAAACACCATCCTCAAAGCTCCCCAACAGCTCAGGTTTAATAGAGATCCATGGCTGAGCACAGGTGGTTAAATCAAATTGACTGAGATACTAATTAAGTCACCTGTGCTCAGCCATGGCTCTCTCTAACACCTGTGCTCAGCGATGGCTCTCTCTAACACCTGAGTTCAGCCATGGCTATCTCTACACCTGTGCTCAGCCATGGCTCTCTCTAACACCTGTGCTCAGCGATGGCTCTCTCTAACACCTGAGTTCAGCCATGGCTATCTCTCACGCCTGTGCCCAGCCATGGCTCTCTCTACACCTGAGCTGTTGGGAAGCCTAGAGGAGCGCGTTCGGGAACCTCTGAGTTAAGCCTCCCATACATCAGCAATGGATTGTGTATAAAAATCTGCAATGTATGGGGTCACAGATCGCAGATTGCAACCAAAAAGTGATTGGAATTGGTAAATCAGATTGTCCAACATGTTGGATGTCACAGATGGATTGGGGCTGTAGATTGCTAGTGTATGGCGATGATCAGCAGATTTGCAGACCGTTACCAGTAAAATTATGAGATTGGCAGATCTGTGTTTGCTGCAATCGATCTGCAAATCAATGAAAATGATTTGTAATGTAATGTATGGGCGCAGATTGCAGGAATGGGAAATCCTAACATCGGGCAATAAATCTTCAAAATTGTTCAATTGTGGTTTTCAGATTGCTGATGTATGGGGCCTATAGTCATTGCCTCAGATTGCTGATGTATGGGGGGCCTATAGTCATTGCCTCAGATTGCTGATGTATGGGGGGCCTATAGTCATTGCCTCATAATCCTGATGTATGGGGGCCTATAGTCATTGCCTCATAATCCTGATGTATGGGGGCCTATAGTCATTGCCTCAGATTGCTGATGTATGGGGGCCTATAGTCATTGCCTCATATTGCTGATGTATGGGGGCCTATAGTCACTGCCTCAGATTGCTAATGTATGGGGGGCCTATAGTCATTGCCTCAAATTGCTGATGTATGGGGACCTATAGTCATTGTCTCAGATTGCTGATGTATGGGGCCTATAGTCATTGCCTCAGATTGTGATGTATGGGGGCCTATAGTCATTGCCTCAGATTGTGATGTATGGGGGCCTATAGTCATTGCCTCAGATTACTGATGTATGGGGCCTAAAGTCATTGCCTCAGATTGCTGATGTATGGGGCCTATAGTCATTGCCTCATATTGCTGATGTATGGGGGCCTGTAGTCATTGTCTCAGATTGCTGATGTATGGGGCCTATAGTCATTGTCTCAGATTGCTGATGTATGGGGGCCTATAGTCATTGTCTCAGATTGCTGATGTATGGGGCCTATAGTCATTGTCTCAGATTGCTGATGTATGGGGGGGGCCTATAGTCATTGCCTCAGATTGCTGATGTATGGGGGCCTATAGTCATTGCCTCAGATTGCTGATATATGTGTGGTACCCCAACCCAGGACTATCTGTTTTATATACAATGTGGTACCACTCTTGTACTGAAAAAGGAACTTGTATGGATTCCCTATATATACATGTACTTTCTCTACATTCAATAAACTGTAGTTTATTGTAGTTTGTAGCAGCATTAGGGACATGTTGCTGTGAGATACTCTGCAGGGGTCCCCCCCTCCTCTCCCATGATACACTGCAGCTGAGGGAGCCGGTGACAATTGGGCTGAGAGAGAATTTGAACCTGCTTGTGCGGTGGGCGGGGAACATCCTGGTACCTTGCCAGCGGCTATATATAGCAGCTCTCACTGACCCTGAGGGGAGAGCTGAGGTGACCTTCTGAGCAGCAGGAGCTGCGCTGCCAGAGTGCCGCCTGTCAGGGTGGCAGTGCGGGCAGTGACTTGTCAGCTGTTACAGCTGAAGCACCAGGAAGTTCTGAGGTGCCCGCTGAATACCCTGGCTGCGGTGCTGCTGGCGACTGTGCCTGTGTATGTGAAGCCGCATCTCAGTGACAACAGCTGGGTGAGGAAGGATTCTCAATACCGGCGCATTGCCCTTCTGCCCACCTATCAGTCAGCCCAGCCCCAAAGCCCTTGTTGGTTAAGTGACTGCTCCACAAGTCTTGCCCCTGGGTATAGCCTTCTGTTACTGGCTAATAAAAGTAATAAAGCCCAGTCTGCCCTGCAGTCTTTGTAGTGACTGCTGAAAGGTAAAAGCAGCCCAGTCCCTCTTGTTTTCCTAAGTGGTTCCCTACTCTATAAGATTACTATTCCCCCAATTGCTTCCCTGCCGCTATGTAATCATTGCTGCCTGTCAGTTAGAGGATCCAGCTCAGCCAAAGTTATAGGAAGCCCTCGCTGCTCAGCCACAGTTATAGGAAGCCCTCGCAGCTCAGCCACAGTTATAGGAAGCCCTCGCAGCTCAGCCGCAGTTATAGGAAGCCCTCGCAGCTCAGCCGCAGTTATAGGAAGCCCTCGCAGCTCAGCCGCAGTTATAGGAAGCCCTCGCAGCTCAGCCACAGTTATAGAAATCCCTCGCAGCTCAGCCACAGTTATAGGAAGCCCTCGCAGCTCAGCCGCAGTTATAGGAAGCCCTCACAGCTCAGCCGCAGTTATAGGAAGCCCTCGCAGCTCAGCCGCAGTTATAGGAAGCCCTCGCAGCTCAGCCGCAGTTATAGGAAGCCCTCGCAGCTCAGCCGCAGTTATAGGAAGCCCTCGCAGCTCAGCCGCAGTTATAGGAAGCCCTCGCAGCTCAGCCACAGTTATAGGAAGCCCTCGCAGCTCAGCCAGTTATAGGAAGCCCCTGCCTGCAGCTCAGCCAGTTATAGGAAGCCCCTGCCTGCAGCTCAGCTGTGAGACTCCGCCCCCTACTACTGACTGCTCAAGAGACACCTGATTGGTCCCCCTGATGCTGCTCATCTGCATATCCAGCCCAGCTCACCAGGACCCAGCATGCCTTGAGAAAACTTCTAAAGCAGGCTTTGGAACCGCTAGTAAGGTACACAACTTGCATGCTTGAATCTGTTGTGCACAACATACTGTATATTAGGAGCTGCAGTATAAATAAGGAAGCACAAAACAAATGTGTTCTTCATATAGAGCAGCTTGATCTACGCATTGCAAGGAACCCAATAAAGACTTAGTGTATATACAAGTAACCTAGATATCTGACAACCTAGCCAAGTTGCAATTTTCTCAGGGATATTGTTACCAGGAATAATAGAGAGCAGAGGATAGACATTAACTGAACAGGGCTCGGAGTTAAGGACAGTACAGGGGGGAAACCCAGCCGACTTAGTGAGACTAAACACCTCATGCAGCTATTGGAAGGGATGGAATTATTTAAAGTTGCAAATAAATAATTGAGGTTCAGACAGGCTTCAACATACTAAGACAAGAGCCGGGAGACAGGTCAGGATTTTACACCAAAGCTAGGCTGAGTCAGCCATCTCTAGTGTTAACTGCAGGAGTCTATTCTTAATAGTAAATGACAGACAGCCTCAGGGACCGCAACCACCTACAGTATCCAAAGGAATTAACAGGCCCGGGCTTGCCACGTACAAGCATCAACATCAGTAACAGCACCTGAGCTAGTGTAATCTACATACTTACCTTCAGGAATCAGGGAGAAAAAGTGACAAAGTAGCTACTACACTAACGTGCACCAACACAAGGGGTAATGTCCAGACCTTAAAGAAAACTGAGAATGTTATTTGCATACAGTAATATTTGGTCACTGACGGGGTTCAGAGTCAGTGATTGAGATAAGAAGTTTCATTGGCCACCGATGTTTTATAGATTGTTAGTTGATATTCTACATGTATGATCTAATAACCTTTTTTTCAGCCTAAGACAGAAGTTCCAGATTAATAAAATCTCGCTAGGAACAGAGTGTATTTATTGTGTTCTCATGAATGTAATGTACTGTAATGTATTTTGTTGATGTGTTACTTAATGTGTAAATTACTCTTTTTTTAAAAAAATTGTGAATAAATTCACACTGTTCTTCAAACACTAGTCGGTAACCTAAGTGTCTGATTCTTACTGTACTTGAACCGAAGCAGTCGAAAGAGTAAGAAAATTGGTAAACTTGAGAAGAACATATCACTCTTGGTACATCCTCAGCTGGGTGTCACATATGGGGGGGCCTATAGTCATTGCCTCAGATTGCTGATGTATGGGGGCCTATAGTCATTGCCTCAGATTGCTGATGTATGGGGGCTCATAGTCATTGCCTCATATTGCTGATGTATGGGGGCCTATAGTCATTGCCTCATAATCCTGATGTATGGGGGCCTATAGTCATTGCCTCAGATTGCTGATGTATGGGGGCTCATAGTCATTGCCTCATATTGCTGATGTATGGGGGCCTATAGTCATTGCCTCATAATCCTGATGTATGGGGGCCTATAGTCATTGCCTCAGATTGCTGATGTATGGGGGGCCTATAGTCATTGCCTCAGATTGCTAATGTAAGGGGGGCCTATAGTCATTGCCTCAGATTGCTGATGTATGGGGGCCTATAGTCATTGCCTCAGATTGCTGATGTATGGGGCCTATAGTCATTGCCTCAGATTGTGATATATGGGGGCCTATAGTCATTGCCTCAGATTGCTGATGTATGGGGCCTATAGTCATTGCCTCAGATTACTGATGTATGGGACCTATAGTCATTGCCTCAGATTGCTGATGTATGGGGGGCCTATAGTCATTGCCTCATAATCCTGATGTATGGGGGCCTATAGTCATTGCCTCATAATCCTGATGTATGGGGGCCTATAGTCATTGCCTCAGATTGCTGATGTATGGGGGCCTATAGTCATTGCCTCAGATTGCTGATGTATGGGGGCCTATAGTCATTGCCTCATATTGCTGATGTATGGGGCCTATAGTCACTGCCTCAGATTGCTGATGTATGGGGGCCTATAGTCATTGCCTCAGATTGCTGATGTATGGGGGCCTATAGTCATTGCCTCATATTGCTGATGTATGGGGGCCTATAGTCACTGCCTCAGATTGCTGATGTATGGGGCCTATAGTCATTGCCTCAGATTGCTGATGTATCAGGCCTATAGTCATTGCCTCAGATTGCTGATGTATGGGGGCCTATAGTCATTGCCTCAGATTGCTGATGTATGGGGCCTATAGTCATTGCCTCAGATTGTGATATATGGGGGCCTATAGTAATTGCCTCAGATTGCTGATGTATGGGGCCTATAGTCATTGCCTCAGATTGCTGATGTATGGGGGGCCTATAGTTATTGCCTCATAATCCTGATGTATGGGGGCCTATAGTCATTGCCTCATAATCCTGATGTATGGGGGCCTATAGTCATTGCCTCAGATTGCTGATGTATAGGGGCCTATAGTCATTGCCTCAGATTGCTGATGTATGGGGGCCTATAGTCATTGCCTCATATTGCTGATGTTTGGGGGCCTATAGTCACTGCCTCAGATTGCTGATGTATGGGGGGCCTATAGTCATTGCCTCAGATTGCTGATGTATCAGGCCTATAGTCATTGCCTCAGATTGCTGATGTATGGGGGCTCATAGTCATTGCCTCATATTGCTGATGTATGGGGGCCTATAGTCATTGCCTCAGATTGCTGATGTATGGGGGCCTATTGCTGTGTTGTGCTGCTGTTGTCCATAGGGGCTGGATGGACTGTGTCGTGCTGCTGTTGTCCATAGGGGCTGGCTGGGCTGTGTTGTGCTGCTGTTGTCCATAGGGGCTGGCTGGGCTGTGTTGTGCTGCTGTTGTCCATAGGGGCTGGCTGGGCTGTGTTGTGCAGTCATTTGTCCATAGGGGCTGTGTCCACTCCAAAAGTCTATAGGGGCTGGCTGGACTGTGTTGTGCAGTGTCCCATAAAGGCTGTAGTCCTAAGGGGTGCTGTAGTGTTGCCCAGGGGGTGATCTGTTCATCAGGGGTACTTCCCCCGAAGTGCAAAAAAAACATTTATTTCTGTGTTTGTGAATTGTGTGCACTGTGGCTGCACGTACATCAACAAAGGAGCAGCACCAAGTGTGCACCTGTGTCATAAGTAAAGGGCCGGCTGGCTCATCTATTAAAGGGTGGTGTAACCCCCAAAGTGCACTCCAAACAAAATAAAAAAATATTTTCTGTGTTTGTGTGCGCCTTAGCCGCACGTATATATCAATATAACATAAATGGAGGACCAAACTTTCTCCGATAAAAATAAAATAGGGAAAGGTCAAGAACCACTTCCTCCTAGCGCTGAAGCTGCTGCCACTAGTCATGACATAGACGATAACATGCCATCAACGTCGTCTGCCAAGGCTGATGCCCAATGTCATAGTAGAGGGCACATACAATCCCAAGATAATAAGAAAAAACACTTGTGCACTAAGGTAATGTGCGGGTGAGCTCCAAATCATAGAGGTTTGTTGTCCTATATATATATATATATATATATATATATATATATATATATATATATACTGTGTGTATATATATATATATATATATATATATATATATATATATATATATACAGAAGGGTCCTATCACCATTGGTAATCAGGGTGGATTGAGCTTCAACCTTATAAGATTACTGTGAGTTGTGATGTAATGAAACTAAAATGATGCAGAGTAATAGTCAAAAATCGTTTACTTGAAAATATCAGGTTACACTGACAAAAAGAATCAGTTGGTGCATGTACCAAACAGAATGTATAATATAATGTACCAAACAGAATGTATAATATAATGTACCAAACAGAATGTATAATATAATGTACCAAACAGAATGTATAATATAATGTACCAAACAGAATGTATAATATAATGTACCAAACAGAATGTATAATATAATGTACCAAACAGAATGTATAATATAATGTACCAAACAGTATGTATAATATAATGTACCAAACAGAATGTATAATATAATGTACCAAACAGAATGTATAATATAATGTACCAAACAGAATGTATAATATAATGTACCAAACAGTATGTATAATATAATGTACCAAACAGAATGTATAATATAATGTACCAAACAGAATGTATAATATAATGTACCAAACAGTATGTATAATATAATGTACCAAACAGAATGTATAATATAATGTACCAAACAGAATGTATAATATAATCTACCAAACAGAATGTATAATATAATCTACCAAACAGAATGTACAATATAATCTACCAAACAGAATGTACAATATAATGTACCAAACAGAATGTACAATATAAAGCAATCAATGCGAAAGACAAATCAAAGTGATGAAACTTATACTGTAAAATGGATATATCCTAGTGGAATAGAGCTGCTCAAATTATAACTCATATATGGGCAGTCTTGTGTGATCCTCTTGGACAGGATGGAATCACTTAAATGTCGTTGAATGTCCAATGGGTGGGCGAGATGTTGGATGGTAGATATAGTACAGATAACTGGTTTGCGGCGTCCCGCAGTGTCCAGTACTTGGATGTGCTAATCAGTGTCCTGATAGGAAGTGCCGTCCCTTGGTCTTCTTTATAGGGTGAGTGATGCGGGGAGAGTATATGGGAATCACTCACATAGGAGATGGTGAGTATGTGTTTTTTTCATAGGTCCCCTATGGATACTTTACCGGGCATGTGGACCGATGCTACAGGCTTACATAGCTGAGTATGTGTACATGTGTGTGTGTGTGTATGTATGTTTAATAAACATATACTGTCATGGTGTGTGTGTCCTGTGTTTTTTTTTAAACATTTTTTTACAGGTGAACTACAGGTACTAGTGGGCCCTTAATGCCCTGCATGCTGGTACTTGTGGTTCTCCAAGTACAAGCATGCGGGCCAGGCTTGCTGAGACCTGCAGTTCTACTTGTAAAGACAATGTTTGATATTATTTATTTACACCACACTATCAACCTGCCACCCACCGCCACCAGGGGTGGCGGGGATAGCCCCGGGCTATAAGCCTGGGTCTGGGGTGCCCTGGAGAGGGTGACCCCTTTATTGGGGGGGTCCCCAGCTCTCCAGGGATCCCCGGCCTGGGCTGACTAGCGGTCAGGGCTGATGCTGCGGCTGGGGGGCCCGGTGAAAGGGCTCCCCTGGCTGTGGCATCAGCCCCCAACTACAAAAAGTCCAGTGCTGGTTCTGGAACATACAGGGGAACCCTACTCATTTTTGTTCCCCTGTATTTCCAGAACCAGGACCGGATCAGAGCCCAGAGCTGGTTGCGCAGAATATGGGGGATCCCTACGTCGTTTGTCCCCCGTATTTTGGCAACCAGCGCTGGTTCTGACTAGCCCGGTGCTGGTTGTGCTTAAGTACAGGGGACCCCTATGTTGTTTGTCCCCTGTATTTAAGCACACCCAGCACTGGGTCACTAATGCCCGGGGCTGGTTGCTCTTTTTTTGGGGGGGGCACGCCATTTTTTTCTTTTTTTACACAGTTTTTATTTTTTTTTACCACAGCAGCACAGACGGGTCTCACGGACCCGTCATTGCTCTGTGCCAATGACACAGATGCAAGTAGCACGGATCTACCAGGTCCATGCATGCATCTGTGTCATTGAAATACACAGCAGCACAGACGGGTCTCACTGACACATCTGTGCTCTGTGTCACTGTCAATCACACAGAGGCATGTAGCACGGATCTCCCGGGTCCATGCTACATGCAAATGAGCACCATAATGCTGATTGGCTGAGAGCCATGACAGACGGCTCTGTCAGCCAATCAGCACTTTGCCCATTAAAGGCAAAGGCATTTATTTTAAATGGCCGCTCGAGGCAAAACCTCGACATCCGACAGCAGATCTCGAGGTGTTCCCTCGGGAGAGGGATACGGGGCAGACAGGGAGATCCGAGCTTGGGCGCGGATCGCCCCGGATCCCCGAAGTTCGGGTGGGTTCGGTTCTCAGGGAACCAAACTCACTCATCCCTAGTATGCACCTGACTCAAGCACAGTGGAGAATGATTTCCGTGTTGTGCAAGGTTCTCCAGCCCTTCGAACTTGCCACATGTGAAGTCAGTTCAGACACTGCCAGCTTGAGTCAGGTCATTCCCCTCATCAGGCTTTTGCAGGACCAGCTGGAGAAAGTGAAGGAGGAGCTAAGTCAGAGCGATTCCGCTCGGCATGTGGGACTTGTGGATGAAGCCCTTCATTCGCTTTGCCAGGATTCCAGGGTGGTCAATCTGTTGAAATCAGACCACTATATTTTGGCCACCGTGCTCGATCCTAGGTTTAAAGCCTATGTGGTGTCTCTCTTTCCGGCCGACACAAGCCTGCAGAGGTGCAAAGACCTGCTGGTGAAAACACTGTCAGCTGAAGCGGAAAGTGACAGGTCAACAGCTCCTTCTTCATTTTCTCCCATAACTGGGGCTGCCAGGAAAAAACTATCCTAAGCAACCCACTGGCGGTGATGCAGGGCAGGCAGGACCAAGTTTGGACATCTGGTCCGGACTGAAGGACCTGGCAACAATTTCTGACATGTCTACTGTCACTGCATATGATACTGTCACCATTGACAGAATGGTGGAGGATTACATCGGTGACAGCATCCAAGTAGGCATGTCAGACAGTCCATACCTGTACTGGCAGGAAAAAGAGGCAATTTGGAGGCCCCTGTACAAACTGGCTCTATTTTACCTGAGTTGCCCCCCCTCCAGTGTGTACTCCGAAAGAGTGTTTAGTGCAGCCGGGAACCTTTTCAGTGAAAGGCGTAGTAGGTTGCTTCCACAAAATGTGGAGAAGATGATGTTCATAAAAATGAATTATCAACTCTTCCAGGGAGACCAGCCTCCAGAACGTACAGAGGGACCTGTGGTAGTGGATTCCAGTGGGGACGAATTAATACTCTGTGAGGATGAGGATGTACACAACACTGAAGAGGGTGAGGAATAGGTGAATGAGGAGGATGAGGACGACATCTTGCCTCCGTAGAGCCAGTTTGTGCAGGGACAGATTAATTGCCAGCTTATTTTGTGGGGGCCCAAACGAACCAATCATTTCAGCCACAGTCGTGTGGCAGACCCTGGCGCTGAAATGATTGGTTTGTTAAAGTGTGCATGTCCTGTTTATACAACATAAGGGAGGGTGGGAGGGCCCAAGGACAATTCCATCTTGCACATCTTTTTTTTCTTTGCATTATGTACAGTTTGGGGCCAAGTTTTTCAAACTGCCATCCTGTCTGCCACTGCAGTGTCACTCCTAGATGGGCCACGTGTTTGTGCCGCCCACTCGTGTCGCTTAGCATAGTCATCCAGCTACCTCGGTGCAACCTTTTGGATATAAAAACACTATTGTGAGGTGTGAGGTGTTCAGAATAGACTGGAAATGAGTGGAAATTAAGGTTATTGAGGTTAATAATAGCATAGGAGCAGAAAAACCTACAAATTCTGTGATTTTAGCTGTTTTTATGCTTTTTTAAAAAAAAATACAGATCCAAAACACAAAACCCAGAACCCAAAACCCCGAAGGGTGATTTTGGCAAAACCAATCCAGATCCAAAACACGAAGAAAGATCCAGATCCAAAACACAAAAACTGGCTGGTGCACAACCCTAATATATACAATGATATACATTTATACACTGATATATATTTATACTGGAGGCCTCACGGCTGTTTTTTCTCAGTCTCTATTTAGTTCTGTCTTTTCCCAGTAATGTAACACAATGAAGTATTCCCAGAGATCTCTGCATACAGTCATCTGCGGAATCTAACGGGGTTATTACAGATTCCTGAGAGTATGAGCTGCCCGTCCCTCTCTCCATGTAGGGTCTGTCCCAAACCCCTCTCCCTGCTGCAGGGGAACATGCAAAATGCCCAAATATGGGCCCTCTCCCAGTGGGGATCATTCTCAGCATCAGCTCAGGATGTAAGGAATAGAAATCAGTATATATATGAGTACATGCTGCTGGGAAATCAGAATATATACGAGTACATGCTGCTGGGACATCAGTATATATACGAGTACATGCTGCTGGGACATCAGTATATATACAAGAGTACATGCTACTGGGAAATCAGTATATATATGAGTACATGCTACTGGGAAATCAGTATATATATGAGTACATGCTGCTGGGAAATCAGTATATATATGAGTACATGCCGCTGGGTAATCAGTATACATACGAGTACATGCTGCTGGGAAATCAGTATATATATGAGTACATGCTGCTGGGAAATCAGTATATATACGAGTACATGCTGCTGGGAAATCAGTATATATACATGAGTACATGCTGCTGGGAAATCAGTATATATACATGAGTACATCCTGCTGGGAAATCAGTATATATATGAGTACATGCTGCTGGGAAATCAGTATATATATATATACATGAGTACATGCTGCTGGGAAATCAGTATATATATACATGAGTACATGCTGCTGGGAAATCAGTATATATACATGAGTACATGCTGCTGGGAAATCAGTATATATACGACTACATGCTACTGGGAAATCAGTATATATACACGAGTACATGCTGCTGGGAAATCAGTATATATACATGAGTACATGCTGCTGGGAAATCAGTATATATACATGAGTACATGCTGCTGGGAAATCAGTATATATACATGAGTACATGCTGCTGGGAAATCAGTATATATACTAGTACATGCTGCTGGGAAATCAGTATATATACATGAGTACATGCTGCTTGGAAATCAGTATATATACATGAGTACATGCTGCTTGGAAATCAGTATATATACATGAGTACATGCTGCTGGGAAATCAGTATATATACATGAGTACATGCCGCTTGGAAATCAGTATATATATACATGAGTACATGCTGCTTGGAAATCAGTATATATACGACTACATGCTACTGGGAAATCAGTATATATACATGAGTACATGCTGCTGGGAAATCAGTATATATATATATGAGTACATGCTGCTGGGAAATCAGTATATATACATGAGTACATGCTGCTGGGAAATCAGTATATATACACGAGTACATGCTGCTGGGAAATCAGTATATACATGAGTACATGCTGCTGGGAAATCAGTATATATACGAGTACATGCTGCTGGGAAATCAGTATATATACATGAGTACATGCTGCTGGGAAATCAGTATATATACATGAGTACATGCTGCTGGGAAATCAGTATATATACATGAGTACATGCTGCTGGGAAATCAGTATATATACATGAGTACAAGCTGCTGGGAAATCAGTATATATACATGAGTACATGCTGCTGGAAAATCTATATATATACATGAGTACATGCTACTGGGAAATCAGTATATATACATGAGTACATGCTGCTGGGAAATCAGTATATATACATGAGTACATGCTGCTGGGAAATCAGTATATATACATGAGTACATGCTGCTGGGAAATCAGTATATATACATGAGTACATGCTGCTGGGAAATCAGTATATATACGAGTACATGCTGCTGGGAAATCAGTATATACATGAGTACATGCTGCTGGGAAATCAGTATATATACGAGTACATGCTGCTGGGAAATCAGTATATATACATGAGTACATGCTGCTGGGAAATCAGTATATATATACATGAGTACATGCTGCTGGGAAATCAGTATATATACATGAGTACATGCTGCTGGGAAATCAGTATATATACATGAGTACATGCTGCTGGGAAATCAGTATATATACATGAGTACATGCTGCTGGGAAATCAGTATATATACATAGGTACATGCTGCTGGGAAATCATTATATATACATGAGTACATGCTGCTGGGAAATCATTATATATACACGAGTACATGCTGCTGGGAAATCAGTATATATACGAGTACATGCTGCTGGGAAATCAGTATATATACATGAGTACATGCTGCTGGGAAATCAGTATATATACATGAGTACATGCTGCAGGGAAATCAGTATATATACATGAGTACATGCTGCTGGGAAATCAGTTTATATACACGAGTACATGCTGCTGGGAAATCAGTATATATACGAGTACATGCTGCTGGGAAATCAGTATATACATGAGTACATGCTGCTGGGAAATCAGTATATATACGAGTACATGCTGCTGGGAAATCAGTATATATACACGAGTACATGCTGCTGGGAAATCAGTATATATACATGAGTACATGCTGCTGGGAAATCAGTATATATACATGAGTACATGCTGCTGGAAAATCTATATATATACATGAGTACATGCTACTGGGAAATCAGTATATATACATGAGTACATGCTGCTGGGAAATCAGTATATATATATACATGAGTACATGCTGCTGGGAAATCAGTATATATACGAGTACATGCTGCTGGGAAATCAGTATATACATGAGTACATGCTGCTGGGAAATCAGTATATATACGAGTACATGCTGCTGGGAAATCAGTATATATACATGAGTACATGCTGCTGGGAAATAAGTATATATATACATGAGTACATGCTGCTGGGAAATCAGTATATATACATGAGTACATGCTGCTGGGAAATCAGTATATATATATGAGTACATGCTGCTGGGAAATCAGTATATATACATGAGTACATGCTGCTGGGAAATCAGTATATATACATGAGTACATGCTGCTGGGAAATCAGTATATATATGAGTACATGCTGCTGGGAAATCAGTATATATACATGAGTACATGCTGCTGGGAAATCAGTATATATACACGAGTACATGCTGCTGGGAAATCAGTATATATACACGAGTACATGCTGCTGGGAAATCAGTATATATACACGAGTACATGCTGCTGGGAAATCAGTATATATACGAGTACATGCTGCTGGGAAATCAGTATATATACATGAGTACATGCTGCTGGGAAATCAGTATATATATGAGTACATGCTGCTGGGAAATCAGTATATATACATGAGTACATGCTGCTGGGAAATCAGTATATATACATGAGTACATGCTGCTGGGAAATCAGTATATATACATGAGTACATGCTGCTGGGAAATCAGTATATATACACGAGTACATGCTGCTGGGAAATCAGTATATATACATGAGTACATGCTGCTGGGAAATCAGTATATATACATGAGTACATGCTGCTGGGAAATCAGTATATATACATGAGAACATGCTGCTGGGAAATCAGTATATATACTAGGGGTGTGCACCGGCCACTTTTCGTGTTTTGTGTTTTGGTTTTGGATCTGGATCTTTCTTCGTGTTTTGGATCTGGATTGGTTTTGCCAAAACCACCCTTCCGTGTTTTGGGTTCTGGGTTTTGTGTTTTGGATCTGTATTTTTTTGAAAAAAAGCATAAAAACAGCTAAAATCACAGAATTTGTAGGTTTTTCTGCTCCTATGCTATTATTAACCTCAATAACCTTAATTTCCACTCATTTCCAGTCTATTCTGAACACCTCACACCTCACAATAGTGTTTTTATGTCCAAAAGGTTGCACCGAGGTAGCTGGATGACTATGCTAAGCGACACGAGTGGGCGGCACAAACACGTGACCCATCTAGGAGTGACACTACAGTGGCAGACAGGATGGCAGTTAGAAAAACTAGGCCCCAAACTGTACATAATGCAAAGAAAAAAAGAGGTGCAAGATGGAATTGTCCTTGGGCCCTCCCACCCACCCTTATGTTGTATAAACAGGACATGCACACTTTAACAAATCAATCATTTCAGCGCCAGGGTCTGCCACACAACTGTGGCTGAAATGATTGGTTCGTTTGGGCCCCCACAAAACAAGCTGGCAATTAATGTGTCCCTGCACAAACTGGCTCTACGGAGGCAAGATGTCATCCTCATCCTCCTCATCCACCGATTCCTCACCCTCTTCAGTGTGTACATCCTCATCCTCACAAAGTATTAACTCGTCCCCACTTGAATCCACCACCACAGGTCCCTCTGTACGTTCTGGAGGCTGGTCTCCCTGGAAGAGCTGATAATTCATTTTGATGAACATCATCTTCTCCACATTCTGTGGAAGCAACCTCCTACGCCTTTCGCTGACAAGGTTCCCGGCTGCACTAAACACTCTTTCGGAGTACACACTGGAGGGGGGGCAACTCAGGTAAAATAGAGCCAGTTTGTACAGGGGCCTCCAAATTGCCTCTTTTTCCTGCCAGTACAGGTATGGACTGTCTGACATGCCTACTTGGATGCTGTCACCGATGTAATCCTCCACCATTCTGTCAATGGTGACAGTATCATATGCAGTGACAGTAGACATGTCAGAAATTGTTGCCAGGTCCTTCAGTCCGGACCAGATGTCCAAACTTGGTCCTGCCTGCCCTGCATCACCGCCAGCGGGTTGCTTAGGATACCTAAGTTTTTTCCTGGCAGCCCCAGTTGCGGGAGAAAATGAAGAAGGAGCCGTTGACGTGTCACGTTCCGCTTCAGCTGACAGTGTGTTCACCAGCAGGTCTTTGCACCTCTGCAGGCTTGTGTCGGCCGGAAAGAGAGACACCACATAGGCTTTAAACCTAGGATCGAGCACGGTGGCCAAAATGTAGTGGTCTGATTTCAACAGATTGACCACCCTGGAATCCTGGCAAAGCGAATGAAGGGCTTCATCCACAAGTCCCACATGCCGAGCGGAATCGCTCCGTCTTAGCTCCTCCTTCACTTTCTCCAGCTGCTTCTGCAAAAGCCTGATGAGGGGAATGACCTGACTCAAGCTGGCAGTGTCTGAACTGACTTCACGTGTGGCAAGTTCGAAGGGCTGAAGAACCTTGCACAACACGGAAATCATTCTCCACTGCACTTGAGTCAGGTGCATACCCCCTCCTTTGCCTATGTCATAGGTGGATGTATAGGCTTGTATGGCCTTTTGCTGCTCCTCCATCCTCTGAAGCATATAGAGGGTTGAGTTCCACCGCGTCACAACCTCTTGCTTCAGGTGATGGCGGGGCAGGTTCAAGAGTGTTTGCTGGCGCTCCAGTCTTCGGCACGCAGTCGCTGAATGGCGAAAGTGGCCAGAAATTTTTCGGGCCACCCAAAGCGTCTCCTGCACGCCCCTGTCGCTTTTCAGAAAATTCTGCACCACCAAGTTTATTGTGTGAGCAAAACATGGGACGTGCTGGAATTTGCCCAGATGTAATGCCCGCACAATATTGGTGGCGTTGTCAGATATCACAAATCCCCAGGAGAGTCTAAGTGGGGTAAGCCACTGGGCGATGATTTCCCTCAGTTTCTCTAAGAGGTTGTCGGCGGTGTGCCTCTTACTGAAACCGGTGATACACAGCGTAGCCTGCCTTGTAACGAGCTGGCGTTTCTGAGATGCTGCTACTGGTGACGCTGCTGCTGTTGCTGCGTAAGGTGATACATCTACCCAGTGGGCTGTCACAGTCATATAGTCCTTAGTCTGCCTGTTCCACTTGTCCACATGTCCGTGGTTAAGTGGACATTGTGTACAACGCATTTTTCAGGACACTGAGGACACTTTTTCTGACGTTTCTGTACAGTCTCGGTATCGCCTGCCTAGTGAAGTGGAATCTAGACGGGATTTGGAACCGGGGACACACTACCTCCATCAATTGTCTAAATCCCACTGCACTAATGGCGGATACCGGACGCACGTCTAACACCAACATAGCAGTCAAGGCCTCAGTTATACGTTTTGCTTCAGGATGACTGCTGTCGTACTTCATCCTCCTCGCTAAGGACTGTTGGAGGGTCAATTGTTTAGTAAAAGTAGTGGTGTTCCTACTTCCTCTCTGGGATGATGAACGACTCCCAGCAGCAGCAGCAGCAACAGCAGCAGCGGCAGCAGTAGGCGTAGCAATGCAGGATCCTCCGGAGGAATCCCGGATAGGAGAGTCAGTCATGCCAGTGATATGGCCTGCAGGACTACTTCCGATCCTGACTAAGGAGGAAATTGACGAGGAGGGAGTTGACGGTGTGGTTTGCAGGCGCTTGGATACAACAGGACAACGGGATTTAGGTGTCCCTGGACTGCTTACGGTCTGAGCCAAAGTTTCTGAACTTGACAGTAACTTTTTATGAACGCGCTGCAGGTGCCGTATAAGGGAGGATGTTCCTAGGTGGTTGACGTCCCTACCCCTACTTATTTCACCTTTACATATGGTACATATGGCAAGACAGTTGTTGTCCGGATTTGGATAGAAATATTGCCAGACCAAAGAGGTGGAATGTTTGGTCTTCTGCCCAGGCATGACCGTGATGGGCTTTTTCATCCCACGGACAACAACTGTCTCCCCCGGAGCCTGATTTAAACAAACCACATCACCATCAGAATCCTCCTCGCCAACTTCCTCCTCAGCGCCAGCTACACCAGTATCCTCATCCTGTTGTACTTCAACAGTGACATCTTCAATTTGCATATCAGCAAGTGGACTGTGGGTGCTCCTTTCAGCACTTGCAGGGGGCGTGCAAATGGTGGAAAGAGCCACCTCTTCCCGTCCAGTGCTGGGAAGGTCAGGCATCGCAACCACCACCACACTTGGACTCTCCTTGGGGATTTGTGATATCTTCTTAGAAAGCACAGTTCTTCGCTGTGCTTTTGCCAGCTTAACTCTTTTGATTTTTTTAGTGGGAGGAGTGCTTCCATCGTCATGTGAAGCTGAACCACTAGTCATGAACATACTAGGGATCGACCTTAGCCGTTCCTTGCCACTCCGTGTCGTAAATGGCATATTGGCAAGTTTACGTTTCTCTTCAGCTGATTTAAATGTCTTTTTCAAGGTCATTTTCCTGAACTTTGCCATTTGGGATTGTATGTGCCCTCTACTATGACATTGGGCATCGGCCTTGGCAGACGACGTTGATGGCATGTTATCGTCTATGTCATGACTAGTGGCAGCAGCTTCAGCACTAGGAGGAAGTGGTTCTTGATCTTTCTCTATTTTATTTTTATCGGAGAAAGTTTGGTCCTCCATTTATGTTATATCGATTTGATATATACGTGCGGCTAAACACAGAAAATAATTTTTTTTTTGGTTTGGACTGGAGTGTACTTTGTGGGTTACAGCACCCTTTAACGGTCAAGCCAGCCGGCCCTTTACTTATGACACAGGCGCACTCTTGGCACTACTTTGTTGATGCACGTGCGGCTACTGCGCACACAATTCACAAACACAGAAAATAATTTTTTTTTGGTTTGGACTGGAGTGTACTTTCGGGGGTTACAGCACCCTTAACGGTCAAGCCAGCCGGCCCTTTACTTATGACACAGGCGCACGCTTGGCACTACTTTGTTGATGCACGTGCGGCTACTGCGCACACAATTCACAAACACAGAAAATAATTTTTTTTTAGGTTTGGACTGGAGTGTACTTTCGGGGGTTACAGCACCCTTAACGGTCAAGCCAGCCGGCCCTTTACTTATGACACAGGCACACGCTTGGCACTACTTTGTTGATGCACGTGCGGCTACTGCGCACACAATTCACAAACACAGAAAATAATTTTTTTTTTGGTTTGGACTGGAGTGTACTTTCGGGGGTTACAGCACCCTTAACGGTCAAGCCAGCCGGCCCTTTACTTATGACACAGGCGCACGCTTGGCACTACTTTGTTGATGCACGTGCGGCTACTGCGCACACAATTCACAAACACAGAAAATAATTTTTTTTTAGGTTTGGACTGGAGTGTACTTTCAGGGGTTACAGCACCCTTAACGGTCAAGCCAGCCGGCCCTTTACTTATGACACAGGCGCACGCTTGGCACTACTTTGTTGATGCACGTGCGGCTACTGCGCACACAATTCACAAACACAGAAAATAATTTTTTTTTGGTTTGGACTGGAGTGTACTTTCGGGGGTTACAGCACCCTTTAACGGTCAAGCCAGCCGGCCCTTTACTTATGACACAGGCGCACGCTTGGCACTACTTTGTTGATGCACGTGCGGCTACTGCGCACACAATTCATAAACACAGAAAATAATTTTTTTTTAGGTTTGGACTGGAGTGTACTTTCGGGGGTTACAGCACCCTTAACGGTCAAGCCAGCCGGCCCTTTACTTATGACACAGGCGCACGCTTGGCACTACTTTGTTGATGCACGTGCGGCTACTGCGCACACAATTCACAAACACAGAAAATAATTTTTTTTTGGTTTGGACTGGAGTGTACTTTCGGGGGTTACAGCACCCTTTAACGGTCAAGCCAGCCGGCCCTTTACTTATGACACAGGCGCACACTTGGCACTACTTTGTTGATGCACGTGCGGCTACTGCGCACACAATTCACAAACACAGAAAATAATTTTTTTTTAGGTTTGGACTGGAGTGTACTTTCGGGGGTTACAGCACCCTTAACGGTCAAGCCAGCCGGCCCTTTACTTATGACACAGGCGCACGCTTGGCACTACTTTGTTGATGCACGTGCGGCTACTGCGCACACAATTCACAAACACAGAAAATAATTTTTTTTTTGGTTTGGACTGGAGTGTACTTTCGGGGGTTACAGCACCCTTAACGGTCAAGCCAGCCGGCCCTTTACTTATGACACAGGCGCACGCTTGGCACTACTTTGTTGATGCACGTGCGGCTACTGCGCACACAATTCACAAACACAGAAAATAATTTTTTTTTTAGGTTTGGGCTGGAGTGTACTTTCAGGGGTTACAGCACCCTTAACGGTCAAGCCAGCCGGCCCTTTACTTATGACACAGGCGCACGCTTGGCACTACTTTGTTGATGCACGTGCGGCTACTGCGCACACAATTCACAAACACAGAAAATAATTTTTTTTTGGTTTGGACTGGAGTGTACTTTCGGGGGTTACAGCACCCTTTAACGGTCAAGCCAGCCGGCCCTTTACTTATGACACAGGCGCACGCTTGGCACTACTTTGTTGATGCACATGCGGCTACTGCGCACACAATTCACAAACACAGAAAATAATTTTTTTTTTAGGTTTGGACTGGAGTGTACTTTCGGGGGTTACAGCACCCTTAACGGTCAAGCCAGCCGGCCCTTTACTTATGACACAGGCGCACGTTTGGCACTACTTTGTTGATGCACGTGCGGCTACTGCGCACACAATTCACAAACACAGAAAATAATTTTTTTTTGGTTTGGACTGGAGTGTACTTTCGGGGGTTACAGCACCCTTTAACGGTCAAGCCAGCCGGCCCTTTACTTATGACACAGGCGCACGCTTGGCACTACTTTGTTGATGCACGTGCGGCTACTGCGCACACAATTCACAAACACAGAAAATATATTATTTTTTTAGCACTTGGGGGGAGCACCCCTGATGGACAGAGCACCCCCTGGACAACACTACAGCACCCCTTTAGGACTGGGACACTGCACAGGACTTTGGAGTGGACACAGCCCCTATGGAGAACTGACTGCACAACACAGTCCAGCCAGCCCCTATGGACTTTGAAGTAGTGGACACAGCCCCTATTAACAACAGCAGCACAGCACAACACAGCCAGCCCCTATGGACTTTGAAGTAGTGGACAACAGCAGCACTACACTACACTACACTACACAGCACTAACTCCCACCCTCCCTCTTCACTGTCCACAGCCGAGTGAGAAAATGGCGCCGACGCGGGTACCTTATATAGGATCCAAAACCCGCGAGACTCGGAAGGCGGGATGATGACGTTTTGCCTCGATGTCAGATCCGAGTCAGGCGGGAAAAGTCGAGCCTGACTCGGATCGGACTCGGATCGGGGGGGCTCGGGGGGGTTCGGATTTCAGAAATCCGAACCCGCTCACCCCTAATATATACGAGTACATGCTGCTGGGAAATCAGTATATATACATGAGTACATGCTGCTGGGAAATCAGTATATATACATGAGTACATGCTGCTGGGAAATCAGTATATATACACGAGTACATGCTGCTGGGAAATCAGTATATATACATGAGTACATGCTGCTGGGAAATCAGTAAATACATGAGTACATGCTGCTGGGACATCAGTATATATACATGAGTACATCCTGCTGGGAAATCAGTATATATACATGAGTACATGCTGCTGGGAAATCAGTATATATACACGAGTACATGCTGCTGGGAAATCAGTATATATACATGAGTACATGCTGCTGGGAAATCAGTATATATACATGAGTACATGCTGCTGGGAAATCAGTATATATACATGAGTACATGCTGCTGGGAAATCAGTATATATACATGAGTACATGCTGCTGGGAAATCAGTATATATACATGAGTACATGCTGGGAAATCAGTATATATACATGAGTACATGCTGCTGGGAAATCAGTATATATACATGAGTACATGCTGCTGGGAAATCAGTATATATACGAGTACATGCTACTGGGAAATCAGTATATATATATACATGAGTACATGCTGCTGGGAAATCAGTATATATACGAGTACATGCTGCTTGGAAATCAGTATATATACAAGAGTACATGCTGCTTGGAAATCAGTATATATACATGAGTACATGCTGCTGGGAAATCAGTATATATACATGAGTACATGCTGCTGGGAAATCAGTATATATACTAGGGGTGAGCGGGTTCGGATTTCTGAAATCCGAACCCCCCCGAGCCCCCCCGATCCGAGTCCGATCCGAGTCAGGCTCGACTTTTCCCGCCTGACTCGGATCTGAAATCGAGGCAAAACGTCATCTTCCCGCCTTCCGAGTCTCGCAGGTTTTGGATCCTATATAAGGTACACACGTCGGCGCCATTTTCTTACTCGGCTGTGGACAGTGAAGAGGGAGGGTGGGAGTTAGGGCTGTGTAGTGTAGTGTAGTGTAGTGCTGCTGTTGTCCACTACTTCAAAGTCCATAGGGGCTGGCTGTGTTGTGCTGTGCTGCTGTTGTTAATAGGGGCTGTGTCCACTACTTCAAAGTCCATAGGGGCTGGCTGGACTGTGTTGTGCAGTCAGTTCTCCATAGGGGCTGTGTCCACTCCAAAGTCCTGTGCAGTGTCCCAGTCCTAAAGGAGTGCTGTAGTGTTGTCCAGGGGGTGCTCTGTCCATCAGGGGTGCTCCCCCCATGTGCTAAAAAAATAATATATTTTCTGTGTTTGTGAATTGTGTGCGCAGTAGCCGCACGTGCATCAACAAAGTAGTGCCAAGCGTGCGCCTGTGTCATAAGTAAAGGGCCGGCTGGCTTGACCGTTAAGGGTGCTGTAACCCCCGAAAGTACACTCCAGTCCAAACCAAAAAAAAAATTATTTTCTGTGTTTGTGAATTGTGTGCGCAGTAGCCGCACGTGCATCAACAAAGTAGTGCCAAGCGTGCGCCTGTGTCATAAGTAAAGGGCCGGCTGGCTTGACCGTTAAGGGTGCTGTAACCCCCGAAAGTACACTCCAGTCCAAACCAAAAAAAAAATTATTTTCTGTGTTTGTGAATTGTGTGCGCAGTAGCCGCACGTGCATCAACAAAGTAGTGCCAAGCGTGCGCCTGTGTCATAAGTAAAGGGCCGGCTGGCTTGACCGTTAAGGGTGCTGTAACCCCCGAAAGTACACTCCAGTCCAAACCAAAAAAAAAATTATTTTCTGTGTTTGTGAATTGTGTGCGCAGTAGCCGCACGTGCATCAACAAAGTAGTGCCAAGCGTGCACCTGTGTCATAAGTAAAGGGCCGGCTGGCTTGACCGTTAAGGGTGCTGTAACCCCCGAAAGTACACTCCAGTCCAAACCCAAAAAAAAATTATTTTCTGTGTTTGTGAATTGTGTGCGCAGTAGCCGCACGTGCATCAACAAAGTAGTGCCAAGCGTGCGCCTGTGTCATAAGTAAAGGGCCGGCTGGCTTGACCGTTAAGGGTGCTGTAACCCCCGATAGTACACTCCAGTCCAAACCAAAAAAAAAATTATTTTCTGTGTTTGTGAATTGTGTGCGCAGTAGCCGCACGTGCATCAACAAAGTAGTGCCAAGCGTGCGCCTGTGTCATAAGTAAAGGGCCGGCTGGCTTGACCGTTAAGGGTGCTGTAACCCCCGAAAGTACACTCCAGTCCAAACCAAAAAAAAAATTATTTTCTGTGTTTGTGAATTGTGTGCGCAGTAGCCGCACGTGCACCAACAAAGTAGTGCCAAGCGTGCGCCTGTGTCATAAGTAAAGGGCCGGCTGGCTTGACCGTTAAAGGGTGCTGTAACCCCCGAAAGTACACTCCAGTCCAAACCAAAAAAAAATTATTTTCTGTGTTTGTGAATTGTGTGCGCAGTAGCCGCACGTGCATCAACAAAGTAGTGCCAAGAGTGCGCCTGTGTCATAAGTAAAGGGCCGGCTGGCTTGACCGTTAAAGGGTGCTGTAACCCACAAAGTACACTCCAGTCCAAACCAAAAAAAAAATTATTTTCTGTGTTTAGCCGCACGTATATATCAAATCGATATAACATAAATGGAGGACCAAACTTTCTCCGATAAAAATAAAATAGAGAAAGATCAAGAACCACTTCCTCCTAGTGCTGAAGCTGCTGCCACTAGTCATGACATAGACGATAACATGCCATCAACGTCGTCTGCCAAGGCCGATGCCCAATGTCATAGTAGAGGGCACATACAATCCCAAATGGCAAAGTTCAGGAAAATGACCTTGAAAAAGACATTTAAATCAGCTGAAGAGAAACGTAAACTTGCCAATATGCCATTTACGACACGGAGTGGCAAGGAACGGCTAAGGTCGATCCCTAGTATGTTCATGACTAGTGGTTCAGCTTCACATGACGATGGAAGCCCTCCTCCCACTAAAAAAATCAAAAGAGTTAAGCTGGCAAAAGCACAGCGAAGAACTGTGCTTTCTAAGAAGATATCACAAATCCCCAAGGAGAGTCCAAGTGTGGTGGTGGTTGCGATGCCTGACCTTCCCAGCACTGGACGGGAAGAGGTGGCTCTCTCCACCATTTGCAAGCCCCCTGCAAGTGCTGAAAGGAGCACCCACAGTCCACTTGCTGATATGCAAATTGAAGATGTCACTGTTGAAGTACAACAGGATGAGGATACTGGTGTAGCTGGTGCTGAGGAGGAAGTTGGCGAGGAGGATTCTGATGGTGATGTGGTTTGTTTAAATCAGGCTCCGGGGGAGACAGTTGTTGTCCGTGGGATGAAAAAGCCCATCACGGTCATGCCTGGGCAGAAGACCAAACATTCCACCTCTTTGGTCTGGCAATATTTCTATCCAAATCCGGACAACAACTGTCTTGCCATATGTACCATATGTAAAGGTGAAATAAGTAGGGGTAGGGACGTCAACCACCTAGGAACATCCTCCCTTATACGGCACCTGCAGCGCGTTCATAAAAAGTTACTGTCAAGTTCAGAAACTTTGGCTAAGACCGTAAGCAGTCCAGGGACACCTAAATCCCGTTGTCCTGTTGTATCCAAGCGCCTGCAAACCACACCATCAACTCCCTCCTCGTCAATTTCCTCCTTAGTCAGGATCGGAAGTAGTCCTGCAGGCCATGTCACTGGCATGACTGACTCTCCTATCCGGGATTCCTCTGGAGGATCCTGCATTGCTACGCCTACTGCTGCCGCTGCTGCTGTTGCTGCTGCTGGGAGTCGTTCATCATCCCAGAGAGGAAGTAGGAACACCACTACTTTTACTAAACAATTGACCCTCCAACAGTCCTTAGCGAGGAGGATGAAGTACGACAGCAGTCATCCTGAAGCAAAACGTATAACTGAGGCCTTGACTGCTATGTTGGTGTTAGACGTGCGTCCGGTATCCGCCATTAGTGCAGTGAGATTTAGACAATTGATGGAGGTAGTGTGTCCCCGGTTCCAAATCCCGTCTAGATTCCACTTCACTAGGCAGGCGATACCGAGACTGTACAGAAACGTCAGAAAAAGTGTCCTCAGTGTCCTGAAAAATGCCGTTGTACACAATGTCCACTTAACCACGGACATGTGGACAAGTGGAACAGTGCAGACTAAGGACTATATGACTGTGACAGCCCACTGGGTAGATGTATCACCTTACGCAGCAACAGCAGCAGCGTCACCAGTAGCAGCATCTCAGAAACGCCAGCTCGTTACAAGGCAGGCTACGCTGTGTATCACCGGTTTCAGTAAGAGGCACACCGCCGACAACCTCTTAGAGAAACTGAGGGAAATCATCGCCCAGTGGCTTACCCCACTTAGACTCTCCTGGGGATTTGTGATATCTGACAACGCCACCAATATTGTGCGGGCATTACATCTGGGCAAATTCCAGCACGTCCCATGTTTTGCTCACACAATAAACTTGGTGGTGCAGAATTTTCTGAAAAGCGACAGGGGCGTGCAGGAGACGCTTTGGGTGGCCCGAAAAATTTCTGGCCACTTTCGCCATTCAGCGACTGCGTGCCGAAGACTGGAGCGCCAGCAAACACTCTTGAACCTGCCCCGCCATCACCTGAAGCAAGAGGTTGTGACGCGGTGGAACTCAACCCTCTATATGCTTCAGAGGATGGAGGAGCAGCAAAAGGCCATACAAGCCTATACATCCACCTATGACATAGGCAAAGGAGGGGGTATGCACCTGACTCAAGCGCAGTGGAGAATGATTTCCGTGTTGTGCAAGGTTCTCCAGCCCTTCGAACTTGCCACACGTGAAGTCAGTTCAGACACTGCCAGCTTGAGTCAGGTCATTCCCCTCATCAGGCTTTTGCAGAAGCAGCTGGAGAAAGTGAAGGAGGAGCTAAGACGGAGCGATTCCGCTCGGCATGTGGGACTTGTGGATGAAGCCCTTCATTCGCTTTGCCAGGATTCCAGGGTGGTCAATCTGTTGAAATCAGACCACTACGTTTTGGCCACCGTGCTCGATCCTAGGTTTAAAGCCTATGTGGTGTCTCTCTTTCCGGCCGACACAAGCCTGCAGAGGTGCAAAGACCTGCTGGTGAACACACTGTCAGCTGAAGCGGAACGTGACACGTCAACGGCTCCTTCTTCATTTTCTCCTGCAACTGGGGCTGCCAGGAAAAAACTTAGGTATCCTAAGCAACCCGCTGGTGGTGATGCAGGGCAGGCAGGACCAAGTTTGGACATCTGGTCCGGACTGAAGGACCTGGCAACAATTTCTGACATGTCTACTGTCACTGCATATGATACTGTCACCATTGACAGAATGGTGGAGGATTACATCGGTGACAGCATCCAAGTAGGCATGGCAGACAGTCCATACCTGTACTGGCAGGAAAAAGAGGCAATTTGGAGGCCCCTGTACAAACTGGCTCTATTTTACCTGAGTTGCCCCCCCTCCAGTGTGTACTCCGAAAGAGTGTTTAGTGCAGCCGGGAACCTTGTCAGCGAAAGGCGTAGGAGGTTGCTTCCACAGAATGTGGAGAAGATGATGTTCATCAAAATGAATTATCAGCTCTTCCAGGGAGACCAGCCTCCAGAAGGTACAGAGGGACCTGTGGTGGTGGATTCAAGTGGGGACGAGTTAATACTTTGTGAGGATGAGGATGTACACACTGAAGAGGGTGAGGAATCGGTGGATGAGGAGGATGAGGATGACATCTTGCCTCCATAGAGCCAGTTTGTGCAGGGACACATTAATTGCCAGCTTGTTTTGTGGGGGCCCAAACGAACCAATCATTTCAGCCACAGTTGTGTGGCAGACCCTGGCGCTGAAATGATTGGTTTGTTAAAGTGTGCATGTCCTGTTTATACAACATAAGGGTGGGTGGGAGGGCCCAAGGACAATTCCATCTTGCACTTCTTTTTTTTCTTTGCATTATGTACAGTTTGGGGCCTAGTTTTTCAAACTGCCACCCTGTCTGCCACTGCAGTTTCACGCCTAGATGGGTTTGTGTTTGTGAATTGTGTGCACTGTGGCTGCACGTGCATCAACAAAGGAGCAGCGCCAAGCGTGCGCCTGTGTCCCATAAGTAAAGATCCGGCTGGCTCATTTCTTAAAGGGTGGTGTAACCCACAAAGTGCACTACTCTCCAGCAAAAATAAAATAATATTTTCTGTGTTTGTGTGCGCTTTAGCCGCACGTATATATATCAATATAACATAAATGGAGGACCAAACTTTCTCCGATAAAAATAAAATAGGGAAAGATCAAGAACCACTTCCTCCTAGTGCTGTTGCTGCTGCTGGGAGTTGTTCATCATCCCAGAGAGGAAGTAGGAACATCACTACTTTTACTAAACAATTGACCCTCCAACAGTCCCTAGCGATGAGGATGAAGTACGACAGCAGTCATCCTGAAGCAAAACGTATAACTGAGGCCTTGACTGCTATGTTGGTGTTAGACGTGCGTCCGGTATCCGACATTAGTGCAGTGGGATTTAGACAATTGATGGAGGTAGTGTGTCCTCGGTTCCAAATCCCATCTAGATTCCACCTGCATCCTCAAAGCAGCAGCGACAAGCGTGCGTCTGTCTGTTAAAGGGTGGTGACACCTCAAAGTGTTCTACACAAACAATTAAAATATTCTTTTTTTTTCTGTCTTTGTGAATTGTGTGAGCTGTAGCCGCACTTGCATCCTCAAAGCAGCAGCGACAAGCGTGCGTCTGTCTGTTAAAGGGTGGTGTAACCCTCAAAGTGTGCTCCACAAACAATAAAAATATTCTTTTTTTTTTCTGTCTTTGTGAATTGTGTGGGCTGTAGCCGCACTTGAATCCTCAAAGCAGCAGCGACAAGCGTGCGTCTGTCTGTTAAAGGATTACATCGGTGACAGCATCCAAGTAGGCATGTCAGACAGTCCGTACCTGTACTGGCAGGAAAAAGAAGCAATTTGGAGGTCCCTGTACAAACTGGCTCTATTTTACCTGAGTTGCCCCCCCTCCAGTGTGTACTCCGAAAGAGTGTTTAGTGCAGCCGGGAACCTTGTCAGCGAAAGGTGTAGGAGGTTGCTTCCACAAAATGTGGAGAAGATGATGTTCATAAAATGAATTATCAACTCTTCCAGGGAGACCAGCCTCCAGAACGTACAGAGGGACCTGTGGTTCCAGCAGGGACGAATTAATACTCTGTGAGGATGAGGATGTACACACTGAAGAGGGTGAGGAATCGGTGGATGAGGAGGATGAGGATGACATCTTGCCTCCGTAGAGCCAGTTTGTGCAGGGACAGATAAATTGCCAGCTTGTTTTGTGGGGGCCCAAACGAACCAATCATTTCAGCCACAGTTGTGTGGCAGACCCTGGCGCTGAAATGATTGGTTTGTTAAAGTGTGCATGTCCTGTTTATACAACATAAGGGTGGGTGGGAGGGCCCAAGGACAATTCCATCTTGCACCTCTTTTTTTTCTTTGCATTATGTACAGTTTGGGGCCTAGTTTTTCAATGCCATCCTGTCTGCCACTGCAGTTTCATGCCTAGATGGGTCACGTGTTTGTGCCGCCCACTTGTGTCGCTTAGCATAGTCATCCAGCTACCTCGGTGCAACCTTTTGGACATAAAAACACTATTATGAGGTGTGAGGTATTCAGAATAGACTGGAAATGAGTGGAAATTAAGGTTATTGAGGTTAATAATAGCATAGGAGCAGAGAAACCTACAAATTCTGTGATTTTAGCTGTTTTTATGCTTTTTTTCAAAAAAATACAGATCCAAAACACAAAACCCAGAACCCAAAACACGCAAGGGTGGTTTTGGCAAAACCAATCCAGATCCAAAACACGAAGAAAGATCCAGATCCAAAACCAAAACACAAAACACGAAAAGTGGCCGGTGCACACCCCTAGTATATATACATGAGTACATGCTGCTGGGAAATCAGTATATATACATGAGTACATGCTGCTGGGAAATCAGTATATATACATGATTACATGCTGCTGGGAAATCAGTATATATACGAGTACATGCTGCTGGGAAATCAGTATATATATATACATGAGTACATGCCGCTGGGAAATCAGTATATATATACACGACTACATCCTGCTGGGAAATCAGTATATATACATGAGTACATGCTGCTGGGAAATCAGTATATATATATACACATGAGTACATGCTGCTGGGAAATCAGTATATATACATGAGTACATGCTGCTGGGAGATCAGTATATATATATATATGAGTACATGCTGCTGGGAAATCAGTATATATATATATATGAGTACATGCTGCTGGGAAATCAGTATATATACACGAGTACATGCTGCTGGGAAATCAGTATATATACATGAGTACATGCTGCTGGGAAATCAGTATATATACATGAGTACATGCTGCTGGGAAATCAGTATATATATATACATGAGTACATGCTGCTGGGAAATCAGTATATATACATGAGTACATGCTGCTGGGAAATCAGTATATATACATGTACATGCTGCTGGGAAATCAGTATATATATGAGTACATGCTGCTGGGAAATCAGTATATATATACGAGTACATGCTGCTGGGAAATCAGTATATATACATGAGTACATGCTGCTGGGAAATCAGTATATATACATGAGTACATGCTGCTGGGAAATCATTATATATACATGAGTACATGCTGCTGGGAAATCAGTATATACACGAGTGCATGCTGCTGGGAAATCAGTATATATACATGAGTATATGCTGCTGGGAAATAAGTATATATATATATACATGAGTACATGCTGCTGGGAAATCAGTATATACACGAGTACATGCTGCTGGGAAATCAGTATATATACATGAGTACATGCTGCTGGGAAATAAGTATATATATATATACATGAGTACATGCTGCTGGGAAATCAGTATATATACATGAGTACATGCTGCTGGGAAATCATTATATATACATGAGTACATGCTGCTGGGAAATCAGTATATATACATGAGTACATGCTGCTGGGAAATCAGTATATATACATGAGTACATGCTGCTGGGAAATCAGTATATATACATGAGTACATGCTGCTGGGAAATCAGTATATATATACGAGTACATGCTGCTGGGAAATCAGTATATATACATGAGTACATGCTGCTGGGAAATCAGTATATATATACGAGTACATGCAGCTGGGAAATCAGTATATATACATGAGTACATGCTGCAGGGAAATCAGTATATATACACGAGTTCATGTTGTTTAGAAATCAGTATATATATATATATATATATATATATATATATATATATGTACATGCTGCTGGGAAATCAGTATATATACGAGTACATGCCGCTGGGAAATCAGTATATATATATATATGAGTACATGCTGCTGGGAAATCAGTATTTATACACGAGTACATGCCGCTGGGAAATCAGTATATATACATGAGTACATGCTGGGAAATCAGTATATATACATGAGTACATGCTGCAGGGAAATCAGTATATATACACGAGTACATGTTGTTTAGAAATCAGTATATATATATATATATATATATATATGTACATGCTGCTGGGAAATCAGTATATATACATGAGTACATGCCGCTGGGAAATCAGTATATATACGAGTACATGCCGCTGGGAAATCAGTATATATATATACATGAGTACATGCTGCTGGGAAATCAGTATTTATACACGAGTACATGCTGCTGGGAAATCAGTATATATACATGAGTACATGCTGCTGGGAAATCAGTATATACATGAGTACATGCTGCTGGGAAATCAGTATATATACATGAGTACATGCTGCTGGGAAATCAGTATATATACATGAGTACATGCTACTGGGAAATCAGTATATATACGAGTACATCCTGCTGGGAAATCAGTTTATATATATACATGAGTACATGCTGCTGGGAAATCAGTATATATATACACGACTACATCCTGCTGGGAAATCAGTATATATACATGAGTACATGCTGCTGGGAAATCAGTTTATATATATACATGAGTACATGCCGCTGGGAAATCAGTATATATATACACGACTACATCCTGCTGGGAAATCAGTATATATACATGAGTACATGCTGCTGGGAAATCAGTATATATATATACACATGAGTACATGCTGCTGGGAAATCAGTATATATATACACGAGTACATGCTGCTGGGAAATCAGTATATATATATACATGAGTACATGCTGCTGGGAAATCAGTATATATACACGAGTACATGCTGCTGGGAAATCAGTATATATACACGAGTACATGCTGCTGGGAAATCAGTATATATACATGAGTACATGCTGCTGGGAAATCAGTATATATACATGAGTACATGCTGCTGGGAAATCAGTATATATACGAGTACATGCTACTGGGAAATCAGTATATATACATGAGTACATGGTGCTGGGAAATCAGTATATATACATGAGTACATGCTGGGAAATCAGTATATATATGAGTACATGCTGCTGGGAAATCAGTATATATACACGAGTACATGCTGCTGGGAAATCAGTATATATACATGAGTACATGCTGCTGGGAAATCAGTATATACACATGAGTACATGCTGCTGGGAAATAAGTATATATATATATGAGTACATGCTGTTGGGAAATCAGTATATATATACGAGTACATGCTGTTGGGAAATCAGTATATACATGAGTACATGCTGCTGGGAAATCAGTATATATATGAGTACATGCTGCTGGGAAATCAGTATATATACGAGTACATGCTGCTGGGAAATCAGTATATATACGAGTACATGCTGCTTGGAAATCAGTATATATACACGAGTACATGCTGCTGGGAGATCAGTATATATACATGAGTACATGCTGCTGGGAAATCAGTATATATACATGAGTACATGCTGCTGGGAAATCAGTATATATACACATGAGTACATGCTGCTGGGAGATCAGTATATATACACATGAGTACATGCTGCTGGGAAATCAGTATATATACATGAGTACATGCTGCTGGGAAATCAGTATATATACACATGAGTACATGCTGCTGGGAGATCAGTATATATACACATGAGTACATGCTGCTGGGAAATCAGTATATATACATGAGTACATGCTGCTGGGAAATCAGTATATATACGAGTTATATACATGAGTACATGCTGCTGGGAAATCAGTATATATACGAGTACATGCTGCTGGGAAATCAGTATATATATACGAGTACATGCTGCTGGGACATCAGTATATACACATGAGTACATGCTGCTGGGAAATCAGTATATATACGAGTACATGCTGCTTGGAAATCAGTATATATACACGAGTACATGCTGCTGGGAAATCAGTATATATACGAGTACATGCTGCTGGGAAATCAGTATATATACGAGTACATGCTGCTGGGAAATCAGTATATATATGAGTACATGCTGCTGGGAAATCAGTATATATACGAGTACATGCTGCTTGGAAATCAGTATATATACACGAGTACATGCCGCTGGGAAATCAGTATATATACATGAGTACATGCTGCTGGGAAATCAGTATATATACACGAGTACATGCTGCTGGGAAATCAGTATATATACACGAGTACATGCTGCTGGGAAATCAGTATATATATGAGTACATGCTGCTGGGAAATCAGTATATATACATGAGTACATGCTGTTGGGAAATCAGTATATATACATGAGTACATGCTGCTGGGAAATCAGTATATATACATGAGTACATGCTGCTGGGAAATCAGTATATACATGAGTACATGCTGCTGGGAAATCAGTATATATACATGAGTACATGCTGCTGGGAAATCAGTATATATACATGAGTACATGCTGCTGGGAAATCAGTATATATACATGAGTACATGCTGCTGGGAAATCAGTATATATACATGAGTACATGCTGCTGGGAAATCAGTATATATACATGAGTACATGCTGCTGGGAAATCAGTATATATACATGAGTACATGCTGCTGGGAAATCAGTATATATACATGAGTACATGCTGCTGGGAAATCAGTATATATATACATGAGTACATGCTGCTGGGAAATCAGTATATATATACATGAGTACATGCTGCTGGGAAATCAGTATATATACATGAGTACATGCTGCTGGGAAATCAGTATATATACATGAGTACATGCTGCTGGGAAATCAGTATATATACATGAGTACATACTGCTGGGAAATCAGTATATATACATGAGTACATGCCGCTGGGAAATCAGTATATATACATGAGTACATGCTGCTGGGAAATCAGTATATATACATGAGTACATGCTGCTGGGAAATCAGTATATATACATGAGTACATGCTGCTGGGAAATCAGTATATACATGAGTACATGCTGCTGGGAAATCAGTATATATACATGAGTACATGCTGCTGGGAAATCAGTATATATACATGAGTACATGCTGCTGGGAAATCAGTATATATACATGAGTACATGCTGCTGGGAAATCAGTATATACACACGAGTACATGCTGCTGGGAAATCAGTATATATACATGAGTACATGATGCTGGGAAATCAGTATATATACATGAGTACATGCCGCTGGGAAATCAGTATATATACATGAGTACATGCTGCTGGGAAATCAGTATATATACATGAGTACATGCTGCTGGGAAATCAGTATATATACGACTACATGCTACTGGGAAATCAGTATATATACATGAGTACATGCTGCTGGGAAATCAGTATATATACATGAGTACATGCTGCTGGGAAATCAGTATATATACACGAGTACATGCTGCTGGGAAATCAGTATATATACACGAGTACATGCTGCTGGGAAATCAGTATATATACATGAGTACATGCTGCTGGGAAATCAGTATATATACACGAGTACATGCTGCTGGGAAATCAGTATATATACATGAGTACATGCTGGGAAATCAGTATATATACGAGTACATGCTGCTGGGAAATCAGTATATATACGAGTACATGCTGCTGGGAAATCAGTATATATACATGAGTACATGCTGCTGGGAAATCAGTATATATACATGAGTACATGCTGCTGGGAAATCAGTATATATACACGAGTACATGCTGCTGGGAAATCAGTATATATACACGAGTACATGCTGCTGGGAAATCAGTATATATACATGAGTACATGCTGCTGGGAAATCAGTATATATACATGAGTACATGCTGCTGGGAAATCAGTATATATACATGAGTACATGCTGCTGGGAAATCAGTATATATACATGAGTACATGCTGCTGGGAAATCAGTATATATTTTTAACCATGGTGATAACGGTAGCAAAAAAGATAATTCTAACAAAGTGGATACATAACCAAAAACCTACAGTCCAAATGGTATTTCGTAAACTAGAGCGTTTAATGTTTTGTGATAGACAATCAACCCAGCCAGACATAGAGAAAGGAGGGATTCGATTCTACAGAAAATGGGGACCATAGATAGATTGTTGCTATTTGAGAAAACTGATCGGATGCTTTATAGAAAAATTACTTGATTGTCTTTTTCACATTCATCGTAGATCTAGGACTATATTATTTCTTATTTAAATTGATTAAGCTATGTCCACGCAGAAAACTCACATTTATTATCCCCTCCCCCCTTATGTGTTTTCCTTCCCCAAGTCTGTCATTAAGTCCGTTCTTAATGTTTTCATATATATTGTATATCTAAAGATATATATTCAATGATTTGGATATGGTTAGAGTCTATTTTTCTGGTTTTTACTTTTTACAGTTATTATGGCACGATAATTATTTGTAGTGTTAACCAGCCAGATTTGCTCTTCACTGTCCGTATAATATTGATAATCGGCTATTGATATTTTGAAATGATAATCTGGAATGTCATATATTGATATATACTCTTTATTAAAAATCAATAAAAAATTTTTACAAAAAAAATGATAAATATACAAATAAATAAACTAATGACAGTCACACGAGTGCTAATTTCATAAGTAGAGGTTCCGCAGGGAAATACAATTGTGACAATCCACTCAAAAACATTTTTTATCAAACCACAACTGTGAAATGCTAAAAGAGTAATATAAATCATATATAAACCTGATTCAGAGTCACTCGTTCTGAATCAGGGCCAGGCTTTTTTTTTTTTCGGAGCAGCCTCTTGGCCGCTCGCATAGCTGTGGGTGACCACCCACAGCTATATCGAGCGGCCATGATGATGGTCACGATGGTCAAGACCATTGCGACCATCGGGCTTGCGACGAGACCCTTGTGGTAGGGTCTTGTTTATCGCAAGCCCCAGAGCCGGAATCTCTCCACTGACATCACTTGTGATGTCAGTGGGGCCACCCCCAAATGGCAGGCGTTCTCATGGGAACGCCTCCGTTTGGGCAGCCACCCCCCCGGTCCACCCACCCAAGGGGGGGAGCTGTCACTCAACATCGACAGCTCGCCCCCTTTGGTGCGAGACCCGGAGCGACGGATTGCCTGTCGCTAGCCGGGTCTCGCGCAGGCACGGGCTCCTTCGTGCGCATGCGCTGTGGGCCACCATCGACCCGGTTGCGAGCGCTCAGTGCTTGTGACCGGGTCTGAATCAGGCCCTTAGATCCTTCCATTACGAGTGTGCCAGGTGAGAAAGCCATGTTGTGCACAATCATAAATTACTTACAATATAAGCTGTATGGACAGATCCACGTGAAGTATTGTACATCCTATTTAGGGACATTAGGCTTTATTAAGAGTCAATGACTGTACAGTACTAGTGAAAGACGTTATTCTGTACTTTTGATAAACGAAATGACTGTATAGGAGTGGAGAGGGTTAAACTTCCTAGGCTGGGGGCAGACCAGTGTGAGGAATCATGTGATAATTAGGGCCAATGGGTTTTTAGGGTTGTAGGTTATAGCAGGGATATTAGAGATTGTTGGAGGCGGAGTCAGCCTCTTTTGTTCCTGTCTTGGAGTGGGTAAGTGCTCTTACCTGAGCTCTGTTATATTTTCTTCATAGCCATCCTTCTGTTTTTCTTTCCTCTTCTTATCTTTGTTCTTCACCTTCTTCATCTATCCCTCTCTCTCTCTGCCCTCCCCCACCTTTGCGCTCTGCATTTTCTAACAATCCTCCTAACCCTTATAAGGACTGTGACCCCCCCCAAATTGGTAGCATGCCCCGCCCGCACCGCTCATCGCGGATCCCCGCCCGTTACCGGGCACAGGAAGAAGGCCCAGGGAGTTCTGGGGAGGCTCCTGCCTCTCAAGAGGGAGCTGAAGGGGCTAGCGCGAGTCGCGCAGCCCCGCGGCGTCATGGGCGGCCGGGCGCGGCCGCGCTTACCCGCGGCCGTCAAGCAGGTGCTGTCAGGGCGGCTGGACACAGCCGCCGGCGGGGGGAAGGCGCGGCTGCTCTGAGCAGCCGCGAGAGGCAGTTAGTGAGCCCGCGGGAGGGCAGAGCTGCCGCGATTAGGGCGGTGAGCGCTCGCCCCCCGCGGGTTCAAAGGTCACAGGCGCACACGCGCACCGCAAGGAGGGCTGCTAATAGCCCTGTTAGTGCCCGGAGGGGCAGGGGGGACTCCCCCACAGTTAATGAAGTGGGGAATGTCGAGGTGGGGGAGATGGACAGCCCTGGCAGCACATTAGGGGCTTTGTCAGTCAGGGAGGCAGCCATTTTAGGACAGGGAGAGCTGATGGAGGATGATTGGCAGGCTAGTCAGCAATCAGCAGACAGGGCCATGTCTGGGGCAGCAGCTTCTGGCTATGTGGATACTCAGGTCCCTAGTGGGGGTGCAAGTCAGTCCTTTGACCCTGCAGCTTTTGCGGCCATGATGTCATCAATGACATCTGCTTTTGCTCCCATGGTTGCGGCATTGGCTCCTAGCCAAGCAGATAGTGAAAGGGTGGATCAGAGGCAGCGTTCAATTTCTGCTACTCTAGGGCCAGCGGTAGATCAGTTCATGCAGGCTTGCAAGGCTATGGGCTCCGCTGCGGCTCAGTTGGCAAGACCAGAGGCGTCTGGGGCTGGTGCGGCTGTGTCTTCTCCTGCTGTGTCGACCGTGCCCAGGGTTTCGGCCCAGGGGGCGGCTTCATCGTCTGTTTCAGATACTGCTGAGGGCGAAGCTATGGAACAGGATTTCAGCGTCGAGGAGGCTTCATCATCGGTCGTGTCCGGGAGGGAGCAGTCCGGATCGTCAGGTGAGATCTCAGAAGATGATGATGTTGCTGACTCTGCCTCCTCTTCTTCCTCTGTCTCTGACTTGTCGTCGACCTCTTCTTCTCTGGCTTCTTCTGTCAGCAGCGCGAAAAAGGCGCGGAAGAGGGCTGCTAAATATGCGCGCAAGGAGGCGGATAGGCGGGATAAGCGGGCTAAGCAGCAGCGTCAGAGTAGTAGCGCGCGGAAGTCCAAGAAGCGTCAGCATCAACCAGGTGTGGTGCATTGCGACAATACAGCAGTATTGCGGGGTCTGCGCGATTGTTGCAAGAAAAAAATCAGGAAGGGCGATTATGTGGACATGTTCATTTTAACTGAGCAAGCCAAAAAAGATTTCAAGGCAGCTAAGCTTAAAGGCGGGGTGGGGTTGGAAGCTTTTCGTTCCTATGATAACTGGCTTGCTGGGTTTTGCGTATTCGCAGCATGCTACTTGAAAGATCGCCCAGGGGAGCACCTGAACGTAATAAGGTATATCCACCTGATTCATGGGATGCAGCGTAAATCCAGGGGCAGCGCCTGGAGAACATATGATGAGGAATTTAGGCGCAAGCAGGACGGATCCAAGCGCTTAGATTTTGGGTGCAAGGACGTGGAAGTGTGGCTTGACGTCACGCAACCACCAAAAGGTGGAGTGGAGGATTCTCGGGTAGGCGGGGATACTCATAAGGGGGGGTCTGGGGCGTGGCGCCCGAGTTCTGATCCCTCCCCGGGGCGTCGACAGACGGGCCCCGGTCGGCTTTCTGCGCAGACACCTTTTAAAGGTAAATGTTTTGCCTTTAATAATGCCTCCTGTTCCCAGGGCCAACGGTGCCGTTTTCGACACCTTTGCTTGCGTTGCAACGGATCGCACCCCGCCTCTAATTGTTTCAGGTTGTCAGCCCAACAGGGATCCAAGTCGGGAGGAGGAGCTATTCCCAAAGCGGGAGGTAGCGCAGGCGCTAAATAGGGCACCAACCCCTATCCGTTTGGATGCTATGTCCAGGTGGCTAGGGTGGTACCCTAATAGGCAGGACGCTAAGTTTTTGTTTTTCGGGTTCAAGTTGGGTTTTCGTTTACCAGTTATAGGGGAAGTTCGAGTCGGTTCCCCGAGAAATTTACAATCAGCTCGACTTTTTCCTGACGTTCTTCAGTTAAAAGTCGAGAAAGAGGTTCAGTTAGGACGTATGGTGGGTCCATTTGCGCATCCTCCAATGGGGAATCTGATTCTTTCCCCAGTGGGGGTGGTGCCTAAGAAAACTCCAGGAAAATTTCGGCTGATCCAGCATCTGTCTTATCCATTGGGGTCCTCCGTTAATGACGCTATACCTCCTGAATTCTGTTCAGTGAGGTATCAGTCTTTTGATGATGCTCTCAGTATCGTTAGGGCATATGGACGCGGGGCCCTCATGGCTAAGATGGATGTGGAGTCAGCTTTTCGTTTGCTTCCTTTGCACCCCGAATCGTTTAGGTTCATGGGTTTTCGCATTGGGGGGGAATACTTCATAGACAAGTGCTTGCCTATGGGGTGTTCGATTTCCTGCGCATACTTTGAAAAATTTAGCACTTTCCTTCATTGGTGCGTAGAGTTTTCTTGTGGGGGTCATGGGATAGCGCACTATCTCGATGACTTCCTCTGCGTGGGGCCCGCTGGGTCAGAGCGTTGTAACGAGTTACTTGGTTCCATGAGAGCGCTGTTTTTTCATTTTGGAGTACCTGTGGCAGACGAAAAGACAGAGGGACCCCTCTCGTGTTTGTCATTTTTAGGTATCGAGATTGATACCTTGGCTGGATCCTGTCGGCTGCCGCGCGATAAAATTGACAAATTGCGAGATTCCATTTCAGAGTGTTTGGTTGCGCGCAAAATTTCGCTCAGGCAGGCCCAATCACTGTTGGGTTGTATGAACTTTGCCTGTAGAGTTATACCGATGGGGAGGGTATTTTGCAGAAAGCTAGAGAGGGCCACAGCGGGGGTTTCCAAACCTCACCATTTGATCCGTTTATCGTCAGAAATAAAGAGAGACCTGGAAGTTTGGGTTTCCTTTTTGGCAGATTTTAATGGGATCAGGATATGGTTATCCCCTCTGGTGGGCAATGTCGATTTGCAGCTTTTCACCGATGCAGCAGGATCTTCGGGGTTCGGTTGCTACCTGAGGGGATCCTGGTGCGTCGCAACTTGGCCAGAGGAGTGGATTCGTGCAGGTTTGACAAGAGATATGCTGCTCTTAGAACTGTTCCCAATAATGGTCGCCTTGGAGGTCTGGGGCGAGCGCATCTGCAATCGCAGCATTCTGTTCAGATGTGACAATCTGGGCGTGGTGCATGCGGTAAACGGGCAGCGAGCAAAGTCGTTGCTGGTTTTGCGTGTGCTAGCGCAGCTGGTGCTTGCCTGTTTGCGCCATAATGTGCTGTTTCGAGCTCAACACGTACCCGGAGTTGACAACGGGATTGCCGATGCGCTGTCCAGATGTCAATGGGGTCGGTTCCGTACATTGGCTCCTGATGCAGAGACTGATGGTGTGCTGTGCCCCTCTTATGTTTGGCAGGTTATCAAGCCGGACTGGAGGGGTTAGCGGAGCTGTCCATTGCACCAAGTACCCTCAAGGCTTACCGTCGGTCTTGGGAAGAATGGGAAGTTTTTTCCCGTAGCCAAGGCCTTGGAGGTAAGGGTCAGCATCAATTGATGCTTGCTTTTATTTGGCAGCTGTATGTATCTGGCAAATCGAGAGCGGTAGTTTCACGGTACCTGGCAGGTATTTCGTTTTTCTCCAAATTGAAGGGAATCCCTGACCTTACAAGGAGTTTTGTCATCACAAAGGCCTTGAAAGGTTGGGCGCGCGCTGAGCCGGTTAACCCCGATAAAAGACGGCCTATAGACATTTATCTGTTACCGTCCATTCTAGGAGCGGTTGCGGACGTGGCGGCCTCCGGTTTCGAAACGCTTTTGTTTAAGTTAGCTTTTTCCATGGCTTTTCATGGTGCTTTCCGGGTGTCGGAATTGGTTGCTCCCTCCAAGTGGAGGGATTCAACTATGCTGCGTTCGGATGTGAAGGTGGGTGAGAGGTCCTTGCTGTGCAGATTGCGTCGTTCTAAGACCGATCAGTTAGGCAGGGGTCGCTGGATAACATTGGTCCCCTCGGCGGATTGTCGAATTTGTCCGGTCGGCTTGGCCACTCGTTATGCATCTGTCAGACCCTCAGCGGAGGGCTCATGGCTGATGCATGGCGATGGGCTTCCGCTGACAAAATTTCAGTTTAGTTGGATGCTGCGGCGATGTCTTTGCAGCGTGGGCCTCTCACCAGGGGAGTTCGGCACGCATTCGTTTCGAATTGGTGCTGCCACTTCCGCCGCTGCTGCGGGATTTCCAGAGTCACAGATTCAAGCTCTGGGCCGATGGAAATCAGCCAGTTATAAGCGTTACATTCGACCGAATCATTGAGGTTAATGTTGTGCATGCACGTTACATATGGTTTGTTATGTTTTACGAAATGTCATTGGTCCTGGTCTTGTTTGTTTTCCCCTGTCTTTCCTACTCGGGGACTAGCTACTCGCCATTGATTTCAGTGGGAGTCTGGAGAGTTTTGACGATTTTTTTACCTGATCTGACGGATTTAATTCAGCTATTTGGTTTATAATTACAATTATATGTCCCTCAGCAGGTTTTACGTTTTCTCTCTGGTCGAGTTCACTTGTGTTATCCGATATCTCTCCCAAACCCCCCCCCCCCCCGCTCTCCCCCCCCCCTTCTTTTTTATTTTAACTTATCCTCTTGTGTCTTCATGTTGCTTCAAATTGGCACAGAAGCTTGTTGATCTTTAAAGATTCAAATCAAAATTTTTTCTTTTTGGCAGATCCTCAGTAATATGTTCCCCGTTAGATATACATGATTAAATATGCTAAAATTTTACAATAACTTTAATGTTTTCTTTGTTTTTCCCTCATTATAGGAATGGCTTTTGATGATTGTACTGTATGGATAATTGGCCATTCATTTGTTTTTTGGGCGGCTAGGTTCATGCAGGCGCAGGACGCGCCGTTGTTTCCGGGGGCTAGTGGAGTTAGATGGATAGGGGTCAGAGGTATGTTGTGGGAGAGCCTTAAGCCTAAACTCTTGCAGCAGGTTCAGCGGTATGGCTTACCGAGAGTCGTGGTTATTCATCTAGGCGGGAATGATTTGGGCAAGAGGACATCTCTGGATTTAAGGCATGCGGTGGTGGAGGATTTGGGTCAGATTATAATGGCATGGCCAGCTTGCACAATAGTTTGGTCTTTCATGGTCCCTAGATTGTGTTGGAGTGGTGTGGTTGACGGCAGAGCCATTGATGAAGCCCGGAAGAAAGTGAACTTTACGGTTTCAAAATTTGTGTTGGAAAATGGTGGGGCAGTGGTCAGACATCCTAGGATAAAATTTCGGTATACTTACCTTTTTCGGTCTGACGGGGTTCATTTAGCGGAGGAAGGCATGTTTATTTTTCTTGAGGATCTGTTTGAGGTTGTGGTTTCTGTGCGTTAGTTCTATGGTGGCGGTGCAAGGTTTCTTTTGGCAGAACCTTGCTTTTGGCGGGAAAGAACGGCAGGTTACCTATTAGCACTGTGAATATTTGTTTACTCATTGTTTTGCTCACCTTCGTTGACTCATAAAGTCTGCTGGACCACCCTGCCGGGGGCAGCATCATCACCTTACCGGGTGGGTAGTCAAGATAGAAGGCTTGAGCGTATTGTGTTGTGGTTGGAGTGTTTATAGTGTTAGGCTTGGGCGGTTGTTAGCCGTTCTTTCTTTGCCACCATATTTAAATTAATTTAATTAATATAGTAACTAATTCATTATATGTTTTTAAATAAATAGCTAACAAATTCTGCCAAATACAAGTCTCCGTGTCTTTATTTCAATTAAGTATGTTATTGTCACTGATTCACACGCAGGTCAATCCTCAGACGATGGGAAGTTTAACTGTACCCTATTACTGTTCTAAAACGGTGCTTTTTTTTCTCACAGAACAACTGCGACAGCTGGTCCTTCGGCTGCGGGAGGCGGTCATTCAGATTTTTGACCTTATTTTATATTTAATTTTCTTATTTTGTGATCTTTCATTAAATGTTATTGTTTTGAAACTGTTTTGCGTATTTGTTTCATTAGTATTAATGTGTCATAGTGCGCCTGACATCGGGTCCGGCGGCACTGGTCTGCGAGGGGACAGCGGGCGAGGGGTTCCCAGGATCTGCCACTGGTCCCTGCTGTTTGTTCCTCTCTCTGATGCAGGTGGGTGCGGCTCCCTACGGGCACGCGTGCTGACCTGCTATGGATTTAAAGGGCCATACACGCCCCTTTTAGTGATGTCGCAGGAAGTGACTAGGATAGCTGCCTATATTAGGGGGACTCTGTGAACACTCCAGTGACAGAGCATAGGCTCATTACCATACTCCAGCGCTCCGTGCATATCCTGATTACCGATTTGACCTTGGCTTCGTTTGTGACCTTGATTCTGTCTGATCCCTGGTTCTGCATTGATATCTGGTTCTGACCTTGGCTATTCCCTGTGACCCACTTACGCCTGCTCCATGGTACCATCTCATCTGTATTGGTTCAGACCCGCCCTGTCGACAATGCTAAATCTCCTGCACTCTGTCTAAATACACCAGCACCTGTATAGGGAAACCTAACCTGAGGGCCATGACCTGTGTGTCGGACGCAGCTAAGTCCATACCTTCTGGCGATGGTCCCTGGTGAATACCGCTGGCACATTAGACTCTGCGCCTCAGGAATAGGTCTGGCCAATTCCCTGAATACGGGTCACATCCACAATCCACCCGAGAGTTGTAACATAATGCAGTACTTGTATGAAGTCTATATTTATAAATATACTATACAGTAAATATGAATATATTTCTAGTGTGCATAAATGTGTATGTGCAGGGATGCAATCAATAGACCAGTGGACGAGATGCCGCCAGTCTATATCCTGACAGCAGAAGCACAGCACTGGACTTAAGATAGGCATCGAAATACCGAACACCAAGGATGCCAGACCGAACGAGGTAAGTCCAGGAAGCACTTATCTTACCAGCGGGATCATAATGACCCGCATGCTGGTACTTGTGGTTCTCCAAGCTGGGGGTGTGTCTTTTTGGTCAACACAGATATCTGTATAAATGACATAACTCACACACCACCAAGTGATTTATTTTTAATCCTGTAGTGAAGATTAAATAAAACAATGTAACCCTGTTATAAGGGTGACCGTTCTGTTTAGTGCCCCCACCCAAACTAAATGTAATAATAAGATAGTTTTTAAAGTGGGACTGCTTGTGTAGGCCCCAATGATCATATAAATGATCAGATTATTTATTTCACTAATATAGGCTAATTATAGCTAACTAACCTTAATACTGTTTTGTCTTTTACAGGTCTTACATGTCACCGCTCTCTCTCTCGTCCATCCTGGTATTCAGGTGAGTTTCAACTTTGTAAATTCAATATACCGAATAAATGTAACAATTCATTTCAACAATAGCCATTAAACGTTAGGTCAACAAATAATTAAATTTCCCTCAATACAGTATATGGTGCATCAAACTATTGTAACATATGACATAACATTGAACGCCTTTCTATTCAACTGCGAATATAGCAGAGCATCACATGCAAATATATCTATCACAAACATGTAGGTTATTATAACTCACCCTTTCCCGCATAAAACCATTACATAACATTTAAAGCATATAACACATGTTAGCAGTTCAGTCCTGTCTGAGCAAAAGTTGCTAAAGGCTATTGGTTATCAGTCTGTGCTTCTCAATGTGGTTCTGTTGGTTACAGGGTGCCAAGTAATCCAACCCAGGGCCGTAGCTAGGGTAGTGCGGCAAGTGCCATCGCACAGGGCACCACGGGTCAGGGGGCGCTGTTTGGGCCTGTCAAATTTCTGTTTATTATCATTCTTGCTTGTAGCTTCCTCTTATTTCATCCCCAGCATCTCCTGGCCTCTCCTATTTCTTCCCTGGCCCTTCCCCATGAGGCCATGGCCCTTTTTTGGGTGCATTATGTCCCTTTGAAAAATGAGGGGGGCGCCAATGCGCTTTCTGGCACAGGGCACCAAAAAGTCTAGTTACGGCTCTGATCCAACCTTTATCTTTGGGTTTTCTTTATACAAGTTCCTAGGTTTGATCTAAGTCTCGAGAGTCCAGTCTCACTCTGTTAGACTTTAGGGCACTAGTTGCTGTTGGACAAACAATTTGTTGCTCCAAGGGTAAATGCCACTCAGTTATTGATGGTAGGGACTCTGGACCTCATTCAGAGTCAGTCGGAGCGGCCGCACGGTCGTACACCACCGATGTTCCCTAAACTGCGCATGCGTAAAGTTTGCAATGCGCGTGCGCAAACTAGCCGCTATGATCAGAAATTTCTCTCTCCTTGAACACAGCCAGGTCGGTAGTTTGAGTGACAGAATGAGGAGTTTGTGGGTGGTAACAGGGGAAGGTGCTTGAAAACGGGGGAGTGGAGATCCGAACGCAGGCGTGCCTAATTATGCGAACGGCATTTTATGGGAGTGCATAATTAACAAAGTAGTGTCATGGCACATGTGACATGGGAGGTTTGTACACTGACATGATCATAGAGCTTAAGAGAGGGTATGGTCAACCTTAAGCTCTACGACCAGTTCCGATGGTTCCCGATGGTCTCGATTAATCCTTATATGCCCGGAGATGACATGTAATGTGTACGAGAAGGGAGTGTATTATTATGATCCGGCCGCTTCCTCCCCTTGGTCGGCCAGCTGCCGATCCGATCTTAGGGACGCAACATGCGAGTGCATCATTTGCATATCCGGCCCCTTTTCCCGTACGACCGTGCGGCCGCAACGACTAACTCTGAATGAGGTCCTCTATTCATAAGAACATGTATGTTTAAATAGCTATCTTTTTTCTGCATCCTTGGGATCTATTGAAATCTGATAAAATCCACTTTTTAAGTCCAGGACCGAAAACCACTGACTACCCTGCAAAAACAATCTAAGGCTTCATCAATCTTCAGCACTGTGTACTGATCTGGTACTGTTCGCTGGTTAAGGGTGTGATAGTCAATACACATACGTACCTCACCATTTTTTTTCTTTTCCTAGCAACTACTATAAGCGAAGCAAATGGACTTTCAGACTCTAGAATGACTTGACTATCTAATAATTTTTTAAAATGTTGACGTACATCCTCTAAGTCTGCAGGGGCAAGTCTATGGGATCTTTCCCTAAAAGGGGTCTCATCAGTTAACCTAATTTGGTGTGACACATTAGTGGCAAGTCCCAGACCCCATTCATGTCTTGAAAAGGCACCATCTATCAATATGAGATCCTCTATCAATTTAGTTTTGTCTTCTTTGGTAATATAATTTCCTACAAAACACTCATCAAATTCCTGTGGGGCTCTATCACCCTCCCTTGTCTGTCCTTCCCTCTCAAGCTTCTTATACACTTCAAGACAGGACGGATGTATACATAAAGATTTAGCATAACTTGTTCCTCCTGCTTCACGACACCATTGGGCCAAAGTTTTAAATAGATTCGCGTGAGTTCCAAGAATGATGGGAGCTTCTCTTTCTTCTCCCTCTGAATCTGGCATTTTAAAGCCATGGTGTTAATTTCTCCACTCCAGTCACATTTTGGGGAAAACTCAGAGTAATTGGTCTATATCCCAAATACGGATAGCTGTGATCACTCAGTCCCCACAAGATGAGTCCTGACAAGAGTAATATTGGAATATCAGCCAAATGATGTCTATACCAGTCCTGAAATATGATGGATACTTGGGATCCACTGTCCAATATAACAGTACATTTATTCCCATTAACAAACACTGGTATCAGTGGAGCCAGTCCCATCATTCCCCTAGGTACAGAACAGTGATATTGACCACAACAACTCCTCATTACTCCATGTTGACTATCTAAGGAGCCGATGCGGGGTTCATCGGTCTCCCACGGGCATTTCCCGACAAATTTCTACCTCTTCCAGTGTTAGGGGCCTCTTCAATATTATTCCACCTCTGATCACATTCAAAAGCACGATGACTGAATCTTCCACACTGAAAATATCTTTGAGATCTAGTTACTCTTCCTCTATTAGTACAACTAGAAGGCATAAGTCTATTATTTGTAATAGTTGCTCTCTCTCCTTTATTTCCTCTTTCAACTGAAGCGCTAGTTGTCCTACTTCCCCTCTCAATTTTTCCACTATCTTAGTAATATTGTCAATAGGAGCAGCTGCAGCTGTCTCATCTATTTTAGATGACACCACTTTAACTTTCTTTACAGTTTTCTCTCTTGTTTCAACTAATGCCTCTTCTTGTTTTACTTCACGCATCAATTGCATAAAAGAAGGGGTTGTTTGCTGATAGTAATATACTGTATCTTAGATGTTGGGCAATCGGATCTGTGGTAAGGGCCCCCTTTATTAATTGTTGCATTTTTTTATCATTCACCTCTTCCAGTGTCATCCCTTTTTTTTTTCAACTATTTTATCAATGCAGTATAGATAAGCAGTCAACCTCTCCCCTACATTCTGATAAGTATGTCTTAATCGATATTTGAGATCATCTACATTTTCCATAGTACCAAACTCTAGATCTAGAGCTGCAAGATAATCCCTAAAACTTGCATTAGAATAATCTCTCTGGGTGGCATATATCACTTCCATTGCAGGTCCCCTTAAGCTTTCTAATATACATTGTTTCTTCACGGCATCTGGACATAGCCATTCTTCTGATAACTGATGTACCATGTCTTTCCGAGCACCGCAGTTCTCCTCGCCTGCTGGTACTGGCTGAATCCCAGAGAAACTCTTCAAGCGCCTGTAACCTCCTTCGTAATTAAAACTCATCAGATATAGTTTTTACAACCGCCATCATAGTATCATTGGGATTTGGATCAGTACCATTCTCTTCATTGGGAGAGTTTCTTATGCCAGATTGTGTACAATTATGAACTGATTCTCCTGCCATTCTCATATCACTTGTTGACTTTTCTGCAGGCCACAAGACACTCCACCTCTGTCCCTCGCTATCAGGAACAGGAATCGTAATAGGAATCATGTTCCTCTCTAATGGCTCTTTGGTGACTTCTAATACAGCACATACTACTCCTGTCTCTCCTTCCCAAATATCCACTACTTGTGGTCCTTTAACCCCATATAATGCTTCAACAGCTAATACTACTTCAGCACTCCTTACTTTACTCAAATCTCCCATAAGTGTTATACAGTTTGATGGAGGAACATTTTTTCTTTCACACCACCCTGTAAATAGCGCCATGATGCCTATTACTCAGCTAACAGAAGATACCCTGAGACTTTCCCGATTTTACGAATCTCAGCAGTGCCTCCAGCTGTAACCCTGTTATAAGGGTGACCGTTCTGTTTAGTGCCTCCACCCAAACTAAGTGTAATAATAAGATCGTTTTTAAAGTGGGACTGCTTGAGTAGGCCCCAATGATCATATAAATGATCAGATTATTTATTTCACTAATATAGGCTAATTATAGCTAACTAACCTTAATACTGTTTTTGTCTTTTACAGGTCTTACATGTCACCGCTCTCTCTCTCGTCCATCCTGGTATTCAAGTGAGTTTCAACTTTGTAAATTCAATATACCGAATAAATGTAACAATTTATCTCAACAATAGCCATTAAACGTTAGGTCAACAAATAATTAAATTTCCCTCAATACAGTATACGGTGCATCAAACTATTGTAACATATGACATAACATTGAACGCCTTTCTATTCAACTGCGAATATAGCAGAGCATTACATGCAAATATATCTATCACAAACATGTAGGTTATTATAACTCACCCTTTCCCGCATAAAACCATTACATAACATTTAAAGCATATAACACATGTTAGCAGTTCAGTCCTGTCTGAGCAAAATTTGCTAAAGGCTATTGGTTATCAGTCTGTGCTTCTCAATGTGGTTCTGTTGGTTACAGGGTGCCAAGTAATTCAACTTTTATCTTTGGGTTTTCTTTACACAAGTTCCTAGGTTTGATCTAAGGGCCTGATTGAGAGCTGGATGCTATTTGCGGTCGTTCGTTCAGAAAATAGGGGTGGCTATTCAAATGAACCGTTCGCTCTTTGCGGTCTGTTCACGCCTCTATGTCTGAACGAGCGAACAAAACTTGCGGATGTTTTTTGGATAACTACGCCCCCTGGCCGCTCGCATCCTACGTCATGTCCGCTATTTATTAGATTAATCGAGTACATCGACCAGCGTATGAACTGCTCGCTATTCTTGTGGTTGGTTTTTCCTACCACAATCTTGCGAGCAGTTCTGACTATAAAATAACCCAGTGACGTGGTCAATGACGCTGCTGTATTAATTATGCACACCCATAAAACGCCCGTTTTGACCTTTAAGCACGCCTGCGTTCGGATCTCCACTCCCCGTTTTCAAGCACCTTCCCCTGTTACCACCCACATACGCCTCCTCCTGTCACTCAAAATAGCAGGCATTCGCTATTTAGCGAACAAACAATTTTTGGCCGCACTGACTGGTTTGCGCATGCGTATTACGATCCATACGCATGCGCAGTTGGGCAAACATCGCTCGGAACAAACGAGCGGCCGCTTACGAGCGGCTCTGAATCAGGCCCTAAGTCTCAAGAGTCCAGTCTCACTCTGTTAGACTTTAGGGCAATAGCTGCTGTGGGACAAAAGATTTGTTGCTCCAAGGGTAAATGCCACTCAGTTATTGATGGTAGGGACTCTGGACCTCATTCAGAGGCGGTCGCTAGGGCACGATCGATCACAACGAGCGATTTTCTGTCATGTGCGCATGCGCAAGCCAGTTCTTGCGAGCTATATGGAGTCAGTCATCAGTCACTACTTGTTGTAGCTCTGATTGACAGATAGTTCCTTTTGTTGGTGATAACAGGGGAAGCTGCATGTGAACGCAGGCGTGTCGGTCGTAAAAAGAGAGATTTAAAGGCGTGCATAAATTACTGAGCGGGTCATCGCACACGTCATACCGCAGCCTTTGAGATGTTACTTCTCGTAGTGCTTGAGTGAGCCCAGGGTCTACCTCAAGCACTGTGACTGCAGGCCATGGTTTCTGCCTCTGCCGATGTCTGGAGTCAATGAACAAAGTAACAGGTGTTTGTCACTGCAATGTATATTAGCAAAGTGATTGCGTTAATTGGCTTTTTTTTCTTTTTAAAAGGACATTACATTTGTTTGCTCTCGGTATGTGATATTTATATTACATTTGTTTGCAAAACCATTTAAAATACATTTAATAATCATAATTCCCTTTTTTTGGTTCAAATGCTAAATACATGTTTTGTAGAAGTGTTTTTATATTTTTTTAGGTTTGTGGTACTGCACATCCCAGCATGCTTTGTTTTTGTTTTTTTAAATAATAAAGCCCATGGTCAGATTTCTTAAACCAAACATCAAAACACATCCAAAATTTACATGAGAAGAATAGACAAAAAATAAACCAAAGCGATTACGCGCTGCTCGCATCCGCATCGAGATAGGCAGAAGAACCATCGAAAGTGCAGATGTGGAAACTTGACTCTGCCAAAAAACCACGACGGTTTTGGCGCCAGTGACCGACAAATTTCTGCGACTGTAGTCCTCGCTTACCCCTTTACGAGACTCAGGAGGTGTGTTTTCATTGTGATGGGAGTTTCCTTGCCTACGAAGTGCGCTGCAATTTTGCACTTGATTTGTATTTTCTCGCTCATTTATGATACGATCGATCGCGCCCTAGCGACCGCCTCTGAATGAGGGCCACTATTCATAAGAACCTGTATGTTTAAATATCTATCTTCTCTAAACAATCCTAAGCTAGAAGGACAATTGAAGGTGGATTATAATACCAGAGAGTGGTTTATAGGGTAAGATAAACCTAGACCAATTCCACCCCTTCACATTTAATTATCTACTCTTTGTATAGTAAGTGCCCCTTCCTCTCCTGATATTAGGCGATGTGACAAAGGGTCTCACGTGCTCACCACTCCTGGCTGATAGGGCTTTATCAGGGTTACTTCATGTGGCTGTGATGGTAGGCTGGCTGCTATCAGTAGTGCTGCTTCTATACAGTCACCAGACATAGCTCCACCTGGCAGGCAGATCTCACAGCAATCTGCACCTCCTGTCTCACACTCTGGGTCACGGATCAGCCCCTGCCCTGAATTCTATAGCTGACTGCAGCCGAGGTTTACACTACCTCCGTCACCACCGCTCACCGCCGCCAGCCGAGGTTTACACTACCTCCATCACAGCCGCCATCCGAGGTTTACACTACCTCCATCACCACCGCTCACAGCCGCCAGGCAAGGTTTACACTACCTCCATCACCACCGCTCACAGCCACCAGCCGAGGTTTACACTACCTCCGTCACCACCGCTCACAGCCGCCAGCCGAGGTTTACACTACCTCCGTCACCACTGCTCACAGCCGACAGCCGAGGTTTACACTACCTCCGTCACCACCGCTCACAGCCGCCAGGCAAGGTTTCCACTACCTCCGTCACCACCGCTCACAGCCGCCAGCCGAGGTTTACACTACCTCCATCACCACCGCTCACAGCCGCCAGGCAAGGTTTACACTACCTCCGTCACCACCGCTCACAGCCGCCAGCCGAGGTTTACACTACCTCCGTCACCACCGCTCACAGCCGCCAGCCGAGGTTTACACTACCTCCGTCACCACCGCTCACAGCTGCCAGCCGAGGTTTACACTACCTCCGTCACCACCGCTCACAGCCGCCAGCCGAGGTTTACACTACCTCCGTAACCACCGCTCACAGCCGCCAGCCGAGGTTTACACTACCTCCGTCACCACCGCTCACCGCCGCCAGCCGAGGTTTACACTACCTCCATCACAGCCGCTAGCCGAGGTTTACACTACCTCCATCACCACCGCTCACAGCCGCCAGGCAAGGTTTACACTACCTCCATCACCACCGCTCACAGCCGCCAGCCGAGGTTTACACTACCTCCGTCACCACCGCTCACAGCCGCCAGCCGAGGTTTACACTACCTCCGTCACCACCGCTCACAGCCGCCAGCCGAGGTTTACACTACACCTCCGTCACCGCCGCTCACAGCCGCCAGCCGAGGTTTACACTACCTCCGTCACCACCGCTCACAGCCGCCAGCCGAGGTTCACACTACCTCCGTCACCACCGCTCACAGCCGCCAGCCGAGGTTTACACTTCCTCCGTCACCACCGCTCACAGCCGCCAGCCGAGGTTTACACTACCTCCATCTCCACCGCTCACAGCCGCCAGCCGAGGTTTACACTACCTCCGTCACCACCGCTCACAGCCGCCAGCCGAGGTTTACACTACACCTCCGTCACCGCCGCTCACAGCCGCCAGCCGAGGTTTACACTACCTCCGTCACCACCGCTCACAGCCGCCAGCCGAGGTTTGCACTACCTCCATCTCCACCGCTCACAGCCGCCAGCCGAGGTTTGTATTTCTTCCGTCTCCACCGCTCACAGCCGCCAGCCGAGGTTTGTATTTCTTCCGTCACCACCGCTCACAGCCGCCAGCCGAGGTTTACACTACCTCCGTCACCACCGCTCACAGCCACCAGCCGAGGTTTACACTACCTCCGTCACCACCGCTCACAGCCACCAGCCGAGGTCCACACTACCTCCATCACCACCGCCAGCCGAGGTTTACACTACCTCCATCACCACCGCCAGCCAAGGTTTACACTACCTCCATCACCACCGCTCACAGCCGCCAGCCGAGGTTTACACTACCTCCGTCACCACCGCTCACAGCCGCCAGCCGAGGTTTACACTACCTCCGTCACCACCGCTCACAGCCGCCAGCCGAGGTTTACACTACACCTCCGTCACCGCCGCTCACAGCCGCCAGCCGAGGTTTACACTACCTCCGTCACCACCGCTCACAGCCGCCAGCCGAGGTTCACACTACCTCCGTCACCACCGCTCACAGCCGCCAGCCGAGGTTTACACTTCCTCCGTCACCACCGCTCACAGCCGCCAGCCGAGGTTTACACTACCTCCGTCACCACCGCTCACAGCCGCCAGCCGAGGTTTACACTACCTCCGTCACCACCGCTCACAGCCACCAGCCGAGGTCCACACTACCTCCATCACCACCGCCAGCCGAGGTTTACACTACCTCCATCACCACCGCCAGCCAAGGTTTACACTACCTCCATAACCACCGCTCAGAGCCGCCAGCCGAGGTTTACACTACCTCCGTCACCACCGCTCACAGCCGCCAGCCGAGGTTTACACTACCTCCGTCACCACCGCTCACAGCCGCCAGCCGAGGTTTACACTACCTCCATCACCACCGCTCACAGCCGCCAGCCGAGGTTTATACTACCTCCGTCACCACCGCTCACAGCCGCCAGCCGAGGTTTACACTACCTCCGTCACCACCGCTCACAGCCGCCAGCCGAGGTTTACACTACCTCCATCTCCACTGCTCACAGCCGCCAGCCGAGGTTTGTATTTCTTCCGTCTCCACCACTCACAGCCGCCAGCCGAGGTTTGTATTTCTTCCGTCACCACCGCTCACAGCCGCCAGCCAAGGTTTGTATTTCTTCCGTCACCACCGCTCACAGCCATCCTGGGCTTTATAGGTGGGTTAATCCCAGTCTCCCATGCGCCCCTTCTAGAATATTCCCATTGAAATGAATTGAATGGGGGAATTTTTAATCACCCTCTCTAGGGATACAATCCACCCTCTTACATAGAGTATGATGCACATAAGGAGATATATATATATATATATATACACACACACACACACACACACACACACACACACACACATACCTGGGTTACAAAAATAAAAAAATATTTTCCATGTCTCGAACCCCCGGGACAGGCACTGTAATAAGGCGATCACCTATCACTAGCCCACAAGCCAGCCATATCAAGAGCTGTACATGTGTATGTGATGTGACATCTGCAAATTACAGCAGGCAATGTGTACTATGAGCCTCCATACGTCACAGAATAGTGCGACAGGCATATGGAATGGCTCCACTGGGCATGCACCAGATATCCAATTGCAACCCCCAGAGCTGGCAACCACCACATCGCCGACGTGCCGACAGTGCCACAAGTGTGCGGATTAAAACCCCACTTTCAAACAGCTCATTGCTAGTTTTTAAAGTCATGAAATCACTATCACAGCGCCGGCAGTGCTGACATTGGCGCAAGTGTGTCAGTTGGTCATATAGAGACCCCTCTTTCAAATAGAGCCCACTACTAGTTCCTAAAGTCATGAAATCACAGTCTGGGACAGCACCAACATTGACACAAGTGTGCAGCTTTAAACGCACAGTCAGGGTGTTATACAGAGCTGTGCGTGCGTGTGAAATATTTTTATATAAAAGTATAGAACCCGCACACTTAATGTAATGATTTAAAACTTTATTACACATTATTCTATAGCTCCGATTCCATGAGGAAAATGCTGTACTATAGTGTACCAAATCACAGATTCTGTTAGTCAATCAGCAGGCGGTGATACAGAACATGCATTGGAAATCTGAAGCATGCGCTGTGTAGTTTAGGAAAAATTACATGTGGTGGACAAAAAGTTGCAATACATGCTATGACTTTTTTCCATTGCTACGCTATGTTCCATTACGAAACATTCTGTGTGGCGCGACTCAAGGCGTAGTGTGTGGCGCTAGATGCATGGAGCGCTACATGGCGTATGGAGCAACAAACTACCTGGGCCCATCTGTACTGCTGCTGAGTTACTGTTACGATTCCTTGGCGGAATCAAAGCTGAATATAATAGAGTGGAGATTTGTGCAGGGATGATGGTTGTGGTACCCTGTGAGTATAGAAGAATAGATGAGGTCACTGGCTGAAGGAGGAATTGATTGTTGATTATTGGTGTAGTCACTGGCTGAAGAAAGAATTGATAATTGATAGTTAATAGATAGTTGATAATTGATGGTTGATAGTAAATATTGATAACAGTCACCCCTTCAGCCATGAGATTGTTCCCATACAGCAGTACATTTCACATATAAAAGGGGATTGTTTATGTCTGAATGTATGGTGGATAGGAAGATATTTCAGATACAGGATGTAGGGGTCCAATTGGTCAATTCGGTCAGGGAATGGTGGGTTCTGCTAAACATTACACGGGACTGTAGTGATACCCCAGACATGATGCAATTAACACCTGATCCAGAGAAGAGCAGAGATCTTTTGGCCAATGTATACACTGTGGTGGCTAATTTCCATATATTCTTCCTGATGATGTTTATTACCTTTGTGGGAGAAAATCCTAAAAATTGTTGCCCTATGGGGGATTTGGTAATTGTACATTGGGATGTTTGATCCCCACCACATTATTTACTGATGGGAATCAAGTTAATACTAAACAGATATAATTTGTTAACCAAGAGAGTAGTGCGGCCTTTATTTGATGTGCCTTTGGTGAACAGATGTTGCATTAAGAAGGTATTTTCATTTATAATTGATTTGCCTATTGGATAACATCACTCAAATATATGATGAAACATTTCACTTAATGCTCAAGGAAATGCAACTGTTAAAGCGGAAATTACAGGTTCATCGTTTGGTTCTCATTTACCTCACTGCAAAAGAAGTAGGTATGTGTATGGTAGTGGGCACTGCCTGCTGTAATTATATAAATCAGAATTATGCTATTGAAGAGGCTATAGAAGATCATTTAACTCAAGTCCAAAGTTGGAAGGATAATTTTGCTAAACATCATGAGGACAATTGGTTACGATGGTTCAACCCTGCAAATTGTTTTTTAGGAATAGGGGGTTGGTTTACTGGTTTACTGCACATGCTCATCTATGGAATCATAATCATAGTATGCATGTATTTTGGGATCAAGGGACTATTTGTTTGTGCAGGGAAATGTTGTAACATGTTAGATTCAGCTAAGCTAATGCCAATTAGGAGGATTCATATGAGAACATGATATACATGTCTTCCACACCATAAATCCAAGGGTGGACTGTAATGGGAGAACAAAATGGCTATTTACAGCCCTGTCTATTCATTGTCTTTATGTCTATGTCAGATATTAGGTGTTTTATCAGGCATGAAATGGTAAAGGAGTGTGGAAAGTAAATTAAGGCATTGTCTTTAGCTATATACGTCTGTGTTAGGTTTAGAGGGTCTTTTTCAGCAATTTAATTTATGTTTATAATGTTGTTTGGTAATTATGTATATGTTTTGTATATAATAAAAGTTGAAGAATGGTGGTTTGTGATTCAAATACAAATGGTGTATTTTAAGCGACAGTTATGGTGAAATATATGTGTATATATAAAATGTTATGTCAGAGTAAGGTTAGGAATGGACAAGGTTCACTGTTTAATCCCAAGTAAATATTGTCTTATCTTCAGTTAAATCTGAAAATACACCTTATAAATCATTGTTCCAACTTTTATAATTGAGGAAACAGTGACCCCTACTGACTATTAATATTATGTATATTTCCAAAAAATGACCTTTATTATACCTATTAAAATGCTTATTCGGGAGTTTCCAGCCTATATAAACTGTAATTTGTCAGCGTACAAGTAGCCTTTGCATTTACCTGGACCTGATCTGCAGTTGGTAACCAGAAAGAGCTGACTTTGAAATCCAGCTCCATTTTATGGGGATCGAGGCTCCTGGATAGAGAGTGCCAAACTATTTATATCCCGAAGCTATGTAACATATTTTCTATTTGTTAATATAGTTAGGCAATGTGTATATCTCTAGAGAGTTTTAGTCCCACATAAGTCATGAGGGCTGGAATACTTGGCTGGCTGCGGCCGTAGAGCAGCTTTGGGAGCTGGTAAACCTTGGCTTGATGTAGCCAGCGGGCCATATAACAAGGTGTGGCTTTTGGGCCATGCAGCAGCCTTGGGGGTCAGTATGTCTTGGCTAGATGTGGCCTGTGGGCTGTAGGACAAGATGCAGCCTTTGAGCCATGCAGCAGCCTTGAGGCCTGGTATGCCTTGGCTAGTTGTAGCTGATGTAAGACTTGTGCCACTGGATTGACACTGGCATTGGTATGCAGGATTGCGTACATAGCATGCTAGGTTGTGACCTGTGCCACCAGGTTGACACAAGCAGCTGACGCTGGAGTGCGACCTGTGCCGTTGGGTTGACACAAGCAGCTGACACTGGAGTGCGGCCTGTGCCACCGGGTTGACACAAACAGCTGATGCTGGAGTGTGACCTGTGCCGTCGGGTTGACACAAGCAGCTGATGCTGGAGTGCGGCCTGTGCCACCGGGTTGACACAAGCGGCAGAGGACTGGTATGCGGACCATGCCGCCTAGATGACACAAATGGCAGTATAACAAGATAGGCAGGAGAACTAGGTACTTGACTGGATAACAAGAGACAATGCCAGAGCCGGAAACATGTGAAATGCTATCACCGAGCAGCGTTCACACCAGAAGGAAATAGCTGCAGGAACCAATCCAGAACAGAGCAGGGATGATGGACAGTAGATGGGAGGAGTTCAGCAAATGGTTCCCTAGCGTTCGCATGAGCAACTCGTGACAGTACCCCCCCCTTGATGAGGGCTTAAGGAACCCCTAAACTCTGGCTTCCCAGGAAAGTTCTCAAAAAACTTTCTTCAGGATAGGAGCATGTAAGGCTCTTTTGGGAACCCAAGAGCGCTCCTCTGGTTCATAGCCCTTCCAATGGACTAAGAATTGTAGGTTGCCCCATGAGAGTCTGGAATCAAGAATCTTCTCCACCACAAACTCCTGGCAACCCTGGATGAGTACTGGTGGTGGCCTGACTGAACCTCTAGGAGAGAACCTGGAGAAAAAGAAAACCGGTTTAAGAAGTGATGAATGAAATGTATTATTAATCATGAGTGTCCTTAGTAACTGTAAACAAAATGCAACTGGATTGATCTGTGAAATGATCCTGAATGGGCCAATGAATTTTGAACCCAGTTTTTGTGATCTCTGATGAAAATTAATGTTCCTGGAGGACAGCCACACAAAGTCTCCCACTTGAGACAGATGAAGATGAAGGCGCTCCAGTTGATGTGATTTTGAAAGAGTTACTTCTAGGATGAGTCCCAAGATTACAGAGAAACTAAGAAACTGAAGAAGCAGAATGGCAGGATTTGTTGAAGGAAAATTCAGCAAATGGCAACAGAGGAACCCAATCGTTTTGATATTTCGAGAATAAACAGCAGAGGTACTGTTCCAAGGACTGATTGGCCCGCTCTGTCTGTCCATTGATTTTTGTAGATGATAACCTGAGGAAATACTCATGTTAATACCCAGGTCAGTACAAAAACATCTCTAAAAATGGGCAACAAACTGAGACCCCCGATCTGAGACAATGTCTGATGGAAGCCCATGAAGTATGAAGAAATGCTGTAGAAATAATGCAGATAATTCCTTAGGTGATGGTAATTTGTTAAAAGGCACAAAATTAATCATTTTGGAGAATCGGTTGACAATTGTCCATATGACAGAACAGCGGGAAGACAATGGAAGGTCAACGACAAAGTCCATAGCAATATGGGTCCAAGGCTTAGGTAAAGGACATAACAGACCGGAAGGAGTAGTCCAGAGAGTCTTATTCCTGGAATGGACATCATATGCCAAGACAAACTCACTGTTAAGCCTGGGGTAAGACTTTATAGGGTATTGTCCCACAACCACCTTGAGAGCTGGTATAACCTTGGCTTGATGTGGCTGTGTAGTAGCATAAACCACTGATAGGGCTAGGGTGGCTGAAGCCTGGACCAGTGGGATGAGAGAAGTGCCTTGGCTGGCTGTGGCCTGTTGGGCCTGAAGATGAGATGTGGCCTGTGGGCTGGTAGCAGCCTTGAGGGCTGGAAGTGCCTTGGCCTGTGGGCCTGAAGATGAGATGCGGCCTATGAGCCGGTAGCAACCTTGAGGGCTGGAATTATCTTGACTGGCGGCTGTAACAAATGACTGGAGGAAGTATGCTGGATTACGACTTGTGCTTCTGGGTTGATACAAGCACGAGTACACTGGCTTGTGCACTGAGAACGTTGGATTGCGGCCTGTGCCACCAAGTTGACACAGATGCAAGTACACTGACTTGTGTACATAGGACGCAGGAGTGTGACCTGTGCCGCCTGGATGACACAGATGGCAAGTCAACCATGCCACCCATATGACACCAACAGCAAGTATACAAGATAACAGTGTCACGGCCAGGGTATTTCAGCATGGCGCTAGGCGGGTGTTACCTGTGAGGTCGTTGTGGCGAGGGCTGTCTGGTGGCGGAGCTGGTGTCTGGCAGGGGGCTTTGGCTGCGCGCGTTGTTGTGCGGCCCTGTTGTCACTCTGCGCTGGTGAGGCCTGGTGGCGTCTCCGTTCCGTTTGGCATGGGCGCCGCCATCTTGCCTTCTGGCCATGTGATGCGGCTGGCCAATCCTGGTGAGTCACATGTTCCCTCCGGCCAGTAACAGCACGGCATGGGGTATTTAGGAAGGATCAGTGCCTTCCTTCTTTGCCAGTGCAACGTGTATCTCAGCCTAGCTGAGAGGGAGTTCTCTGTGCTTTCCTGTTCCTGTGAATTCGCTGTCTGCCAGTCTGCCTGTCAGCTCCTAGCTCCCACTGGACTACCCCGCTTCCTCCATCACCCTTGCCCATACCCGAGTGCCTGAGCCTGCTGACATCCTGCGCTTCAGTTCACTACCTGTATACCTTGGTTGTTTATTTTCAGTTCACTACCTGCAAACCTGGCTTGATTATTTTCAGTTTCAGTACCTGCACACCTGGACAGCTCTAATTGTTTCTACTTGGACATTAACCCTTTTACTCCCACCACAGAACTCCTGTGCACATTATATATTCCTGGACTTTTATTTACTGCCATTATATGTCTACTCAAGCACTTATTAAAAATTCTAGTTTTATTTTTAAATCTGCTTCTGTGATCGCTCCTGCTACCACCCCGGGTCCACAAATAACCCAGAACATCACAAACAGGAGGGCTGGATACTCTACTGGATACAGGAGACAATGCCAGAACTGGAACCACGTGAAACTATCACCGGCATGGAGTGAAGGGCTGGCTGTAATTTAGCAGATACAGGGTCCAATCAGAGCAAGCTCTGCAACCTCCCTAATGACAGAACAGTGGGCACCTGGCCTGTGCACACAGACAAGACTGATACTGCACACAGACAGACAGTTAATTAATGAACACATGAGATCAGCACACAGACAGACAGGACTGACAGGCTATGAGCTAACACAGACAAGACAGGATAAAATGCAACCAAGATGATCTGCCAACCGCAGATCCAAACACTCATGAGTAACCAGAGACATGAACTACCACCAGGCAGAATGAGACTTAAGTTCCAAAGTTCTAGAAATGCCTGGATGACCCACCGCCTGAGAAGAGTGAAAATCCTTCAACACTGCTTTGTGAAGTCTCTCAGGGACAAAGAGCACACCTCACGGTTTTCAAGAGGAGCTTCAGTTTGGCAAGCCCTGAGAGAATCTGCCTGGGATCTGGTCAAGGCTAAATGGATACTGGAAGGTGGAATGATGGTTTCTTCTGGTTTCTTCTGGAGGATGATTGATGGAGAAACTTCGAGAAAGGGCATCCGCCTTAATATTCTTAGACCCTGGTCGGAAAGAGATCACATAATTAAACCAGGTGAAGAATAGGGCCCAGGAAGCCTGCCTTGCATTCAACCACTTGGCTGTTTCAATGTAGGCCAGATTTTTGTGATCTGTGAGAACAGTCACTACATGATTAGCCCCCTCTAACCAATGCCTCCAGTCCTCAAAGGCCCATTTAATGGCCAAAGGTTCCCGATTGACAACATCATAGTTCCTCTCCGCCAAATCGAAATTCTGGGAAAAGAAAGCACACGGATGAAAATTGCCATCTTTGATATCCTTCTGTGAAAGGATAGTGCCCACTCCAATCTCAGACGCATCCACCTCAACGATAAATGGAAATTCTGGGTTGGGATGCCAGAGGACAGGAGCACACACAAAAGCTGCCTTAAGAGTGTTAAAGGCTTGAATGGCCCCAGATGACCAATTAGCAACCTCAGCTCCTTTTTTTAGTGAATTCAATGATAGGCGAGAGGATGGAAGAGAATGATTTAATGTATCGGCGATAGAAATTCGCAAAACCCCAAAAATGCTGGATGGCCTTCAGCGTAGTGGGTTGTTCCCAGTCCAAGATGGCCTTCACCTCACCAGGGTCCATGAGGAAACCTTGCAAAGAAATAATGTAGCCCAAGATTGAGACCTCTTTCACGTCAAATTCACATTTCTCCAGCTTGGCATACAAGTTGTTATCCAATAATCTTCACAAGACCTGCCTCACATGTCCACGATGTTCCTCCATCAACTTAGAATAGATGAGGATGTCATTTAAATAGACCACTGCAAAGACTCCCAAGAAATCCCTTAACACCTCATTAATAAAATCTTGAAAGACGGCTGGGGCATTGGCAAGGCCAAATGGCATAACAAGATACTCAAAATGTCCACAATGGGTGTTAAATGCAGTCTTCCACTCATCTCCTTCTCTGATGCGAATGAGGTTATATGCGCCTCTAAAATCAATTTTAGAAAAAATGGAAGCCTCACGCAGTTGGTCAAAGAGAACGGAGATGAGCGTCAAGGGATATGCATTCTTGACTGTGATCTTTTTCAGTCCATGGAAGTCAATGCAGGGTCAGAGGGATCCATCCTTCTTCTGGACAAATAAAAACCCCACTCCAACTGGGGATTTAGAAGGATGAATGAAACCCTTATCCAGAGCCTCTTGATTATATTCCTGCATGGCTTTATCCTCCGGGATAGACAATGCATATAATCTGTGATTAGGGAGCTTGGCACCTGGTAACAAATCAATGGCGCAATCAAAAGAACGGTGAGGCGGCAGAACATCAGCTTTTTAAAAAAAAAAAACCTCTGCTAGATCATAAGGAGCAGGAATTGATGAGGATTTGGATGAGATGGCAGCAGCAAGACGAATAGATCGAGACAGACACTGGGAAAAGAAAGTTGATCCCCATTCAAGGATTTCACTGGTTTGCCACTGGATCATGGGGTTATGTTTTTTCAGCCAAGGTACCCCCAATACAACCAGAGCCAGTGGACACTGAAGAAGGAGGAATGACAACTCTTCCCAATGCAGAGCTTCCAATGGGGTCCGGAAGACAACTGGAACTTTGGAAAGACTTGTCCCGTCCAGACCAATAACCTACACAGGAGTGGATAAGGACTTGGGATTCAAACACAAGGTCTCGAAGAAAAACATGTCCATAAAATTATCCGCAGCTCCGCAGGAATGGAAACTTGAGTATTGGGCAAGTTAATCACTGTGGTGATAAGGACAGAATTTTCTGGAGAGATGGATGCAAGGCCTAGATGTATCTCCCCTAGCTCATCCAGACCTTGCCTTTTCCCGACTTTACTGGACAAAGCTGGGATACATGTCCTCTACTGCCACAGTAAAGGCAAAGACCCAATGACTGTCTCCTAAGTTTCTCTTCGCCCGGAAGATGAAACGCTCCCAGTTGCATCGGCTCTTCAGGCTCAGATGAAGTCATCCATACTGGAGATCTCGGAGGCAAAGAAGGTAGATTCTTTTCTACTCTGCGCTCCTGCAGTTGCCAGTCGGTGCAGATGGTCAAATTCTTGAGAATTCAGAGAAGGATACTGGACTAGGATACCCTTTATTTGATCTGACAATCCCCAACGAAACTGGCTTCATAAGGCCGGGTCATTCCAACCAGCATCGACAGCCCATTTACGGAACTCCATACAATAGTCATTGGCCGCTCTGTTCTCCTGTTTCAAGGACCTGAGACTCGTCTCTGCCATAGCCGCTTTTTCTGGGTCATCGTAGAGCAGACCCAATGTGGCAAAAACTGAGGCCACAGTCTGTAATGCCGTACTAGTGGAGGGAAGACCAAAAGGCCCAGGTCTGAGGATCTCCCTGTAATAGAGAAATAATTATCCCAACTTGTTGGGCCTCTGTGCCCAAGGATCTGGGTCGGAGCCTAAAATAGAGCTTACAGCTCTCTTTGAAATTCAAAAATTCCTTATGGTTCCCTGAGAACCGATCAGGCAGATTCAATTTAGGTTCTAACACTGCAGGGGCCAAAGCACTTCAAGCCTCCTCAAACCGAGGGGAAAGTTCTTGCACTTTGTGTCAGAACCTGGATCTGCACGGCCAGAATTTGAAGAGAATTCTGAGCAGGCTCCATAATACATGATCACAAAAATACCCTTTAAATATATAAGGCCGGTGATACAGTTAGGCAACTTTACAGGACTAGAGAGTTTTAGTCCTGTAACAGCCTTGAGGACTGGAATACTTGGCTAGCTGTGGCTGTGGAGCAGCTCTGAGAGCTGGTAAACCTTGGCTTGATGTGGTAGGTGGACCGTAGAACAAGGTGTGGCCTTTTGGTCTTGCAGCAGCCTTCGGGGTTGGTATGTCTTGGCAGGATGTGGCCTTTGGGCTGTAGGACAAGATGCAGCCTTTGGGCCGTGCAACAGCCTTTAGGGCTGGTATGCCTTGGCTAAATGTAGCCTTTTGGCCATGCAGCAGCCTTTAGGGTTGGCATGCCTTGGCTAGATGTGGCCTGTGGCCCATAGGACCTTTGGGCTGTGCAGCAGCCTTGAGGGCTGGTATGCCTTGGCTAGTTGTAGCTGATTTAAGACATGTGTTGCCAGATTGACACTGGCATTGGTACATAGGATAGCGTACTTAGGGCCTGATTCAGAGTTGGGAATAGAGAAGGAGAGATAGCACTTAACTGTGTACCTGGACAAACCATGTTGCAATGCAGGGGGTGTAAATACATATATATTTTTTTGCATGTAGGGAAAATACTGGCTGCTTTTACATGTAGCCCACAAATACTGCACAGCTTTATTATTACTCTACAATGTAGTTGTCAGTTTGGACACCTCCCTCCCAAATCTAAATCTCTCTGCACATTTTAAATCTGCCCCACCTGCAGTGCAGCATGGTTTCATCAAGATGATCAGTTGAGAGAGATATCTCTCTCTATTCCCAACTCTGAATAAGGCCCTTAGGACAGTGGGTTGCGACCTGTGCCACCAGGTTGACACAAGCCGCTGACGCTGGAATGAGGCCTGTGCTGCCGGGTTGACACAAACGGCAGAGGACTGGTATGCGGACCGTGCTGCCTAGATGACACAAACGGCAGGTAGATGGTATGCCAACTTTCTGCCTAGATGACACAAATGGCAGTATAACAAGATAGGCAAGAGAACTAGGTACTCGACTGGATAACATGAGACAATGCCAGAACCAGAAACACGTGAAATGCTATCACCGGCATAGGAGCAGCGTTCGCACCAGAAGGAAATAGCCGCAGGAACCAATCCAGAACAGAGCAGGGATGATGGATAGTAGATGGGAGGAGTTCAGCAAATGGTTCCCCGGCATTTGCATGAGCAGCTTGTGACAGTTATTTTGTAATAAATAAAAAATGTCTAAGATATTGTTTTGTGTAGCTTTATTAACTCATTATATCCAAGAATCTTATTTTGTTACACCAAGAACAACTAGTAACATCATGACTGGTGGCACTGGCAGCAGCTCCAGTACTAGTATGTGGTTCCTGCTCTCCTCTCAACTGATCGTTCTGCATATCAACAAACACGAATGAAGTTGGGTACAGCACACACGCCAATTTGTACAAATTTATATATTACACTGCAGTATCAATGACTTTGAGTGTCACAAGATTTTTCATGAATAAGAAAATAATAACACACTGCGCTACCACTTAGTGTCAGAAGATTATTTATGAATAAGAATCACACACTGCGCTATGACTTAGTGTCACAATACGTGGATGATAAACTGCGGTCTGGCCAACAGCATTCCCACCGATGTCACCACATGTTAATTGTCCTGATATACAGCGTCTGAAGCAGACAGGGCTTATTTATTTGTTGCAGAAATTAGGATGATGAGTGAGGATTGGGGCATGGTTGGGAATATAAATGGTCTGGCGTCATGATAACTAACCTTCTGCCTGGTAACTGGTGCGTGACTGGTTATCATCACAATAAATAACACATCATGTCTTCTGATTTCTTATAAATACATTTATTGGTGTGTGTACAATTCCTGTGGCAGTGCTTCTAGAGACAGACTACATACATTCAGCCATCACACAATCATCCCCAGGGACCATCCATATTGCACTACACCATGTTCTCCTCGGTGGTCGCTGCCTTATAGATAACATTCGATTTCTTTTCAGTTGATCTGGGGGAGTAATAAATCCAATGTCAGTAATCAGTACCAACAGGCAACACTATACACTATACCAAGGGTGGGGAACCTTTTTTCTGCAGAGGATCATTTTGATATATATATAAAAAATGTTGGGGCCCTGGTGCAGACCACGCCCCATCCATGTGATGTCACACAAGGGTGAAGCCACAACCGCCGGTGATTACAGCAATGCCTGGAGCATCCTAAGGACACCCCAGGAGGCATTGCTGCATAGATTCTGGCTGCAGGGGCCATTCTAGGCACCATGTCAGCCAGATGAGGCTAGCAGAAAAAAGCTCTGAGGGTCAGACCAAATGATTCCACGAGTCTTATAAGGCCCCCGGGCCTGAGGTTCCCCATCCCTGCATTATACAAAAGGTCATTCTGTATCCGTGATGCTATTACCATTGGAAATTAAAACATTTTAGTTTATCTGCAAAAAAAAAAACAATGAGTGACAGGTACCATAATACACATTATAGAAAAGTGGCAGATGCAAAACATATGTATAGAAAAAGAAATATGGGTGATTCCACTGGCGCTGTCCTTTTGAAGGGTTCACATCTAGATGTGACCCTTAAATTGTAGTAGACCCATAGAGAAAACAAATGGTTAATCGTAACCAAGTCTATATTTCATCACATAGGTGAAGGTAGTATTCTCCGCTCACCTAGTCCCAATTATATACGTTCCCTGAAAGGTATCTTTTATAAATCCACCCTCACGATTCAGGTAAACTTCTGTCACTAAAGACAACAATAGAAACCAGGCTCACCTTGATATAAATATAGACGTTCCTATAAAGGTTTCTTTCGGCTTCAGTATGGAGAAAATGCACCATGCAAAAACGATCTCCTTTGTATATATTTATTCCAAAAAAAGTCTCATAAAAACAGACCTAAAAATACCAGCACAGTATAAAAAAAAGAGGGAAACACTTCCAGCATATAGGAGTAATCCCACAATCACATATTCATATCTCACCCGGACTGAGCATAAACAAATGATTGGTCCAAAAAGTATAGAAAATTGGATTGAGATCCCCAAATAATGCAGTGTTACACTCCCCTCCTCCAGCACCAACGCGTTTCCGACCACCTAGGGCCTTCCTCAGGGTGTGTGGAGGTTGTTCCATCTAAGGGTATTTATACCCTAACAGTACATCTGGGGCTTGAAACTAATCAAAGCCACCACAAAAACATGGATAATATTTAAAAACTTTTCTAGTATTATAACTGGTCTAAAATCCTCTGTCCCAGACATATACATATAAACTGATGTTTTGTATGTATATCTCCCCATATAAAGTGCATCACAAGTTAAAACATATGTACATATACAGAGTACATCCAGTAATAATTCCAGTCCATAGTTTGATTAATGTCATCCTTTAGCGCTACATACTGAATTCCACACAGCTGTTATTAATCGCGCATATTGCTGGAACACATCCCATGACTTCCGTTTCCGGTCTTTGAACCGCACCTAACATCCTCTTTGTGCGTCATCGGCCTCTATTGTTTGGTCGGCGGCCATTTTGGGTAAGTCCAGAATATATATTGCCAATCGGTCTCTATTGTATGTCGTCGGCCATTTTGGGTGAGTCCAGGATGTATGGTGACAATCGTGCTCTAGTGTGTGGAACGTCAGCCATGTTGGATAGTTTAATCTCCATATACGATAGTGGCTCACTCGCAGAAAATGAAAATAAATATGATATCCCGATCACTAATTGTTTCTATTTATATGTAATCTGAATCAACAATACATATATAAAGACACCATCCCTATTAATGAGGATATAGTAGGTGCCTTATTTAACTACTCTATTGCAGCTGCCCTTATGTCTAATAATCATCCATCCCACAATACTTAAAAACAACAATAAATAAAAGTAAAACTCCATATAATTTATATAAACTATTAAGAAAAAACAATTCATAAGAACCACTTAGTTTCAAAATCAACGTTAGGTCCTTTAGGTGTAAGTGTTTTTAATAAATATATCATTCTCACCTTCTCTCTGGCTAATCTTAGTATCTCTATCATTACTTCGCCAGTTTGGTTTGATCGATTTAATACCACAGAAGGACACTAACGTTACAAGCATGTACATTCTTAAAATGAAGGGAAACATTATGTGACTCTAACCCCTTTCTTATGTTTCTTACATGTTCTGCGAGTCTTTCCTTTATCAATCTAGTGGTTTTACCCACATACTGACTCCCACAGGAACATTGCAATAAATACACACAATATTTAGAGTTACAAGTAATAAAATCATCTATAATAAAAGATTTATGTGTTTGAGTGGACATGAACTGAGTAATCTTACGTTCATCATTTTTACAGGTTCACACATACTACATGTTCCACACCTGTAAAAGCCCTTAGATTTAATACTACTCATACTAATCGGGGTATTTATAACACTCCTCACCACATTATCCTTAATACTACGAGCTTTTCTATATACAAACTTAGGTCGATTCTCTACACGTTCTTTTAATAGGGGATCATTTGTTAAAATTTTCCAATGTTTATTAATTATACCCTCCAATTCTTTATGCTGGTTGTTATATTGTGTTATAAAAGGAATACATTTATTCCTTACTAACCCCCTATTGGATTTGGTCTTAAAAATAATGTCCTTTCAATCCAACTCTTCACCTTTATTCTTTGCTATATCGACCCATTCAGTACTATAACCTTTGGAAGTGAAGTGGTCTTTTAGAATTTCCGATTGTTGTTTGTACATCCCCATCTCTGTACAATTCTGTCTAATCCATAAGAACTGCCTACTGGGGATACTTTTCAATCAATTATGGTGATGATTACTGTGAAATTTAATAAATGAGTTACAATCGGTGGGTTTAACAAAATTCATAGTTTTTAATTGTTCCCCATCTACATATATAGTGAGATCTAGGAAATCTACTTTAATCACATCACTGATGAATACAATATTAATCTCACATTCATTACTATTCAAGTATGTGCAAAAAGATTCTAGAGAGGTCTGATCTCCACTCCAAATAAAAAGGACAGTCAATATAGCATCGCCATGTCACCAGGTTGGTACCAGAAGGATGACCACTCCACACAAAGTGTGTCTCCCACCACGCCATAAACAAGTTGGCGTAGCTTGGTGCCAACCTGGTGCCCATGGCTGTGCCCTTCAATTGCAAGTAAAATTCCTGATCATACCAAAAGAAATTGTTATGTAGGATCATATCGATCCCTCCCAACACTAATTTTTATAATCTACTGATACATCCTCCATATCCAAAAAGAAACCAACAGCCTGCAAACCCAATTGGTGGTCAATAATGGTATATAAAGGACATAGCATCCGTGGTTACCAATATATACCCTGTTTTCCACTCTATCGAAAAGTTCTTTAATAACAGAAACCGTATCTTTTAAATATGATCGTGTTTTTTGTACCACGATGTAAAAGATTGTAAAAGATGATCTATATAATGTGAAAGATTTGACAACACTGAGTTGGGTTCCCGCTACAATGAGTCGGCCCGGTGGTTTCTGCCTATTCTTGTGGATTTTGGGTAGGATATATATCACAGGTATAGATGGAGTGTCTATCTGAATATATTCTTGGACTGTTTCTGTGATAACACTCTTTGATGTATATAATTTTAAAAAAACATAGTTTTTGAGTTATCATCTTAGTGCAGTTACCTCTTAATTTTTTTGTATGTAGAGGTATCTGCCAACTGCCTTATAATCTCAGCATTATATTCATCTGCAGTTAATATCACTACACTACCCCCTTTATCTGCGGGTTTAATCACTATCTACTTATTCTCTCTCAGGGTTTTTATGGCATTCCTTTCCTCTTTTGTCATATTCATATTTTTAATTTTTTTTAAATCCATCCTTTCCAAATCATCTTTCACTAGACGTTCAAAAGATTCAATAAAACAACCTTTCTTATGAATAGGATAATATGTTGATTTTTTCTTAAATATAGAGAAGTTGTCATTAACTTCATCAGATATAGTTGCTGAACCTTCACTGAAATATCTTTTGAGGGTCAGCCTCCCTATGAATTTATTAAGATCCACATATACATCAAAATCATTTATACGGCTGGATGGAGCAAACTTCAAACCTCTTTCTAAAATATTTTGCTTATGCTCATTCAGGTTATACTGACTTAAATTATATTATATATTATATACCTTAGTTATACCTTTTTTGTCATCATTCTCTTTATATTTATTAAAAACACTTACACCTAAAGGACCTAACGTCGATTTTGAAACTAAGTGGTTCTTATGAATTGTTTTTTCTTAATAGTTTATATAAATTATATGGAGTTTTACTTTTATTTATTGTTGTTTTTAAGTATTGTGGGATGGATGATTATTAGACATAAGGGCCGCTGCAATAGAGTAGTTAAATAAGGCACCTACTATATCCTCATTAATAGGGATGGTGTCTTTATATATGTATTGTTGATTCAGATTACATATGATATCCCGATCACTAATTGTTTCTATTTATATTTATTTAAATTTTCTGCGAGTGAGCCACTATCGTATATAGAGATTAAACTATCCAAAATGGCTGCCGTTCCACACACTAGAGCACGATTGTCACCATACATCCTGGACTCATCCAAAATGGCTGACGACATACAATAGAGACCGATTGGCAATGTATATTCTGGACTTACCCAAAATGGCCACCGACCAAACAATAGAGGCCGATGACGCACAAAGAGGATGTTAGGTGCGGTTCAAAGACCGGAAACGGAAGTCATGGGATGTGTTCCAGCAATATGCGCGATTAATAACAGCTGTGTGGAATTCAGTATGTAGCGCTAAGGGATGACATTAATCAAACTATGGACTGGAATTATTACTGGATGTACTCTGTATATGTACATATGTTTTAACTTGTGATGCACTTTATATGGGGAGATATATATATATAAACTGATGTTTTGTATGTATATGTCTGGGACAGAGGATTTTAGACCAGTTATAATACTAGAAAAGTTTTTAAATATTATCCATGTTTTTGTGGTGGCTTTGATTAGTTTCAAGCCCCAGATGTACTGTTAGGGTATAAATACCCTTAGTTGGAACAACCTCCATACACCCTGAGGAAGGCCCTAGGTGGTCGGAAACGCATTGGTGCTGGAGGAGGGGAGTGTAACACTGCATTATTTGGGGATCTCAATCCAATTTTCTATACTTTTTGGACCAATCATTTGTTTATGCTCAGTCCGGGTGAGATATGAATATGTGATTGTGGGATTACTCCTATATGCTGGAAGTGTTTCCCTCTTTTTTTTATACTGTGCTGGTATTTTTAGGTCTGTTTTTATGAGACTTTTTTTGGAATAAATATATACAAAGGAGATCGTTTTTGCATGGTGCATTTTCTCCATACTGAAGCCGAAAGAAACCTTTATAGGAACGTCTATATTTATATCAAGGTGAGCCTGGTTTCTATTGTTGTCTTTAGTGACAGAAGTTTACCTGAATCGTGAGGGTGGATTTATAAAAGATACCTTTCAGGGAACGTATATAATTGGGACTAGGTGAGCGGAGAATACTACCTTCACCTATGTGATGAAATATAGACTTGGTTACGATTAACCATTTGTTTTCTCTATGGGTCTACTACAATTTAAGGGCCACATCTAGACGTGATCCTTTCAAAAGGACAGCGCCAGTGGAATCGCCCATATTTCTTTTCCTATGTGTTTGAAGGTGTGGTGCTCCAGAGCATGAACTAGGCTGCAGTCCAGGAGCGCAGGAGACTTGAACACTTTGTTACTTGGCAAAACATATGTATACTATATATTAATACAATTATTACATACTGTGTATACCACAAACACTTCCTATAGCATTAAGGTACAAAGAAGTAGATGGGTCATCAGATGTAGTCTGGCAAGGACAGAGGAACAATAAGATACTGGTAGATTTCGGCAGGGACGGTAACCTTGTCCTGTACAGTAATCGCCTGTTACGCTTTCCCCTGATTGGTAAATAAGCCCTTAGATCCCCTCTCACTAATAAATACTGTACGGTCACTATCCAAGCGAATCCCCTCTGTATATTCTGTATCTCATTATGTTATAGTTAATAATCTCAGAGAATCCCGTTGATACTTTGTGTCATTAATCAGACTGACCTGGTAAATATTAGGAATGAATTTGTGGTTACAGTACTTTGTGTGCACTTACTTCTGGTTCCTGCCTCGATCTTTTCTTACATATACATAGAACGCCACAGCCGTTATGGCAAAGAGAACTCCAAATATTATTGCCAACATATCTCCTGTGAATGAGACATATATACATATTATAATTTATTTATATGGCACCACAAGTGTTCCCCAGCGCCTTACACAGCACATAAACACATAGGTGACCGGTGACTTACAGTACAGTACAGTACAGGACATGGATAATATATAATGCTACATTAGTGACCAGTGACTTACAGTACAGTACAATACAATACAGGACATGGATAATATACATTGCTACATAAGTGACCATAACACCCAGATAAGCAGCAGAGCATAAACAGCTAAGTGTTAGGTGCCTGGAGGGGGGTAAGAAGCAGATGAAAGTAGAGAACAGAGAAGCACAAGAGGGTAGAGGACCCTGCTCGTAAGATAAATATATGTATATAAAAACATCCAGGGTTGGACTAGCCCACAGGTGTACAGGGGAAAACCCTGGTGGGTCCTTCATGCCCCAGTCCAACACTAAAAATATCTAATATACTGTACAACTAATACACATCAAATATATAACATTATTAAACAAAAGTACATTTAAACAATATCACTCTTTCCCCAGTGCTCTGGCCAAAATTTCCAACTTACTCAATTCTTTAGTGGTGCTCCTCACAGTGACTGTAGCAGGAGGAACTTCTCATTGTTGTCTATGTGTATGCTATATTAATAATTTCTTTAGTGGTGCTCCTCACAGTGACTGTAGCAGGAGGAACTTCTCATTGTTGTCTATGTGTATGCTATATTAATAATTTCTTTAGTGGTGCTCCTCACAGTGACTGTAGCAGGAGGAACTTGTCATTGTCTATGTGTATGCTATATCACTTATTTAGCGGTGCTCCTCACAGTGACAGGAGGAACAACTTGCTGTGTGTTTTAGGGGCTGGCTGTTGTCACTTGTCAGGGGCTGGCTGCTTATATACATACTGCATAGGGGCTGTCTGTCTGTTGTCACTTGTCATAGGGGCTGTCTGTTGTCACGTGTCATAGGGGCTGGCTGCTTAATGTACATACTGCATAGGGGCTGGTTGGCTGGCTCTCTTGTCATAGGGGCTCAATATTGTGAGCTGTGAGGTGGTCAAAATTGACTGGAAATTAGTGGAAATAAATGTTATTGAGGTTAATAATACTGTAGGAACCAAAACAGGCCCATTTTATATGATTTTAGCTGTTTTTATGATTTTTTTTTAAAGAAAAAATCCAGATCCAAAACCAGGGAAGATATAGATCCAAAACCAAAACACGGGGGTCGGCACACATCCCTAGTTTAAAAATCATTTTGTGTGGGGTGTATAAATTAGGGATGTGCAGGCTCAAATTAGATTAGATTTTCCCACCAAATTCTGATTTTTTCCTGCCAAAAATCGCGTTTTAGAAAGAGGCAAAAATTCATCTTTCATGGACAATCATCATTCCTGGACAAAAGTCCATGAAAGGTGATGTTGTCCATGAAATATAACATTTTACCTCTGAGATTTTTGCCGGGAAAAATCTGAATTTGGTGGGAAAATCCAAACTAATCCGAGCCTGCACATCCCTAGCATAAATTAGCCATTGCAATCTCCTGCACAGTATGAGAGCACTGTACGTGCCAGGAGATCTGCAGTGTTGTGGCTGCTCAGATTGTCGTACATGCTGTGTGATTACCTGAAGTGCGTCCATGGTACCAATGTTTACACTGTTACACGTAGTCAGAAGGATATGAGGAGGCAGCAGTGGGTGTCCCTATGCTGGGCTGTGATTACACTGTACGGATATGAGGAGGCAGCAGTGGGCGTCCCTATGCTGGGCTGTGATTACACTGTATGGATATGAGGAGGCAGCAGTAGGCGTCCCTATGCTGGGCTGTGATTACACTGTACGGATATGAGGAGGCAGCAGGGGGCGTCCCTATGCTGGGCTGTGATTACACTGTACGGATATGAGGAGGCAGCAGTGGGCGTCCCTATGCTGGGCTGTGCTTACACTGTATGGATATGAGGAGGCAGCAGTGGGCGTCCCTATGCTGGGCTGTGATTACACTGTACGGATATGAGGAGGCAGCAGTGGGCGTCCCTATGCTGGGCTGTGCTTACACTGTATGGATATGAGGAGGCAGCAGTGGGCGTCCCTATGCTGGGCTGTGATTACACTGTACGGATATGAGGAGGCAGCAGTGGGCGTCCCTATGCTGGGCTGTGCTTACACTGTATGGATATGAGGAGGCAGCAGTGGGCGTCCCTATGCTGGGCTGTGATTACACTGTATGGATATGAGGAGGCAGCAGTGGGCATCCCTATGCTGGGCTGTGCTTACACTGTATGGATATGAGGAGGCAGCAGTGGGCATCCCTATGCTGGGCTGTGATTACACTGTACAGATATGAGAAGGCAGCAGGGGGCGTCCCTATGCTGGGCTGTGATTACACTGTACGGATATGAGGAGGCAGCAGTGGGCGTCCCTATGCTGGGCTGTGCTTACACTGTATGGATATGAGGAGGCAGCAGTGGGCGTCCCTATGCTGGGCTGTGCTTACACTGTATGGATATGAGGAGGCAGCAGTGGCGTCCCTATGCTGGGCTGTGATTACACTGTACGGATATGAGGAGGCAGCAGTGGGCGTCCCTATGCTGGGCTGTGATTACACTGTACAGATATGAGAAGGCAGCAGTGGGTGTCCCTATGCTGGGCTGTGCTTACACTGTACGGATATGAGGAGGCAGCAGTGGCGTCCCTATGCTGGGCTGTGCTTATACTGTACAGATATGAGAAGGCAGCAGTGAGCATCCCTATGCTGGGCTGTGATTACACTGTACAGATATGAGGAGGCAGCAGTGGTGTCCCTATGCTGGGCTGTGATTACACTGTACAGATATGAGAAGGCAGCAGTGAGCGTCCCTATGCTGGGCTGTGCTTACACTGTACAGATATGAGAAGGCAGCAGTGGGCGTCCCTATGCTGGGCTGTGCTTACACTGTACAGATATGAGGAGGCAGCAGTGGGCGTCCCTATGCTGGGCTGTGATTACACTGTACGCATATGAGGAGGCAGAAGTGAGCGTCCCTATGCTGGGCTGTGCTTACACTGTACAGATATGAGGAGGCAGCAGTGGGCGTCCCTATGCTGGGCTGTGATTACACTGTACGGATATGAGAAGGCAGCAGTGGGCGTCCCTATGCTGGGCTGTGGTTACACTGTACAGATATGAGAAGGCAGCAGTGGGCGTCCCTATGCTGGGCTGTGCTTACACTGTACAGATATGAGAAGGCAGCAGTGGGTGTCAGTATGCTGGGCTGTGATTACACTGTATGGATATGAGAAGGCAGCAGTGGGCGTCCCTATGCTGGGCTGTGATTACACTGTACAGATATGAGAAGGCAGCAGTGGGTGTCCCTATGCTGGGCTGTGATTACACTGTACGGATATGAGAAGGCAGCAGTGGGCGTCCCTATGCTGGGCTGTGATTACACTGTACGGATATGAGGAGGCAGCAGTGGGTGTCCCTATGCTGGGCTGTGATTACACTGTACATATATGAGGAGGCAGCAGTGGGTGTCCCTATGCTGGGCTGTGATTACACTGTACATATATGAGGAGGCAGCAGTGGGTGTCCCTATGCTGGGCTGTGATTACACTGTACATATATGAGAAGGCAGCAGTGAGCGTCCCTATGCTGGGCTGTGCTTACACTGTACAGATATGAGAAGGCAGCAGTGGGCGTCCCTATGCTGGGCTGTGATTACACTGTACAGATATGAGGAGGCAGCAGAGGGCGTCCCTATACTGGGCTGTGATTACACTGTACAGATATGAGGAGGCAGCAGTGGGTGTCCCTATGCTGGGCTGTGCTTACACTGTATGGATATGAGAAGGCAGCAGTTGGCATCCCTATGCTGGGCTGTGATTACACTGTACGTATATGAGGAGGCAGCAGTGGGTGTCCCTATGCTGGGCTGTGCTTACACTGTACAGATATGAGAAGGCAGCAGTTGGCGTCCCTATGCTGGGCTGTGATTACACTGTACAGATATGAGAAGGCAGCAGTTGGCATCCCTATGCTGGGCTGTACTTACACTGTACGGATATGAGAAGGCAGCAGAGGGCGTCCCTATGCTGGGCTGTGATTACACTGTACGGATATGAGAAGGCAGCAGTAGGAGTCCCTATGCTGGGCTGTGATTACACTGTACAGATATGAGGAGGCAGCAGTGGTGTCCCTATGCTGGGCTGTGCTTACACTGTACAGATATGAGAAGGCAGCAGTGGGTGTGCCTATGCTGGGCTGTGCTTACACTGTACGGATATGAGGAGGCAGCAGTGGGTGTCCCTATGCTGGGCTGTACTGACACTGTACAGATGTGAGAAGGCAGCAGTGGGCGTCCCTATGCTGGGCTGTGATTACACTGTACAGATATGAGGAGGCAGCAGTGGGCGTCCCTATGCTGGTCTGTGCTTTGGAAGGTATTAGCATATATTGCGTTCCATCAGTGAGTGCCGTTGCATTACTGTCTCTCTGAACCAAATCCTGTGTTTAAGACATTTTTGCTGAAAAGCAGAAACTATTCATTTTTACGCTGCCAACAGCCAGAATCTGATGGTAATGGATTTATGGGTAGAATACCCCATACTATCTTATATACTGAACGTCTTTACCATTTAACATTAGGCCATTTCCATTACTGCCCTTCCGAGATGATATATCTGTGGGAAAGCTTTCTGCCATGTATAGAACAAGCTTTGTGTACAAATCCCCTGGGAAACTGGCCCTTTAGAAGATTTTTATTTGCTTACTAGGTGCCACAAAGGGCCACAGTGCAGTACCAGGAGCGTACAGCAAAGCTCTACATAAGAAGGAAGAGTAAGGATAACAGAGTTACTAACAGCAGAACAATGGCATTCCCAAAGGAATAAGTACAGGGAGAAGGATCAGGGACACAAACAGACCTTGTAGGAGGAGAGGGTGGTCCACAGTGTCTAAGGCAACTGAAAGGTTCATAAGGAGAATACCCTTAGACATGGCAGAGGGGAAACCATTGGTGATCTAGTTATAACCATTTCTGTAGAGTAGTGGTAGAGAAAGTCAGACTGAAGGAGGGAGTGGGAGGAAATGAAGGGCATGAGGTAGTTGCAGATAAGCCATTTAAGAAACTCATGTGAAACTTCTGGGTCTAATAAGAGCCAATGGACTCTAATGTGAGAGACTGGCACTAGGTGGAGCTGCACAGTGCCAGAAAGGAACAAGCTGGCAAAAAGAGGACTTATGTCTTACCTGGTTTAGTCCTTTTCTTCAAACTCTATAGGGGTCACAGGCTTAGACCATGGTATAGGTGGAGCAGGAGGAGTCCAGGCACCAAATAGTTAAGCTTCCTCTCCCTGCAGCCCTGGCTTCACCCCTATACCCCACCCCCAGCAAGGCCAGTTTATTTAGCAAGCCCAAGGCAGAAGCGAGGAAGAGGAGACGGAAGACCAACCTACACAGACTAGTCCAAAACACCCAGAAACACTAATGGAGGACTGGAAGTAGAGTAGAAAAAACCTCCCAGCCCGGTGTATCAGGGTGAGTGGCCTGTGTCCCCTATGGAGTTTGAAGAAAAGGACTAAACCAGGTAAGACATAAGTCTCCATTTTTCTTCACACTTCCATAGGGGACACAGGCCAAAGCTATCCCATTATGGGAGGGGACACTCCGGAGCAGTGCTGAGAACCTCTTCAGCAAAAAGCTGTAAAATGAACTGAACCAGAGTAAAGCATGGGCGGAATACCATAGGGCCTCTCTATGAAGCTACTCAGCCAAGGCATCTCTGGCAAGCCGTGGAAATCCGGCTGCAAAGACGGAACAGAAAGAACTGCCATCGCGTAAGTGTGGGAAAGTCCCGCATGGTATCCGGCCAGCCCCAATTCATTTAGGAAATTCATATAGGACAAAAGGGAGTTCATCCAGGGAGAACCCAAGTCCAAACCATAAAGATCCGAAGTGCTGGCACAATCCAAAGAGGCCTCCTTTGTAGAAAAATAGGTGACTGAGCACAGGACTGGTGACAAGAGACCAAGGGACTACCAAAGAAAGAAAGCCTAAGTAAATTCAAAGGACAGCCCGGTCCCAGCAAAAAAGCCCCATGGGGAGGGACAGGACAACACGCTCCAGAGAAACACTTGGTGGGAGAAAGAAAGCGGTCATCCATGTTAGCCAATGAATGTCAGCAGAGCCCAAGGGCTCAAAGGGCAACGACTCGAAGCACCAAAGAAAATCCAAGGAACAATGTACAAGGAGAACACCTTGAAAGAAAGTTCCAACGTAATGTATCAGAGCAAACTGCCTCTGAAGAGGACAGAAAGTGTAGAAACCTGCAACTTCTAAGAATATTGGCGGAGGGACAAATCCAGCACCACCAGCTGAAGGGAGAGGACCCAAAAGAGGGAAACCTTCAGGGGAAAAAATTCCAGTCGGAACCCCAAGCAAAGTAAATTCGCCCAAGCAGTGACAAAGTCTTGCAGAGGAGAACTTATGGGTATACAGCACAGTATGAATGACCAACCTGGAGAACCGAGAAGTGCTCAAGAGCAATGCGATGGGCCAGAGTCAGATAGAAGCATGGGCCCTGAGACAGAAGATCTGGCCAGAAGGATCGGCATACCATGCTCCCCAAGGCCCATAGGAGGCAGACAGGTAATGGGAGTGCAGAGAATGGCTGCTGAAAGCCGTAGTGTGTGCAGTGATTTTATGAATGTATCAGGCATTAGAGAATGGTCAGACATTGCATTAGGTGTTATGGATGTATCAGGCATTAGAGAATGGTCAGACATTGCATTAGGTGTTATGAATGTATCAGGTATTAGAGAATGCTCAGACATTGCATTAGGTGTTATGAATGTATCAGGTATTAGATAATGGTCAGACATTGCATTAGGTGCTATGGATGTATCAGGCATTAGAGAATGGTCAGACATCACATTAGGTGTTATGAATGTATCAGGCATTAGACAATGGTCAGACATTGCATTAGGTGTTATGAATGTATCAGGCATTAGATAATGGTCAGACACTGCATTAGGTGTTATGAATGTATCAGGTATTAGAGAATGGTCAGACATTGCATTAGGTGTTATGAATGTATCAGGCATTAGAGAATGGTCAGACATTGCATTAGGTGTTATGAATGTATCAGGTATTAGAGAATGCTCAGACATTGCATTAGGTGTTATGGATGTATCAGGCATTAGATAATGGTCAGACATTGCATTAGGTGTTATGAATGTATCAGGCATTAGAGAATGGTCAGACATTGCATTAGGTGTTATGAATGTATCAGGCATTAGAGAATGGTCAGACATTGCATTAGGTGTTTTTGACAGAGAGAAGCTAAGAAAGGACAAAGATCACTGTTTAGTTATGTGACCAGACATTCTTAATCCAAAATCAACATTGTGTTATCTAAGATTCACACCATAAATAAGTTGTTATTGAGATTTCCAACATTCATAATTGAGGCAACAGTGCCCCCAACTGTGTATTAATATTTATGTATATTTCAAGAAATGACCTTTATACCTGTTAAAATGCTTATGTAGGAGTTTTTATCTTAGAGAGCAGCCTATATAAGCTGTAATTTGTCAGTATAGAATCAGCCTATGCCATTCTCTTGATGTATGAGATTCCAGCTCCAAGTGTTGGAGGGGCTCCTGGGAATGAAACCATTTATGCCCTGAGTAGATGATCTGATAAGCAAGTTAAGGGTTTATAATTTACTTTTTCTTTACTTTGTAATATATGTATTTAACTGATATGTTTGTGTGGCTTGATTAACGTCTTTGTATCCAAGAATCATATCTTGTTCCATCGAGAACATTAATGGTGTTAGAAGTGGGATACAAAAGGTAAATAGTCATAAATCTATTTAGAATGTGTAGTTCATGGTTTCAATTGTAAATTGCTTTCATGGTTCAGTGGTTACGGTTGTCCTGAAGGAATGTTCATCAGTCTCATTCTGATGAGGGAGGTGTGACCTGATCAGTCACAGAGTGTATATGTTGCATGTTATATGTGTATGTTGTCTGTTTACTGTCTTTATTTTACTAAAAAATATAAGGAAAAATGTATTTAACGTTTAAGAAATATTGTAAAACAGAAATTGGAGACTCAGCTGGCTGGTTGTCAGAGAAATGTGAACAAACAATATGTTGATTGCAAGTTGAGACAGAACAATGAAATGTTGACGTCTATAGGGATGCCCTCCATTGATGCTGTGAAGGGGGGATGGAGTATAATCTTTGCAGAAGAATGCAGCAGTGATAAGAAAATCTGTCTCACAGGCAGAGAGAGGAAACCTGAATCCAAATTGTCCTTCAGCACGGAGGGGCAGTGAGGGGGTCCATTACGCAGCTGCTAGTGAGAGAGAAACAGAGCACTTTATAAACACAGCTCTAATAGAGAGAAGTATTGATATTGCAGCAGATCTTGATAGTTACGCATTGTTAGAACAAGAGTATGATTCTGAAGTGAATGGAAACTAATGTGTGTAAGAAGTAGTAGGAAATGAGGCTCTTAACATGTCATTGGTTTGTGAGATTAATGATGGACACCTGAATTACCAAGTACTGTCCAGTTTGCTGTGCGTGGTGAATTGAAGGAGACTAAGGAAGTGCCCGAGTGCTCATTAGAAAAGGTTGGGCTAAGTGATGATGGGAGAGTGGTTATGATGCCCAGTGAGGAATGGGAGTTACCAAGAGCCAGGGGGAGGGAGATAGACAGGATTGTACACAAAGTCCATACCCCTGAGACAGAAGACTGTTCCATGAGGCTATTTCTTCCCAGAGAGTGACTGAAGTATCACAATGATGAATGCTTTGCTAATTCTATTTATGGGTTATCAGCTATTGAGGAGACAGCAGTGGTGGGAAACACACTGATAACCAGTGAGCCATCACATATGGCAATGCACAATGGTCTCGAACCCACAACATACAAACTGAATGGGGAAATGCTGTTTGATAACAGAGAGCAACAGAGAAAAATATGGGATGTAAACACTGTTTTGTATTGCAGAAAGGCTGATTGGGAATGGTAAGAAAGATCAGACCCCAGTGTATTCCCTGATAAGACCCTATCAGTCAACAGTTTTAAATCAGCTGAAAGATGCACAGTCACCAACAGCAACTACCAGAGCCGACATGTCGATTGCTGAGGAGTTCAAAGCAGAGGAATGGATTGTGCATAACAGGGGCAAGATCAGACTCTGATACATGGACGATGGTACTTACAACATAAGGGCCTTGTAGTTTCATGCGTATCCTTTCCTGTACCAGTTATATCACAGCCGTTTGCTGGGCTTGTCAAGTTTAAACCATTGTTGCCAACAATACCAGGACTGGACTATAGTGCTGCTTGCATCAATACAGAACTTTTATAGCCTCTTTCTGTAGCAATGCAGCCATCTTTTCAGACTGTCAGACAAGCACATGAAGAAAAGGACCTACCCCTACTGCAAATAGGTGGGAGACCAGTGCAGGTGGCAGGGTCATATGCCAAATTAAAAGAAGACCAGCTGCAACTTGTGTGGTTCACAGATGGATCAGCCACACTGACAATACAAGGACACTGCTGGACAGCAGCTGCATTCCTGCCAGTTATCAAGGGTGGCACTGCCCTGTGCAACCATAGGCCTGTGTCCATGGGCCATGTCATTACCAACACTGGACTAGATGACAATGAAGTTGCAGATATACTGGTTCAAGGCAGAACACTGGCGCTTACCCCTGAAGAGCAAAGAGAACTGTACAATGGGGCAGCATGGGCTCATGTGCAAAGTGGCCACAGAGAAGCGGAAGGCCTGTATGCCTGGGCCCAGAGAAAAGGAATTCCCATGACAGTTGATGGTAAGAAACATTGTGGAGAAATGCAAAACAGATCAGCTATTGAACTACAAGGAAAGGCCAGCTGAAGACATGGGCTCTATATACAGAGGAAAACGAGCAGGACAGGTGTAGCAGATAGCTTTTATTGACCCTCTGCCTACTGGACATGGGGTAGTAAAATTCTGCTGCACTGCGGTTGACACTTGCTCTTTGGTGCTTATTGCTCGCCCTCTGTACATGCTAATACACACGCCCATAGCCTGAATAGTGTACAATTCATTGCAGACATTTAACTGATATTTGTGTGACTTGATTAACGACTTTGTATCAAAGTATCTTATCTCGTTCCACTGAAAACACCAAGATTACCATGCTTCCTCCCACTCCAGCCCACGGAGGACCTGAAGATCCATGAAATTGGAAAGGAAGACATACAAGAGAAGGAACTCCTGCTGGACTGGAAAGACATCCACCCGAAGGGCTCCCAGGAACCATGGTATGAGAGAAGTACCTGGATAGTCTGTTTTCATGCCGAGATGGCACCAAGGCGAAGTCTGGATACCATCAGCAAAGAACTAGGATCTGAAAGGCATCTGGACAAAGCTCCCATTCTCCTGGGTAGATGCCCAGGTGGCTGAGGAAGTTCTCTTCCCGAACCCAGACTCTGGGAAGGAAGACTACCATCAGAGCCGGAAGTTGACAGATGAGAACACTATTCACTTTCTTCAAAGCACGGTGACTGCGAGTGCCACTGGTTTATGTAGGTGATGGAAATCATGCTATAGGAAGAACCTAACTTCCCAGGAAGGTGTGAGCTAATGGTGGGACCTGTATGGGGCTAGCATCTCTGCTACAGCTTGAGGTGGATAAAGCTTGTGGAGTCATAGCCAGAGAAGGAAGATCCTCTGGAGCGACCATCTCAGCTGTAGAGGTACCATTTACACCTAACTAATCTGTACACACCTGGGGTTCCACACTAGGAGTGATGTAAAAGAAATAGGAATGTATCTAGAAAGAGTGAGACAGTGGCATGCATGATAGAGGGAAATGGTGCAGGAGGAGAGGGTGAGGTGGAAGAGGGAGGCAGGATGGGAGCAGGTATCATGGGAGGATGGGAGCAGGTATCATGAGAGATTGAGTGGAGAAGACACTAGGGTATTGGTTAGCATAGGAAAAGAGAAGGGCATAGACTTACTCTTTAGAGATAGTTACAATGAGAGCAAGGTGTCATTCTGTATGATGAGGGTGGATTTGGTTGAGTGGAGCTTTATGGGAGATGTCCATATGGATGATTTCATTTTGGATGTAAAGTTAGTGTGAAAGAGGGAGGATAGCAAAGCAAAGGAGAGGCGTGCAGAGCAAAGGAGAGGATAGCAAAGCAAAGGAGAGGCGTGCAGAGCAAAGGAGAGGCGTGCAGAGCAAAGGAGAGGATAGCAAAGCAAAGGAGAGGCGTGCAGAGCAAAGGAGAGGAGTGCAGAGCAAAGGAGAGGAGTGCAGAGCAAAGCAAAGCAGAGGAAAGGAGTGCAGAGCAGAGATAGAGAGAAGATGAGAGGAATATGTAGCAGAGAAGGAGAAGAGATGAAGAGGAGAGCAAAGGAGAGGCATACAGGAGAGGCATACAGAGCAGGGGAGAGGAGATGAGAGGCATACAGAGCAGGGGAGAGGAGATGAGAGGCATACAGAGCAGGGGAGAGGAGATGAGAGGCATACAGAGCAGGGGAGAGGAGATGAGAGGCATACAGAGCAGGGGAGAGGAGATGAGAGGCATACAGAGCAGGGGAGAGGAGATGAGAGGCATACAGAGCAGGGGAGAGGAGATGAGAGGCATACAGAGCAGGGGAGAGGAGATGAGAGGCATACAGAGCAGGGGAGAGGAGATGAGAGGCATACAGAGCAGAGGAGAGGAGATGAGAGGCATACAGAGCAGAGGAGAGGAGATGAGAGGCATACAGAGCAGAGGAGAGGAGATGAGAGGCATACAGAGCAGGGGAGAGGAGAGGAGAGGCATACAGAGCAGAGGAGAGGAGATGAGAGGCATACAGAGCAGGGGAGAGGAGATGAGAGGCATACAGAGCAGGGGAGAGGAGATGAGAGGCATACAGAGCAGGGGAGAGGAGATGAGAGGCATACAGAGCAGGGGAGAGGAGATGAGAGGCATACAGAGCAGAGGAGAAGAGAGGAGAGGCATACAGAGGAGAGGAGAAGAGAGGCATACAGAGCAGGGGAGAGGAGATGAGAGGCATACAGAGCAGGGGAGAGGAGAGGCATACAGAGGAGAGGAGATGAGAGGCATACAGAGCAGGGGAGATGAGATGAGAGGCATACAGAGCAGAGATGAAGAGAGGAGAGGCATACAGAGCAGAGATGAAGAGAGGTTGTATCAGGCGTTTTCAAGCCATTTTGCTGTTCAGTGCTCAGTCAGGTTTCCATCATATACAGATTGTGACAAAGTCCAGTATATGTCAATGTTCTAGAATGCCAACTAGTTAGCTATTGCAAATGTTTAGTTGTGACCAAACATACTGTAGTTAATCCAAACAAACATCATGTTACCTTCAAACTAAATACATACCATAAATATTGTTATTGAGATATGAACTCCAATATTCATAATTGAGGCCACAGTGCCCCCTGCTGTCTATTGATATTTATGTAGGTTTCTAAAAATGACCTTTATACCTGTTAAAATGCCTACTCAGGAGTTTATCTCTTAGGACAGCCTATATAAGCTATAATGTGTCAGTATAGAATTAGCCTTATTCCTGAACAATACTGACTGCAGAAGTGCTAGGACATTTGAACATAATCCAGTCTCTAGATGCTGAGAGAAGGGCTCCTGGATTTGCTGATGTGATTGCTGGATCTACTGAATTAATCAATGACTGTAGCTAAGTATTCTAATAAATTTACACTTTTATATTCAATTTGTTGGTTAAAGTATCTTTTCTGGGAATCCACGCATCTGGTATCTTTTAGTTTGAACCCACTAGAAACAGGAGTGCAGAGCAGAGCAGAAGAGAGGATAGAAGAGCAGAGGAAAGAAATGCAGAGCAGGTGAGAGGAAGATAGCGCAAAGATTAGGAGAGAATTGGAGAGGAGAGCAGATGAGACAAATATAGAGCAAAGATGAGGAGAGGAGTGCAGAGCAGAAGAGAGGATAGAAGAGGAGGTGAGAGCAGAAGGGAGGAGGGCAGAAAAAAAGAAAGGAGTGGAAACTGGAGAAATGGAGAAGAGAGGAATTGAGAGCTGAGATGAGGAGAAAAGTGGAAAGGAGAGTAGATGAGAAGATAGAAGAGGAGGGGAGAGGAGTGCAGAAAAGAGGAAAGGAGTGGAGAAATGGAGAGGAGAGAACTGGAGAACAGAGATGAGAGGAGAGCAGAGGACAATATAGAAAAGGAAAGAAGAGAAGAGGATAGAAGAGGAGAGGATAGAAGAGGAGAGGATAGAAGAGGAGAGGATAGAAGAGGAGGGGAGAGGAGGGGAGAGGAGAGGAGTGTAGAAAAGAGGAAAGGAGTGGAGGTGGAGAAAGAGAGGAGAGAAGATGAAAGGGGAGCAGACAAGAGGAGATGATAGAAGATGAGAGCAAAGCAGAGGATGAGTGCAGAACAGGGAAGAGGAGAGGAATGGATAGGAAAGAAACAGAGCAGAGATGAGGAGAGGAGTTGAGAGCAGAAGAAGATAGAAGAGCAGAGATGAGGAGAGAATAGATGAGGAGAGGAGTTGAGAGCAGAAGAAGATAGAAGAGCAGAGTAGAGGATAGAAGAGGAGAGAGTGAGAGCATAGTAAAGCAGTGGAGAAGATTGGAGAGCAGAGGATAGAAGAGGAGAGAGTGAGAGCATAGTAAAGCAGTGGAGAAGATTGGAGAGCAGAGTAGAGGATAGAAGAGGAGAGAGTGAGAGCATAGTAAAGCAGTGGAGAAGATTGGAGAGCAGAGTAGAGGATAGAAGAGGAGTGGAGTGTAGAGGAGAGAAGATAAGAGGATAGAAAAGGAGAAGAAAGACTGTAATAGAGGAACTATAGTAAAGAACGCATTTTTAGGATCCGGATCTTCAGGCTTTATGAGATCCTATCTAATTTTATCATCCTCTAAACATGTATAACATCTGCCCCATGTACAAACTAATGAGATATCATCTATAAATTACCTGTGCCAAGTGCTGGATCATCAGCTCCCTGTGCACCTGCAAAATAAACAGACGGATGTTATTCACTACAAGATAAACTGAAGGGGAATGAGAGGACAAAGGGCCTGATTCAGAACCGCATGCAAACGCCATCGCAGTTGTGATATCTCCAGGATCGCAAAAATATGCTAATGACTCACCTGACGTCCAGAGCTTAGAGACGCCCACTAACAGCATCTCACATCGACCGCTCGCGCACAAAACCGGAAACATGGAACGCAGATCTGGTGTGGACACAGCCTGTCTCCAGACACACAGAGGGGTCTCCTGCTACAAGCAAGGATGCAGGGGCTAGTTTATGCACGCCTTAAGAACAGCGTTTAAACAGTCCGGCACACCTGTGTTTCTCTAACCACCCCCATTACCCCCCCAAACACTGACCACCTGTCATTCACTTTGCGAGTTAATTCTCTGTGTGTGATCGCAAAACAATTGCTGTGCGTACGCAAAGTGGTTTTCATGCATGCACAATAGCTAACAATCGCTCAAACTGCGCAAGTATCGGCATTGTGTCAACATCTAAATCAGGCAGAATGTCATAAACAAAACTCCTAGGACGTGTATTTTTTTATCCCTCAGCGCACTTATCAGGACGTGTGTTTATCCCTCAGTGCACACTAGGAGGTCCCCTGTGTGTGTGTGTCTGTGTAACATGTACAGCAGGTATTGGGGGTAGGTATATGAGGTGTACACTAGGGGGTCTCCTGTGTGTCTGTGTGTAACATGTACAGCAGGTATTGGGGGTAGGTATATGAGCTGTACACTAGGGGGTCTCCTGTGTGTAACATGTACAGCAGGTATTGGGGGTAGGTATATGAGATATACACTAGGGGGTCTCCTGTGTGTCTGTGTGTAACATGTACAGCAGGTATTGGGGGTAGGTATATGAGATGTACACTAGGGGGGTCTCCTGTGTGTAACATGTACAGCAGGTATTGGGGGTAGGTATATGAGATGTACACTAGGTGGTCTCCTGTGTGTAACATGTACAGCAGGTATTGGGGGTAGGTATATGAGATATACACTAGGGGGTCTCCTGTGTGTCTGTGTGTAACATGTACAGCAGGTATTGGGGGTAGGTATATGAGATGTACACTAGGGGGTCTCCTGTGTGTAACATGTACAGCAGGTATTTGGGGTAGGTATATGAAATATACACTAGGGGTCTCCTGCCTATATTATATAACTGACTTTATACCTTGATCGGTCTGATTAGAAGATGAATCATCGGACTGAGAGGTGACAGTAGATTCTGGAGCTGTTGGGAGAATGGTGAAGACATATATAAAGGGTAACAACCTCTACCCCAAACAGTTAATTAGGAATATTCTATAAAAGAGGAGGAAATTAATGATGGCGTAAAATAGGATAGCTGTCACTGTTCTACGTATTTATATAAAATGCTATGATGGTGGTTCAATAAATGAGGTAACAAGACCTCTCACTGCGTAAATGTATTCATCTCATACAAATACTAATCAATAGTATGCCCATGGTACTAATTCCACATAGTCCCCATACTCGTACTACATGTACATCAAGGCATCTATCCCGGTATAGTAGAAATCAGTGTCAACTGCCTGAAGCCAGGACATGGCTGTTGCTCAATTTCACAGTCGGTTGTGAATCATCTTCCACCCAGGAGCTTCTTCAATGGTCCAGAGATGGAAATCACTCGGTGCCAGGTCAGGGCTGTAGGAAGGATGGTCCAGGACCTCATAATGGTAGCACCGTAACAACTCACGTGCTTGGCCGGCCGGATCACTGCTTATCTTGAACACCCATCCCGTCATTATCAAAGGCCATGCAACAAACCCAAACCCTGACATGATGCTATCACCGTACACCTCAATAAGTTAGCAATGAATTTCAGCTGCTAATATGCCCTTTAGATGCAGAAATCTGATCACATTACGCACAATAATGTGTGACCATGTGTCCGCCAGCACCGCCATCTTACAGCTGATGTGGGTACAGTATGACTGATATGAGGCGCAGTGTAATGGCCGTGAGGGGAAGCAGTGATCGCCCTGCTCTGGCAATTAGCATAAAATATAGAACATTACACACGTGAAATATCTTGTTACCTTACTTATTGAACCACCCTCGTATATCGCCATTTCTCTCATTCTAATGAGTGCAGAATGTAAACTAATTTTATCGCTATATGGTAAACTATGCACAGTGAGGTCTCATGATTATGGGACCAGGCTCCAGGAATAGTTCTACTATACCAAACACATAAGTGTTCTCTTCAAGGGTCACATACAGTAGAGTGTTTTGGCGATACACTTGGAACTTATGGATATCGCGGTGTGAGACATGGATATCGCGGTGTGAGACATGGATATCGCGGTGTGAGACATGGAGATAGTGAGTTATGGAGATAAAAGGTGTGAGATATGGATACGATGGAGTGAGATATGGATACGATGGAGTGAGATATGGATACGATGGAGTGAGATATGGATACGATGGAGTGAGATATGGATACGATGGAGTGAGATATGGATAAGATGGAGTGAGATATGGAGATAGAGGTGTGAGGTCTCGACACAAAGGTGTGAGGTCTCGACACAATGGTGTGAGGTCTCGACACAATGGTGTGAGGTCTCGACACAATGGTGTGAGGTCTCGACACAATGGTGTGAGGTCTCGACACAATGGTGTGAGATAGAGATAAAGGTGTGAGTTATGGATACAATGGTGTGAGTTATGGACACAATGGTGTGAGATATGGACACAATGGTGTGAGTTATGGACACAATGGTGTGAGATATGGACACAATGGTGTGAGATATGGACACAATGGTGTGAGATATGGACACAATGGTGTGAGATATAGATACAAGGGTGTGAGATATAGACACAAGGGTGTGAGTTATGGACACAAGGGTGTGAGTTATGGACACAAGGGTGTGAGTTATGGACACAAGGGTGTGAGTTATGGACACAAGGGTATGAGATATGGAGATAAAGGTGTGAGATATGGAGATACAGTGGTGTGAGATATGGATACAGTGGTGTGAGATATGGATACAGTGGTGTGAGATATGGATACAGTGGTGTGAGATATGGATACAGTGGTGTGAGTTATGGTGATAATGGTGTGAGTTATGGTGATAATGGTGTGAGTTATGGTGATAATGGTGTGAGATATGGATACAGTGGTGTGATATATGGAGATAAAGGTAAGAGATATGGATACGATGGAGTAAGATATGGATATAGATGTGAGATATGGATAAAATGGTGTGATACATGGAGATAGAAGTGTGAGATATGAATATAAAGGTGTGAGATATGAATATAGGTATAAATACAATAGTGTAAAATATGGAGATATAACTGACATATGGATATAAAGTTGTGAGATATAGGTGTAAGATACAGAGATATAGGGATGAGATACAGAGATATAGGGATGAGATACAGAGATATAGACATGAGATATAGACATGAGATACAGAGATATAGACATGAGATACAGATATATAGACATGAGAGACAGATAGGTACCTCCCTCAGGACCTTTCCTTCCTCCCACTGGTGCTTTGAAACTAGACAGCACTAGACGGCCATTCAGACTCTGCGGTTCACGGAAATTCATCTGCAGCACACTGCCATGGTCATGGTGAATGGTCTCCTCCAGAATGGCCAGCTTAGAGAGAAAGGGAGGGTGGTGAGTGTGAGTGAGCTGTACAGAACAGACTCGTCTATTAACGCTAACATGTATACAATCATTAGTATCACTTTATACGTATTGTAATGACTGTTTCTATGGGAAAACAGGAGCTAAACTTTGAAAAACAAAATAAGACAGGTACATCTTATGGGAGTACTCTCATTCATCTCTCCATCTAGTTTTTATTCAGCCAAAGTCAGTAGAAGAGCAAGGAATGCATTGTTGTGTGGGGTTGTATATAAACCATTTGCTTGTCCTGCATTGTACTGTACTGTTAGTCACTGGTTTCTTGTTCACTTATTTGTTAATGTACTATGTAAAGGTGCTTCAGAACACTTGTGGCATCATATAAATACAGGACAATAATAATGGAATTACAGACTAGGAAGCAGAAAATGGAGATACAGAGCGAGAATAGAGAGGAAGCAGAGAATGGAGTACAGAGAGAAAGCAGAGAATGGAGATACAGAGCAGAGAATGAAGTACAGAGAGGAAGCAGAGAATGGAGATACAGAGCAGAGAATAGAGAGGAAGCAGAGAATGGAGATACAGAGCAGAGAATAGAGAGGAAGCAGAGAATGAAGATACAGAGCAGAGAATAGAGAGGAAGCAGAGAATGGAGACACAGAGAGGGAATAGAGAGGAAGCAGAGAATGGAGTACAGAGAGGAAGCAGAGAATGGTGATACAGAGCGAGAATAGAGAGGAAGAAGAAAATGGTGATACAGAGCGAGAATAGAGAGGAAGCAGAGAATGGAGTACAGAGAGAAAGCAGAGAATGGAGATACAGAGCAGAGAATGGAGTACAGAGAGGAAGCAGAGAATGGAGATACAGAGCAGAGAATAGAGAGGAAGCAGAGAATGGAGATACAGAGCAGAGAATAGAGAGGAAGCAGAGAATGAAGATACAGAGCAGAGAATAGAGAGGAAGCAGAGAATGGAGACACAGAGAGGGAATAGAGAGGAAGCAGAGAATGGAGATACAGAGAGGAAGCAGAGAATGGTGATACAGAGCGAGAATAGAGAGAAAGAAGAAAATGGTGATACAGAGCGAGAATAGAGAGAAAGCAGAGAATGGTGATACAGAGCGAGAATAGAGAGGAAGCAGAGAATGGAGATACAGAGCAGAGAATAGAGAGGAAGCAGAGAATGGTGATACAGAGCGAGAATAGAGAGGAAGCAGAGAATGGAGATACAGAGCGGGAATAGAGAGGAAGCAGAGAATGGAGTACAGAGAGGAAGCAGAGAATGGTGATACAGAGCGAGAATAGAGAGGAAGCAGAGAATGGAGTACAGAGAGGAAGCAGAGAATGGTGATACAGCGAGAATAGAGAGGAAGCAGAGAATGGGGTACAGAGAGGAAGCAGAGAATGGTGATACAGAGCGAGAATAGAGAGATAGCAGAGAATGGAGTACAGAGAGGAAGCAGAGAATGGTGATACAGAGCGAGAATAGAGAGGAAGTAGAGAATGGTGATACAGAGCGAGAATAGAGAGGAAGCAGAAAACGGCGATACAGAGAGGGAATAGAGAGGAAGCAGAGAATAAAGATACAGAACGAGAATAGAGAGGAAGCAGAGAATGGAGTACAGAGAGGAAGCAGAGAATAAAGATACAGAACGAGAATAGAGAGGAAGCAGAGAATGGAGATACAGAGCGAGAATAGAGAGGTAGCAGAGAATGGAGATACAGAGCGAGAATAGAGAGGAAGCAGAGAATGGAGATACAGAGCAGAGAATAGAGAGGAAGCAGAGAATGGAGATACAGAGCAGAGAATAGAGAGGAAGCAGAGAATGGAGATACAGAGCAGGAATAGAGAGGAAGCAGAGAATGGAGATACAGAGCGGGAATAGAGAGGAAGCAGAGAATGGAGATACAGAGCAAGAATAGAGAGGAAGCAGAGAATGGAGATACAGAGCGAGAATAGAGAGGAAGCAGAGAATGGAGATACAGAGAGGGAATAGAGAGGAAGCATAGAATGGAGATACAGAGCGAGAATAGAGAGGAAGCATAGAAAGGAGATACAGAGCAGAGAATAGAGAGGAAGCAGAGAATAGAGATACAGAGCAAGAATAGAGAGGAAGCAGAGAATGGAGATACAGAGCAAGAATAGAGAGGTAGCAGAGAATGGAGATACAGAGCGAGAATAGAGAGGAAGCAAAGAATGGAGATACAGAGAGGGAATAGAGAGGGAGCAGAGAATGGAGATACAGAGCAGAGAATAGAGAGGAAGCAGAGAATGGAGATACAGAGAGGGAATAGAGAGGAAGCAGAGAATGGAGATACAGAGCGATAAAAGAGAGAAAGCAGATAATGGTGATACAGAGCGAGAATAGAGAGGTAGCAGAGAATGGAGATACAGAGCGAGAATAGAGAGGAAGCAGAGAATGGTGATACAGAGCGAGAATAGAGAGGAAGCAGAGAATGGTGATACAGAGAGGGAATAGAGAGGAAGCATAGAATGGAGATACAGAGCGAGAATAGAGAGGAAGCATAGAATGGAGATACAGAGCAGAGAATAGAGAGGAAGCAGAGAATGGAGATACAGAGCGGGAATATAGAGGAAGCAGAGAATGGAGATACAGAGCGAGAAAAGAGAGAAAGCAGAGAATGGTGATACAGAGCGACAATAGAGAGGTAGCAGAGAATGGTGATACAGAGCAAGAATAGAGAGGAAGCAGAGAATGGAGATACAGAGCGAGAATAGAGAGGAAGCAGAGAATGGAGATACAGAGCGAGAATAGAGAGGAAGCAGAGAATGGAGATACAGAGAGGGAAAAGAGATAAAGCAGAGAATGGAGTACAGAGAGGAAGCAGAGAATGGTGATACAGAGCGAGAATAGAGAGGAAGCAGAGAATGGAGTACAGAGAGGAAGCAGAGAATGGAGATACAGAGCAGAGAATAGAGAGGAAGCAGAGAATGGAGATACAGAGCAGAGAATAGAGAGGAAGCAGAGAATGGAGATACAGAGCGGGAATAGAGAGGAAGCAGAGAATGGAGATACAGAGCTAGAATAGAGAGGTAGCAGAGAATGGAGATACAGAGCGAGAATAGAGAGGAAGCAGATAATGGAGATACAGAGAGGGAATAGAGAGGAAGCAGAGAATGGAGATACAGAGCGAGAATAGAGAGGAAGCAGAGAATGGAGATACAGAGCGAGAATAGAGAGGAAGCAGAGAATGGAGATACAGAGCGAGAATAGAGAGGTAGCAGAGAATGGAGATACAGAGCGGGAATAGAGAGGAAGCAGAGAATGGAGATACAGAGCAAGAATAGAGAGGAAGCATAGAATGGAGATACAGAGCTAGAATAGAGAGGTAGCAGAGAATGGAGATACAGAGCGAGAATAGAGAGGAAGCAGATAATGGAGATACAGAGAGGGAATAGAGAGGAAGCAGAGAATGGAGATACAGAGCAAGAATAGAGAGGAAGCAGAGAATGGAGATACAGAGCGAGAATAGAGAGGTAGCAGAGATTGGAGATACAGAGCGAGAATAGAGAGGAAGCAGAGAATGGAGATACAGAGCAGAGAATAGAGAGGAAGCAGAGAATGGAGTACAGAGAGAAAGCAGAGAATGGAGATACAGAGCAGAGAATGGAGTACAGAGAGGAAGCAGAGAATGGAGATACAGAGCAGAGAATAGAGAGGAAGCAGAGAATGGAGATACAGAGCAGAGAATAGAGAGGAAGCAGAGAATGGAGATACAGAGCAGAGAATAGAGAGGAAGAAGAAAATGGTGATTCAGAGCGAGAATAGAGAGGAAGCAGAGAATGGAGTACAGAGAGAAAGCAGAGAATGGAGATACAGAGCAGAGAATGAAGTACAGAGAGGAAGCAGAGAATGGAGATACAGAGCAGAGAATAGAGAGGAAGCAGAGAATGGAGATACAGAGCAGAGAATAGAGAGGAAGCAGAGAATGGAGATACAGAGCAGAGAATAGAGAGGAAGCAGAGAATGGAGATACAGAGAGGGAATAGAGAGGAAGCAGAGAATGGAGTACAGAGAGGAAGCAGAGAATGGTGATACAGAGCGAGAATAGAGAGGAAGAAGAAAATGGTGATACAGAGCGAGAATAGAGAGGAAGCAGAGAATGGAGTACAGAGAGAAAGCAGAGAATGGAGATACAGAGCAGAGAATGGAGTACAGAGAGGAAGCAGAGAATGGAGATACAGAGCAGAGAATAGAGAGGAAGCAGAGAATGGAGATACAGAGCAGAGAATAGAGAGGAAGCAGAGAATGGAGATACAGAGCAGAGAATAGAGAGGAAGCAGAGAATGGAGATACAGAGAGGGAATAGAGAGGAAGCAGAGAATGGAGTACAGAGAGGAAGCAGAGAATGGTGATACAGAGCGAGAATAGAGAGGAAGAAGAAAATGGAGATACAGAGCGAGAATAGAGAGGAAGCAGAGAATGGTGATACAGAGCGAGAATAGAGAGGAAGCAGAGAATGGAGATACAGAGCAGAGAATAGAGAGGAAGCAGAGAATGGTGATACAGAGCGAGAATAGAGAGGAAGCAGAGAATGGAGATACAGAGCGGGAATAGAGAGGACGCAGAGAATGGAGTACAGAGAGGAAGCAGAGAATGGTGATACAGAGCGAGAATAGAGAGGAAGCAGAGAATGGAGTACAGAGAGGAAGCAGAGAATGGTGATACAGAGCGAGAATAGAGAGGAAGCAGAGAATGGGGTACAGAGAGGAAGCAGAGAATGGTGATACAGAGCGAGAATAGAGAGATAGCAGAGAATGGAGTACAGAGAGGAAGCAGAGAATGGTGATACAGAGCGAGAATAGAGAGGAAGCAGAGAATGGTGATACAGAGCGAGAATAGAGAGGAAGCAGAAAACGGCGATACAGAGAGGGAATAGAGAGGAAGCAGAGAATAAAGATACAGAACGAGAATAGAGAGGAAGCAGAGAATGGAGTACAGAGAGGAAGCAGAGAATAAAGATACAGAACGAGAATAGAGAGGAAGCAGAGAATGGAGATACAGAGCAGAGAATAGAGAGGAAGCAGAGAATGGAGATACAGAGCAGAGAATAGAGAGGAAGCAGAGAATGGAGATACAGAGCAGGAATAGAGAGGAAGCAGAGAATGGAGATACAGAGCGGGAATAGAGAGGAAGCAGAGAATGGAGATACAGAGCGAGAATAGAGAGGAAGCAGAGAATGGTGATACAGAGCGAGAATAGAGAGGAAGCAGAGAATGGTGATACAGAGAGGGAATAGAGAGGAAGCATAGAATGGAGATACAGAGCGAGAATAGAGAGGAAGCATAGAATGGAGATACAGAGCAGAGAATAGAGAGGAAGCAGAGAATGGAGATACAGAGCGGGAATATAGAGGAAGCAGAGAATGGAGATACAGAGCGAGAAAAGAGAGAAAGCAGAGAATGGTGATACAGAGCGACAATAGAGAGGTAGCAGAGAATGGTGATACAGAGCAAGAATAGAGAGGAAGCAGAGAATGGAGATACAGAGCGAGAATAGAGAGATAGCAGAGAATGGAGTACAGAGAGGAAGCAGAGAATGGTGATACAGAGCGAGAATAGAGAGGAAGCAGAGAATGGTGATACAGAGCGAGAATAGAGAGGAAGCAGAAAACGGCGATACAGAGAGGGAATAGAGAGGAAGCAGAGAATAAAGATACAGAACGAGAATAGAGAGGAAGCAGAGAATGGAGTACAGAGAGGAAGCAGAGAATAAAGATACAGAACGAGAATAGAGAGGAAGCAGAGAATGGAGATACAGAGCAGAGAATAGAGAGGAAGCAGAGAATGGAGATGCAGAGAATAGAGAGGAAGCAGAGAATGGAGATACAGAGCAGGAATAGAGAGGAAGCAGAGAATGGAGATACAGAGCGGGAATAGAGAGGAAGCAGAGAATGGAGATACAGAGCGAGAATAGAGAGGAAGCAGAGAATGGTGATACAGAGCGAGAATAGAGAGGAAGCAGAGAATGGTGATACAGAGAGGGAATAGAGAGGAAGCATAGAATGGAGATACAGAGCGAGAATAGAGAGGAAGCATAGAATGGAGATACAGAGCAGAGAATAGAGAGGAAGCAGAGAATGGAGATACAGAGCGGGAATATAGAGGAAGCAGAGAATGGAGATACAGAGCGAGAAAAGAGAGAAAGCAGAGAATGGTGATACAGAGCGACAATAGAGAGGTAGCAGAGAATGGTGATACAGAGCAAGAATAGAGAGGAAGCAGAGAATGGAGATACAGAGCGAGAATAGAGAGGAAGCAGAGAATGGAGATACAGAGCGAGAATAGAGAGGAAGCAGAGAATGGAGATACAGAGAGGGAAAAGAGATGAAGCAGAGAATGGAGTACAGAGAGGAAGCAGAGAATGGTGATAGAGAGCGAGAATAGAGAGGAAGCAGAGAATGGAGTACAGAGAGGAAGCAGAGAATGGAGATACAGAGCAGAGAATAGAGAGGAAGCAGAGAATGGAGATACAGAGCAGAGAATAGAGAGGAAGCAGAGAATGGAGATACAGAGCAGGAATAGAGAGGAAGCAGAGAATGGAGATACAGAGCTAGAATAGAGAGGTAGCAGAGAATGGAGATACAGAGCGAGAATAGAGAGGAAGCAGATAATGGAGATACAGAGAGGGAATAGAGAGGAAGCAGAGAATGGAGATACAGAGCGAGAATAGAGAGGAAGCAGAGAATGGAGATACAGAGCGAGAATAGAGAGGAAGCAGAGAATGGAGATACAGAGCGAGAATAGAGAGGTAGCAGAGAATGGAGATACAGAGCGGGAATAGAGAGGAAGCAGAGAATGGAGATACAGAGCAAGAATAGAGAGGAAGCATAGAATGGAGATACAGAGCTAGAATAGAGAGGTAGCAGAGAATGGAGATACAGAGCGAGAATAGAGAGGAAGCAGATAATGGAGATACAGAGAGGGAATAGAGAGGAAGCAGAGAATGGAGATACAGAGCAAGAATAGAGAGGAAGCAGAGAATGGAGATACAGAGCGAGAATAGAGAGGTAGCAGAGATTGGAGATACAGAGCGAGAATAGAGAGGAAGCAGAGAATGGAGATACAGAGCAGAGAATAGAGAGGAAGCAGAGAATGGAGTACAGAGAGAAAGCAGAGAATGGAGATACAGAGCAGAGAATGGAGTACAGAGAGGAAGCAGAGAATGGAGATACAGAGCAGAGAATAGAGAGGAAGCAGAGAATGGAGATACAGAGCAGAGAATAGAGAGGAAGCAGAGAATGGAGATACAGAGCAGAGAATAGAGAGGAAGAAGAAAATGGTGATTCAGAGCGAGAATAGAGAGGAAGCAGAGAATGGAGTACAGAGAGAAAGCAGAGAATGGAGATACAGAGCAGAGAATGAAGTACAGAGAGGAAGCAGAGAATGGAGATACAGAGCAGAGAATAGAGAGGAAGCAGAGAATGGAGATACAGAGCAGAGAATAGAGAGGAAGCAGAGAATGGAGATACAGAGCAGAGAATAGAGAGGAAGCAGAGAATGGAGATACAGAGAGGGAATAGAGAGGAAGCAGAGAATGGAGTACAGAGAGGAAGCAGAGAATGGTGATACAGAGCGAGAATAGAGAGGAAGAAGAAAATGGTGATACAGAGCGAGAATAGAGAGGAAGCAGAGAATGGAGTACAGAGAGAAAGCAGAGAATGGAGATACAGAGCAGAGAATGGAGTACAGAGAGGAAGCAGAGAATGGAGATACAGAGCAGAGAATAGAGAGGAAGCAGAGAATGGAGATACAGAGCAGAGAATAGAGAGGAAGCAGAGAATGGAGATACAGAGCAGAGAATAGAGAGGAAGCAGAGAATGGAGATACAGAGAGGGAATAGAGAGGAAGCAGAGAATGGAGTACAGAGAGGAAGCAGAGAATGGTGATACAGAGCGAGAATAGAGAGGAAGAAGAAAATGGAGATACAGAGCGAGAATAGAGAGGAAGCAGAGAATGGTGATACAGAGCGAGAATAGAGAGGAAGCAGAGAATGGAGATACAGAGCAGAGAATAGAGAGGAAGCAGAGAATGGTGATACAGAGCGAGAATAGAGAGGAAGCAGAGAATGGAGATACAGAGCGGGAATAGAGAGGACGCAGAGAATGGAGTACAGAGAGGAAGCAGAGAATGGTGATACAGAGCGAGAATAGAGAGGAAGCAGAGAATGGAGTACAGAGAGGAAGCAGAGAATGGTGATACAGAGCGAGAATAGAGAGGAAGCAGAGAATGGGGTACAGAGAGGAAGCAGAGAATGGTGATACAGAGCGAGAATAGAGAGATAGCAGAGAATGGAGTACAGAGAGGAAGCAGAGAATGGTGATACAGAGCGAGAATAGAGAGGAAGCAGAGAATGGTGATACAGAGCGAGAATAGAGAGGAAGCAGAAAACGGCGATACAGAGAGGGAATAGAGAGGAAGCAGAGAATAAAGATACAGAACGAGAATAGAGAGGAAGCAGAGAATGGAGTACAGAGAGGAAGCAGAGAATAAAGATACAGAACGAAAATAGAGAGGAAGCAGAGAATGGAGATACAGAGCAGAGAATAGAGAGGAAGCAGAGAATGGAGATACAGAGCAGAGAATAGAGAGGAAGCAGATAATGGAGATACAGAGAGGGAATAGAGAGGAAGCAGAGAATGGAGATACAGAGCAGGAATAGAGAGGAAGCAGAGAATGGAGATACAGAGCGGGAATAGAGAGGAAGCAGCGAATGGAGATACAGAGCAAGAATATAGAGGAAGCAGAGAATGGAGATACAGAGCAAGAATAGAGAGGTAGCAGAGAATGGAGATACAGAGCGAGAATAGAGAGGAAGCAGAGAATGGAGATACAGTGAGGGAATAGAGAGGGAGCAGAGAATGGAGATACAGAGCAGAGAATAGAGAGGAAGCAGAGAATGGAGATACAGAGAGGGAATAGAGAGGAAGCAGAGAATGGAGATACAGAGCGAGAAAAGAGAGAAAGCAGATAATGGTGATACAGAGCGAGAATAGAGAGGTAGCAGAGAATGGAGATACAGAGCGAGAATAGAGAGGAAGCAGAGAATGGTGATACAGAGCGAGAATAGAGAGGAAGCAGAGAATGGAGATACAGAGCAGAGAATAGAGAGGAAGCAGAGAATGGAGTACAGAGAGGAAGCAGATAATGGTGATACAGAGCGAGAATAGAGAGGAAGCAGAGAATGGAGTACAGAGAGGAAGCAGAGAATGGTGATACAGAGCGAGAATAGAGAGGAAGCAGAGAATGGGGTACAGAGAGGAAGCAGAGAATGGTGATACAGAGCGAGAATAGAGAGGAAGCAGAGAATGGAGTACAGAGAGGAAGCAGAGAATGGTGATACAGAGCGAGAATAGAGAGGAAGCAGAGAATGGAGATACAGAGAGGGAATAGAGAGGAAGCAGAGAATGGAGTACAGAGAGTAAGCAGATAATGGTGATACAGAGCAAGAATAGAGAGGAAGCAGAGAATGGAGTACAGAGAGGAAGCAGAGAATGGTGATACAGAGCGAGAATAGAGAGGAAGCAGAGAATGGGGTACAGAGAGGAAGCAGAGAATGGTGATATAAGAGCGACAATAGAGAGGTAGCAGAGAATGGTGATACAGAGCAAGAATAGAGAGGAAGCAGAGAATGGAGATACAGAGCAAGAATAGAGAGGAAGCAGAGAATGGAGATACAGAGCGAGAATAGAGAGGTAGCAGAGATTGGAGATACAGAGCGAGAATAGAGAGGAAGCAGAGAATGGAGATACAGAGCGAGAATAGAGAGGAAGCAGAGAATGGAGATACAGAGCGAGAATTGAGAGGAAGCAGAGAATGGAGATACAGAGCGAGAATAGAGAGGAAGCAGAGAATGGAGATACAGAGCGAGAACAGAGAGAAAGCAGAGAATGGAGATACAGAGAGGGAATAGAGAGGAAGCAGAGAATGGAGATACAGAGCGAGAATAGAGAGGTAGCAGAGAATGGAGATACAGAGCGAGAATAGAGAGGAAGCAGAGAATGGAGATACAGAGCGAGAACAGAGAGGAAGCAGAGAATGGTGATACAGAGCGAGAATAGAACTGTATCTGTATAGGAAATGCTACGTTACAGTGTGTGCTCTGTGTGTGACTGCAGCTGTACCTGTATAGGAAATGCTACGTTGCAGTGTGTGCTCTGTGTGTGACTGCAGCTGTAGCTGTATAGGAAATGCTATGTTACAGTGTATGCTATATGTGTGTACTCTGTGTGTGACTGCAGCTGTATCTGTACAGGAAATGCTACGTTACAGTGTATGTTCTGTGTAGCTGTACCTGTATAGGAAATGCTACATTACAGTGTATGCGGCATGTGTGTTCTCTGTGTGTGACTGTAACGTAGCATTTCCTATACAGGTACAGTGTATGCTCTGTGTGTGTGACTGCAGCTGTACCTGTATAGGAAATGCTACGTTACAGTGTATGCTCTGTGTGTGTGATTGCAGCTGTACCTGTATAGGAAATGCTACGTTACAGTGTATGCTCTGTGTGTGTGACTGCAGCTGTACCTGTATAGGAAATGCTACGTTACAGTGTATGCTCTGTGTGTGTGATTGCAGCTGTACCTGTATAGGAAATGCTACATTACAGTGTATGCTCTGTGTGTGACTGTATAGGAAATGCTACGTTACAGTGTATGCTCTGTGTGTGACTGCAGCTGTACCTGTATAGGAAAGGTTACGTTACAGTGTATGCTCTGTGTGTGTGTAGCTGTACCTGAATAGGAAATGCTACATTACAGTGTATGCCCTGTGTGTGTGACTGCAGCTGTACCTGAATAGGAAATGCTACGTTACAGTGTATGTTCTGTGTGTGACTGCAGCTGTACCTGTATAGGAAATGCTATGTTACAGTGTATGCTCTGTGTGTGACTGCAGCTGTACCTGTATAGGAAATGCTACGTTACAGTGTATGCTCTGTGTGTGACTGCAGCTGTACCTGTATAGGAAATGCTACATTACAGTGGATGCTCGGTGTGTGTGACTGTACCTGTATAGGAAATGCTACGTTACAGTGTATGCTCTGTGTGTGTGACTGCAGCTGTACCTGTATAGGAAATGCTACGTTACAGTGTATGCTCTGTGTGTGTGACTGCAGCTGTACCTGTATAGGAAATGCTACGTTACAGTGTATGTTCTGTGTGTGTGACTGCAGCTGTACCTGAATAGGAAATGCTACGTTACAGTGTATGTTCTGTGTGTGACTGCAGCTTTATCTGTATAGGAAATGCTACGTTACAGTGTATGCTGTGTTTGTGACTGCAGCTGTACCTGTATAGGAAATGCTACATTACAGTGTATGCTCTGTGTGTAGCTGCGGCTGTACAGGAAATGCTACGTTACAGTGTATGCTCTGTGTGTGACTGTATAGGAAATGCTATGTTACAGTGTATGCTCTGTGTGTAGCTGTATAGGAAATGCTACGTTACAGTGTATGCTCTGTGTGTGACTGTATAGGAAATGCTACATTATAGTGTATGCTCTGGGTGTAGCTGCGACTGTATAGGAAATGCTACGTTACAGTGTATGCTCTGTGTGTGACTGTATAGGAAATGCTACATTGCAGTGTATGCTCTGTGTGTAGCTGTATAGGAAATGCTATGTTACAGTGTATGCTCTGTGTGTGACTGTATAGGAAATGCTACGTTGCAGTGTATGCTCTGTGTGTAGCTGTATAGGAAATGCTATGTTACAGTGTATACTCTGTGTGTGACTGTATAGGAAATGCTACGTTGCAGTGTATGCTCTGTCTGTACCTGTATAGGAATTGCTACGTTACAGTGTATGCTCTGTGTGTGACTGTATAGGAAATGCTACGTTATAGTGTATGTTCTGTGTGTAGCTGTATAGGAAATGCTACGTTATAGTGTATGCTCTGTGTGTGACTGTATAGGAAATGCTACGTTATAGTGTATGCTCTGTGTGTAGCTGCGACTGTATAGGAAATGCTACGTTACAGTGTATGCTCTGTGTGTAGCTGTATAGGAAATGCTACGTTACAGTGTATGCTCTGTGTGTAGCTGCGACTGTATAGGAAATGCTACATTACAGTGTATGCTCTGTGTGTAGCTGCGACTGTATAGGAAATGCTACGTTACAGTGTATGCTCTGTGTGTGACTGTATAGGAAATGCTACATTATAGTGTATGCTCTGTGTGTAGCTGCGGCTGTATAGGAAATGCTCCGTTACAGTGTATGCTCTGTGTGTGACTGCAGCTGTACCTGTATAGGAAATGCTACATTATAGTGTATGCTCTGTGTGTGACTGTATTGGAAATGCTACGATACAGTGTATGCTCTGTGTGCGACTGTATAGGAAATGCTACGTTACAGTGTATGCTCTGTGTGTAGCTGCGACTGTATGGGAAATACTACGTTACAGTGTATGCTCTGTGTGTAGCTGCGACTGTATAGGAAATGCTACGTTGCAGTGTATGCTCTGTGTGTAGCTGTATAAGAAATGCTACGTTACAGTGTATGCTCTGTGTGTAGCTGCGACTGTATAGGAAATGCTACGTTACAGTGTATGCTCTGTGTGTGACAGCAGCTGTACCTGTATAGGAAATGCTACGTTATAGTGTATGCTCTGTGTGTGACTGTATAGGAAATGCTACGTTACAGTGTATGCTCTGTGTGTGACTGTATAGGAAATGCTACGTTACAGTGTATGCTCTGTGTGTAGCTGCGACTGTATGGGAAATACTACGTTACAGTGTATGCTCTGTGTGTAGCTGCGACTGTATAGGAAATGCTACGTTGCAGTGTATGCTCTGTGTGTAGCTGTATAAGAAATGCTACGTTACAGTGTATGCTCTGTGTGTAGCTGTATAGGAAATGCTACGTTATAGTGTATGCTCTGTGTGTGACTGTATAGGAAATGCTACATTACAGTGTATGCTCTGTGTGTAGCTGCAGCTGTATAGGAAATGGTCCGTTACAGTGTATGCTCTGTGTGTGACTGCAGCTGTTCCTGTATAGGAAATGCTACATTATAGTGTATGCTCTGTGTGTGGCTGTATAGGAAATGCTACATTATAGTGTATGCTCTGTGTGTAGCTGCGACTGTATGGGAAATACTACGTTACAGTGTATGCTCTGTGTGTAGCTGCGACTGTATGGGAAATACTACGTTACAGTGTATGCTCTGTGTGTAGCTGCGACTGTATGGGAAATACTACGTTATAGTGTATGCTCTGTGTGTAGCTGTATAGGAAATGCTACGTTACAGTGTATGCTCTGTGTGTGACAGCAGCTGTACCTGTATAGGAAATGCTACGTTATAGTGTATGCTCTGTGTGTGACTGTATAGGAAATGCTACGTTACAGTGTATGCTCTGAGTGTAGCTGCGACTGTATAGGAAATGCTACGTTGCAGTGTATGCTCTGTGTGTAGCTGTATAAGAAATGCTACGTTACAGTGTATGCTCTGTGTGTAGCTGTGACTGTATAGGAAATGCTACGTTACAGTGTATGCTCTGTGTGTGACTGTATTGGAAATGCTACGATACAGTGTATGCTCTGTGTGCGACTGTATAGGAAATGCTACGTTACAGTGTATGCTCTGTGTGTAGCTGCGACTGTATAGGAAATGCTACGTTACAGTGTATGCTCTGTGTGTAGCTGTATAGGAAATGCTACGTTACAGTGTATGCTCTGTGTGTAGCTGTGACTGTATAGGAAATGCTACATTACAGTGTATGCTCTGTGTGTAGCTGCGACTGTATAGGAAATGCTACGTTACAGTGTATGCTCTGTGTGTGACTGTATAGGAAATGCTATGTTATAGTGTATGCTCTGTGTGTAGCTGCGACTGTATGGGAAATACTACGTTACAGTGTATGCTCTGTGTGTGACTGTATAGGAAATGCTACGTTACAGTGTATGCTCTGTGTGTGACTGCAGCTGTACCTGTATAGGAAATGCTACGTTACAGTGTATGCTCAGTGTGTGACTGCAGCTGTACCTGTATAGGAAATGATACATTACAGTGTATGCTCTGCGTGTGTGACTGCAGCTGTACCTGTATAGGAAATGCTACGTTACAGTGTATGCTCAGTGTGTGACTGCAGCTGTACCTGTATAGGAAATGCTACGTTACAGTGTATGCTCTGTGTGTGTGATTGCAGCTGTACCTGTATAGGAAATGCTACGTTACAGTGTATGCTCTGTGTGTGACTGTATAGGAAATGCTACGTTACAGTGTATGCTCTGTGTGTGACTGTATAGGAAATGCTACATTACAGTGTATGCTCTGTGTGTGACTGCAGCTGTACCTGTATAGGAAAGGCTACGTTACAGTGTATGCTCTGTGTGTGTGTAGCTGTACCTGTATAGGAAATGCTACATTACAGTGTATGCCCTGTGTGTGTGACTGCAGCTGTACCTGTATAGGAAATGCTACGTTACATTGTATGCTCTGTGTGTGACTGCAGCTGTACCTGTATAGGAAATGCTACGTTACAGTGTATGCACTGTGTGTGACTGCAGCTGTACCTGTATAGGAAATGCTACGTTACAGTGTATGCTCTGTGTGTGACTGCAGCTGTACCTGTATAGGAAATGCTACGTTACAGTGGATGCTCTGTGTGTGTGATTGCAGCTGTACCTGTATAGGAAATGCTACGTTACAGTGTATGCTCTGTGTGTGACTGTATAGGAAATGCTACGTTACAGTGTATGCTTTGCGTGTGTGACTGCAGCTGTACCTGTATAGGAAATGCTACGTGACAGTGTAAGTTCTGTGTGTGACTGCAGCTGTACCTCTAAAGGAAATGATACGTTACAGTGTATGCTCTGTGTAGCTGTACCTGTATAGGAAATGCTACGTTACAGTGTATGTTCTGTGTGTGTGACTGCAGCTGTACCTGAATAGGAAATGCTACGTTACAGTGTATGTTCTGTGTGTGACTGCAGCTTTATCTGTATAGGAAATGCTACGTTACAGTGTATGCGGTGTGTGTGACTGCAGCTGTACCTGTATAGGAAATGCTACGTTACAGTGTATGCTGTGTTTGTGACTGCAGCTGTACCTGTATAGGAAATGCTTCGTTACAGTGTATGTTCTGTGTGTGTGACTGTACCTGTATAGTAAATGCTACATTACAGTGTATGCTTTGCGTGTGTGACTGCAGCTGTACCTGTATAGGAAATGCTACGTTACAGTGTATGCTCTGTGTGTGACTGCAGCTGTACCTCTATAGGAAATGATACGTTACAGTGTATGTTCTGTGTGTGACTGCAGCTTTATCTGTATAGGAAATGCTACGTTACAGTGTATGTTCTGTGTGTGACTGCAGCTTTATCTGTATAGGAAATGCTACGTTACAGTGTATGCTGTGTGTGTGACTGCAGCTGTACCTGTACAGGAAATGCTACGTTACAGTGTATGCTGTGTTTGTGACTGCAGCTGTACCTGTATAGGAAATGCTATGTTACAGTGTATGTTCTGTGTGTGACTGCAGCTTTATCTGTATAGGAAATGCTACGTTACAGTGTATGCTTTGTGTGTGACTGCAGCTGTACCTGTATAGGAAATGCTACGTTACAGTGTATGCTGTGTGTGTGACTGCAGCTGTACCTGTATAGGAAATGCTACGTTACAGTGTATGCTCTGTGTGTGACTGCAGCTGTATCTGTATAGGAAATGCTACGTTACAGTGTATGCTCTGTGTGTGACTGCAGCTGTACCTTTATAGGAAATGGTACGTTACAGTGTATGCTCTGTGTGTGTGACTGCAGCTGTACCTGTATAGGAAATGATACGTTACAGTGTATGTTCTTTGTGTGACTGCAGCTGTATAGGAAATGCTACGTTACAGTGTATGCTCTGTGTGTGACTGCAGCTGTACCTGTATAGGAAATGCTATGTTACAATATATGCTCTGTGTGTAGCTGTATAGGAAATGCTATGTTGCAATGTATGCTCTGTGTGTAGCTGCGGCTGTACAGGAAATGCTACGTTACAGTGTATGCTCTGTGTGTAGCTGCGGCTGTACAGGAAATGCTACGTTACAGTGTATTCTCTGTGTGTGACTGTATAGGAAATGCTACATTACAGTGTATGCTCTGTGTGTAGCTGTATAGGAAATGCTACGTTATAGTGTATGCTCTGTGTGTGACTGTATAGGAAATGCTACGTTATAGTGTATGCTCTGTGTGTAGCTGCGACTGTATAGGAAATGCTACGTTACAGTGTATGCTCTGTGTGTGACTGTATAGGAAATGCTACGTTACAGTGTATGCTCTGTGTGTAGCTGCGACTGTATAGGAAATGCTACGTTACAGTGTATGCTCAGTGTGTGGCTGCGGCTGTATAGTAAATGCTACGTTACAGTGTGTGCTCTGTGTGTAACTGTATAGGAAATGGTATGTTATAGTGTATGCTCTGTGTGTGACTGTATAGGAAATGCTACGTTGCAGTGTATGCTCTGTGTGTAGCTGTATAAGAAATGCTACGTTGCAGTGTATGCTCTGTGTGTAGCTGTATAGGAAATGCTACATTACAGTGTATGCTCTTTGTGTAGCTGCAGCTGTATAGGAAATGCTCCGTTACAGTGTATGCTCTGTGTGTGACTGCAGCTGTTCCTGTATAGGAAATGCTACATTATAGTGTATGCTCTGTGTGTGGCTGTATAGGAAATGCTACGTTACAGTGTATGCTCTGTGTGTGGCTGTATAGGAAATGCTACATTATAGTGTATGCTCTGTGTGTGACTGTATAGGAAATGCTACATTACAGTGTATGCTCTGTGTGTAGCTGCGGCTGTATAGGAAATGCTCCGTTACAGTGTATGCTCTGTGTGTGACTGCAGCTGTTCCTGTATAGGAAATGCTACATTATAGTGTATGCTCTGTGTGTGACTGTATTGGAAATTCTACGATACAGTGTATGCTCTGTGTGCGACTGTATAGGAAATGCTACGTTACAGTGTATGCTCTGTGTGTAGCTGCGACTGTATGGGAAATACTACGTTACAGTGTATGCTCTGTGTGTAGCTGCGACTGTATGGGAAATACTACGTTACAGTGTATGCTCTGTGTGTAGCTGCGACTCTATGGGAAATACTACGTTACAGTGTATGCTCTGTGTGTAGCTGCGACTCTATGGGAAATACTACGTTATAGTGTATGCTCTGTGTGTAGCTGTATAGGAAATGCTACGTTACAGTGTATGCTCTGTGTGTGACTGTATAGGAAATGCTACGTTACAGTGTATGCTCTGTGTGTAGCTGCGACTGTATAGGAAATGCTACGTTGCAGTGTATGCTCTGTGTGTAGCTGTATAAGAAATGCTACGTTACAGTGTATGCTCTGTGTGTAGCTGCGACTGTATAGGAAATGCTACGTTACAGTGTATGCTCTGTGTGTAGCGGTATAGGAAATGCTACGTTACAGTGTATGCTCTGTGTGTAACTGCGACTGTATAGGAAATGCTACGTTACAGTGTATGCTCTGTGTGTGACTGTATAGGAAATGCTACGTTATAGTGTATGCTCTGTGTGTAGCTGCGACTGTATGGGAAATACTACGTTACAGTGTTTGCTCTGTGTGTAGCTGTATAGGAAATGCTACGTTATAGTGTATGCTCTGTGTGTAGCTGCGACTGTATAGGAAATGCTACGTTACAGTGTATGCTCTGTGTGTAGCGGTATAGGAAATGCTACGTTACAGTGTATGCTCTGTGTGTAGCTGCGACTGTATAGGAAATGCTACGTTACAGTGTATGCTCTGTGTGTAGCTGCGACTGTATAGGAAATGCTACGTTAGTGTATGCTCTGTGTTTGACTGTATAGGAAATGCTACGTTATAGTGTATGCTCTGTGTGTGACTGTATAGGAAATGCTACATTACAGTGTATGCTCTGTGTGTAGCTGCGGCTGTATAGGAAATGCTCCATTACAGTGTATGCTCTGTGTGTGACTGTATAGGAAATGCTACATTATAGTGTATGCTCTGTGTGTAGCTGCGACTGTATAGGAAATGCTACGTTACAGTGTATGCTCTGTGTGTGTGACTGCAGCTGTACCTGTATAGGAAATGCTATGTTACAGTGTATGTTCTGTGTGTGACTGCAGCTGTACCTGTATAGGAAATGATACATTACAGTGTATGCTCTGCGTGTGTGACTGCAGCTGTACCTGTATAGGAAATGCTACGTTACAGTGTATGCTCTGTGTGTGACTGCAGCTGTACCTGTATAGGAAATGCTACGTTATAGTGTATACTCTGTGTGTGTGATTGCAGCTGTACCTGTATAGGAAATGCTACGTTACAGTGTATGCTCTGTGTGTGACTGTATAGGAAATGCTACGTTACAGTGTATGCTCTGTGTGTGACTGCAGCTGTACCTGTATAGGAAAGGCTACGTTACAGTGTATGTTCTGTGTGTGACTGCAGCTGTACCTGTATAGGAAATGCTACATTACAGTGTATGCCCTGTGTGTGTGACTGCAGCTGTACCTGTATAGGAAATGCTACGTTACAGTGTATGTTCTGTGTGTGACTGCAGCTGTACCTGTATAGGAAATGATACGTTACAGTGTATGTTCTGTGTGTGACTGCAGCTGTACCTGTATAGGAAATGGTACGTTACAGTGTATGTTCTGTGTGTGTGACTGCAGCTGTACCTGTATAGGAAATGCTACGTTACAGTGTATGCTCTGTGTGTGATTGCAGCTGTACCTGTATAGGAAATGCTACGTTACAGTGTATGCTCTGTGTGTGACTGTATAGGAAATGCTACGTTACAGTGTATGCTCTGTGTGTGACTGCAGCTGTACCTGTATAGGAAATGCTACGTTACAGTGTATGTTCTGTGTGTGTGACTGTACCTGTATAGGAAATGCTACGTTACAGTGTATGCTTTGCGTGTGTGACTGCAGCTGTACCTGTATAGGAAATGCTACGTTACAGTGTATGCTCTGTGTAGCTGTACCTGTATAGGAAATGCTACGTTACAGTGTATGTTCTGTGTGTGTGACTGCAGCTTTATCTGTATAGGAAATGCTACGTTACAGTGTATGTTCTGTGTGTGACTGCAGCTTTATCTGTATAGGAAATGCTACGTTACAGTGTATGTTCTGTGTGTGACTGCAGCTTTATCTGTATAGGAAATGCTACGTTACAGTGTATGTTCTGTGTGTGACTGCAGCTTTATCTGTATAGGAAATGCTACGTTACAGTGTATGCTGTGTGTGTGACTGCAGCTGTACCTGTATAGGAAATGCTACGTTACAGTGTATGCTGTGTTGGTGACTGCAGCTGTACCTATATAGGAAATGCTACATTACAGTGTATGCTCTGTGTGTGACTGCAGCTGTACCTGTATAGGAAATGCTACGTTACAGTGTATGCTCTGTGTGTGACTGCAGCTGTACCTGTATAGGAAATGGTACGTTACAGTGTATGTTCTGTGTGTGTGACTGCAGCTGTACCTGTATAGGAAATGCTACGTTACAGTGTATGCTCTGTGTGTGATTGCAGCTGTACCTGTATAGGAAATGCTACGTTACAGTGTATGCTCTGTGTGTGACTGTATAGGAAATGCTACGTTACAGTGTATGCTCTGTGTGTGACTGCAGCTGTACCTGTATAGGAAATGCTACGTTACAGTGTATGTTCTGTGTGTGTGACTGTACCTGTATAGGAAATGCTATTTTACAGTGTATGCTTTGCGTGTGTGACTGCAGCTGTACCTGTATAGGAAATGCTACGTTACAGTGTATGCTCTGTGTAGCTGTACCTGTATAGGAAATGCTACGTTACAGTGTATGTTCTGTGTGTGTGACTGCAGCTTTATCTGTATAGGAAATGCTACGTTACAGTGTATGTTCTGTGTGTGACTGCAGCTTTATCTGTATAGGAAATGCTACGTTACAGTGTATGTTCTGTGTAGCTGTACCTGAATAGGAAATGCTACGTTAGAGTGTATGTTCTGTGTGTGACTGCAGCTTTATCTGTATAGGAAATGCTACGTTACAGTGTATGTTCTGTGTGTGACTGCAGCTTTATCTGTATAGGAAATGCTACGTTACAGTGTATGTTCTGTGTGTGACTGCAGCTTTATCTGTATAGGAAATGCTACGTTACAGTGTATGTTCTGTGTGTGACTGCAGCTTTATCTGTATAGGAAATGCTACGTTACAGTGTATGCTGTGTGTGTGACTGCAGCTGTACCTGTATAGGAAATGCTACGTTACAGTGTATGCTGTGTTGGTGACTGCAGCTGTACCTATATAGGAAATGCTACATTACAGTGTATGCTCTGTGTGTCACTGCAGCTGTATCTGTATAGGAAATGCTACGTTACAGTGTATGCTCTGTGTGTGACTGCAGCTGTACCTGTTTAGGAAATGATACGTTACAGTGTATGCTCTGTGTGTGTGACTGCAGCTGTACCTGTATAGGAAATGCTACGTTACAGTGTATGCTCTGTGTGTGACTGCAGCTGTACCTGTATAGGAAATGATACGTTACAGTGTATGTTCTGTGTGTGACTGCAGCTGTATAGGAAATGCTACGTTACAGTGTAGGCTCTGTGTGTGACTGCAGCTGTACCTGTATAGGAAATGCTATGTTACAATATATGCTCTGTGTGTAGCTGTATAGGAAATGCTATGTTACAATGTATGCTCTGTGTGTAGCTGCGGCTGTACAGGAAATGCTACGTTACAGTGTATGCTCTGTGTGTGACTGTATAGGAAATGCTACGTTACAGTGTATGCTCTGTGTGTAGCTGTATAGGAAATGCTACGTTATAGTGTATGCTCTGTGTGTGACTGTATAGGAAATGCTACGTTATAGTGTATGCTCTGTGTGTAGCTGCGACTGTATAGGAAATGCTACGTTACAGTGTATGCTCTGTGTGTGACTGTATAGGAAATGCTACGTTGCAGTGTATGCTCTGTGTGTAGCTGCGACTGTATAGGAAATGCTACGTTACAGTGTATGCTCAGTGTGTGGCTGCGGCTGTATAATAAATGCTACGTTACAGTGTGTGCTCTGTGTGTGACTGTATAGGAAATGGTACGTTACAGTGTATGCTCTGTGTGTGACTGTATAGGAAATGCTATGTTACAGTGTATGCTCTGTGTGTGACTGTATAGGAAATGCTACTTTGCAGTGTATGCTCTGTGTGTAGCTGTATAAGAAATGCTACGTTGCAGTGTATGCTCTGTGTGTAGCTGTATAAGAAATGCTCTGTTACAGTGTATGCTCTGTCTGTACCTGTATAGGAAATGCTACGTTACAGTGTATGCTCTGTGTGTGGCTGCGGCTGTATAATAAATGCTACGTTACAGTGTGTGCTCTGTGTGTGACTGTATAGGAAATGGTACGTTACAGTGTATGCTCTGTGTGTGACTGTATAGGAAATACTACGTTACAGTGTATGCTCTGTGTGTGGCTTTATAGGAAATGCTACATTACAGTGTATGCTCTGTGTGTGGCTGTATAGGAAATGCTACATTATAGTGTATGCTCTGTGTGTGACTGTATAGGAAATGCTACGATACAGTGTATGCTCTGTGTGTGACTGCAGCTGTACCTGTATAGGAAATGCTACATTATAGTGTATGCTCTGTGTGTGACTGTATTGGAAATGCTACGATACAGTGTATGCTCTGTGTGCGACTGTATAGGAAATGCTACGTTTCAGTGTATGCTCTGTGTGTAGCTGCGACTGTATGGGAAATACTACGTTACAGTGTATGCTCTGTGTGTAGCTGCGACTGCATGGGAAATACTACGTTATAGTGTATGCTCTGTGTGTAGCTGTATAGGAAATGCTACGTTACAGTGTATGCTCTGTGTGTGACTGTATAGGAAATGCTACGTTACAGTGTATGCTCTGTGTGTGACTGTATAGGAAATGCTACGTTACAGTGTATGCTCTGTGTGTGACTGTATAGGAAATGCTACATTATAGTGTATGCTCTGTGTGTAGCTGCGACTGTATGGGAAATACTACATTACAGTGTACGCTCTGTGTGTAGCTGCGACTGTATAGGAAATGCTACGTTACAGTGTATGCTCTGTGTGTAGCTGTATAGGAAATGCTACGTTACAGTGTATGCTCTGTGTGTAGCTGCGACTGTATAGGAAATGCTACGTTGCAGTGTATGCTCTGTGTGTAGCTGTGTAGGAAATGCTACGTTACAGTGTATGCTCTGTGTGTGACTGAAGCTGTACCTGTATAGGAAATGCTACGTTACAGTGTATGCTCTGTGTGTGACTGTATTGGAAATGCTATGTTATAGTGTATGCTCTGTGTGTAGCTGCGACTGTGTCGGAAATACTACGTTACAGTGTATGCTCTGTGTGTAGCTGTATAGGAAATGCTACGTTACAGTGTATGCTCTGTGTGTGTGACTGCAGCTGTACCTGTATAGGAAATGCTACGTTATAGTGTATGCTCTGTGTGTGACTGTATAGGAAATGCTACGTTACAGTGTATGCTCTGTGTGTAGCTGCGACTGTATGGGAAATACTACATTACAGTGTATGCTCTGTGTGTAGCTGTATAGGAAATGCTACGTTACAGTGTATGCTCTGTGTGTAGCTGCGACTGTATAGGAAATGCTACGTTGCAGTGTATGCTCTGTGTGTAGCTGTATAAGAAATGCTACGTTACAGTGTATGCTCTGTGTGTGACTGCAGCTGTACCTGTATAGGAAATGCTACGTTACAGTGTATGCTCTGTGTGTGACTGTATAGGAAATGCTACATTACAGTGTATGCTCAGTGTGTAGCTGTATAGGAAATGCTACGTTATAGTGTATGCTCTGTGTGTAGCTGCGACTGTATGGGAAATACTACGTTACAGTGTATGCTCTGTGTGTGACTGTATGGGAAATACTACGTTACAGTGTATGCTCTGTGTGTGACTGTATAGGAAATGCTACGTTACAGTGTATGCTCTGTGTGTAGCTGCGGCTGTATAGGAAATGCTACGTTACTCAGCCCATCATTACCAGCTCCGGTTATAGAATTATTTCTCTCTTACCTGTTTTGCAGACAGAGATATTGTCTGGTTGAAAATGGTCCAGTTAACAGTTTGGAAACATGGTGGGGTTGTGAGAGATCCATTATAACGGTAATATCTGTCCAGCCGTTGTGGTAATAATCCACGAATATCAAATCCTGGTATCTCTGTGGTTTCTCCTATGAAACAAAACACATGAATGCATCTGAATACTTGAATAAGTTTGAGGATAGATAAGCACCCTGTTTGATATGTAATTTTGTTAGGTAAGTTAAGGGTTAAAAGCTGGAGGGGGTGTGGTTAGTATTCATCACTAGGAGTATAAGCCTATGGTAGGATTTAGGGGAGGGCTTAGAGTCCCATATAAATAGCCTGGTGAGTGGAGCAGTCTTCCTCTTTCCAGTTTATTTCAACCATGCTGGCTACGTGTCACATATATATTATATTTACTCTGTCTTTCCCTGGTACATTTGCATCTCACACCTCATTTATCCTCCTTTTCTTACACCCTCTCTAGCTCCTGTCAGTATTTCTTTTACCATTTTTACATTTATCTATATTTTGTTTCCTTTCAGATTCTGTCCCACATTTTTCTCAACCCTCCTCTGCTGTTGTGTTCATCCATCCCCTCCCAGTACCCCCTCAGTTATGCCCAGCCTATCAGCCGCCCCCCCCACCCACTTATGGAAGCTTCCATGCCTCTCACCTCCATGGCTCCCCCATCCCCTCCCAGTACCCACTCAGTTATGCCCAGCCTTTCAGCCACCTCCCCCACCCCCTTATGGAAGCTTCCAGGCCTCTCACCTCCATGGCTCCCCCATCCCCTCCCAGTACCCTCTCAGTTATGCCCAGCCTTTCAGCCACCTCCCCCAGCCCACCGCCTTATGGAAGCTTCCATGCCTCTCACCTCCATGGCTCCCCCGTCCTCTCCCAGTACCCTCTCAGTTATGCCCAGCCTTTCAGCTGCCCCCCCCCACCCCCTTATGGAAGCTTCCAGGCATCTCACCTCCGTGGCTCCCCCATCCCCTCCCAGTACCCTCTCAGTTATGCCCAGCCTTTCAGCCGCCCCCCCACCCCCTTATGGAAGCTTCCAGGCCTCTCAGCTCTGTGGCTCCCCGTCCCCTCCCAGTACCCTCTCAGTTATGCCCAGCCTTTCAGCCGCCCCCCCACCCACTTATGGAAGCTTCCATGCCTCTCACCTCCATGGCTCCCCCATCCCCTCCCAGTACCCCCTCAGTTATGCCCAGCCTATCAGCCACCCCCCCCACCCACTTATGGAAGCTTCCATGCCTCTCACCTCCATGGCTCCCCCATCCCCTCCCAGTACCCACTCAGTTATGCCCAGCCTTTCAGCCACCTCCCCCACCCCCTTATGGAAGCTTCCAGGCCTCTCACCTCCATGGCTCCCCCATCCCCTCCCAGTACCCTCTCAGTTATGCCCAGCCTTTCAGCCACCTCCCCCAGCCCACCGCCTTATGGAAGCTTCCATGCCTCTCACCTCCATGGCTCCCCCGTCCCCTCCCAGTACCCTCTCAGTTATGCCCAGCCTTTCAGCTGCCCCCCCCACCCCCTTATGGAAGCTTCCAGGCATCTCACCTCCGTGGCTCCCCCATCCCCTCCCAGTACCCTCTCAGTTATGCCCAGCCTTTCAGCCGCCCCCCCACCCCCTTATGGAAGCTTCCAGGCCTCTCAGCTCTGTGGCTCCCCGTCCCCTCCCAGTACCCTCTCAGTTATGCCCAGCCTTTCAGCCGCCCCCCCACCCACTTATGGAAGCTTCCATGCCTCTCACCTCCATGGCTCCCCCATCCCCTCCCAGTACCCACTCAGTTATGCCCAGCCTTTCAGCCACCTCCCCCACCCCCTTATGGAAGCTTCCAGGCCTCTCACCTCCATGGCTCCCCCATCCCCTCCCAGTACCCTCTCAGTTATGCCCAGCCTTTCAGCCACCTCCCCCAGCCCACCGCCTTATGGAAGCTTCCATGCCTCTCACCTCCATGGCTCCCCCGTCCCCTCCCAGTACCCTCTCAGTTATGCCCAGCCTTTCAGCTGCCCCCCCCACCCCCTTATGGAAGCTTCCAGGCCTCTCACCTCCGTGGCTCCCCCATCCCCTCCCAGTACCCTCTCAGTTATGCCCAGCCTTTCAGCCGCCCCCCCACCCCCTTATGGAAGCTTCCAGGCCTCTCAGCTCCGTGGCTCCCCCGTCCCCTCCCAGTACCCTCTCAGTTATGCCCAGCCTTTCAGCCGCCCCCCCACCCACTTATGGAAGCTTCCATGCCTCTCACCTCCATGGCTCCCCCATCCCCTCCCAGTACCCACTCAGTTATGCCCAGCCTTTCAGCCACCTCCCCCACCCCCTTATGGAAGCTTCCAGGCCTCTCACCTCCATGGCTCCCCCATCCTCTCCCAGTACCCTCTCAGTTATGCCCAGCCTTTCAGCCACCTCCCCCGGCCCACCGCCTTATGGAAGCTTCCAGGCCTCTCACCTCCGTGGCTCCCCCCATCTCCTGCCAGTACCCCCCTCAGTTATGTCCAGGCACTGCCGTTCAGCCGCCCCCCCCCCCCCGCCTCGCACCTCCCTGCTATAGGCCGCGACTGCGTGCCAGTCCGTGCTCCTGCCCATGGCCCTCAAGCACCGGGCAGCCCTGTGGCTTCCCCACGATCATGACCATCTGGCTATCCAGCGGTGCGGCGAGTAGCACAGACGGCCACAGCTCTCCAGCCCCTGCACAGCAGATCACAGCCAGACATTTTATATGTTTCACCAAAATACACTCAAAAAATGGTCCTACTTCAATGCGCTTCTCAGCTGCGGCTCCTATGTACAATTTAACACATAACCCCTGTGTCTGATTAATCCTTATTTAAAAACACAATAAAAGTAGAATAATGAAGCGCTGTAGATATATAGTATAGCTTCCAAACACAGATAATACACAAAGTTACAGAAATGTAAATAATGTCCTTTAGATAGTGTCCATCTTTGAGAACATGAAGAAAGGGAAAAGCGCGTTTCGGAAATCTTTACCTAAATGAAAGGGAATATATAACAGTCTCATTTTTCACTTTAAAAACTGAATTCCACACGGTACATACAGATTTCCAATAAAAGATACAAATATCCCATAGGTCAGTCCCGTAATTAGTGCTCTTTTGAATATGTGATTCACCAGACAAAAGGAACTTTGTAGTTAAAAAACAAAGTTTTTATTATTACAGTCCTCAAAAGATTAAATTAAATCCTTTAAAATGTCATAATGTAGCAAACATGAGAGCAAAAAGAAACCATAAATAACCAGGGAGCTCACCGGACCCACGGAGGCAACAAACTGCTGTGTAGATCTCTCTTAAGGACTAATTTCTTCCCCACAGCTACCGGTCCTTATTCTTGGGCTGCCAGCTGTCCTGTGCTCGGTTACCTCAGCTGACTTCTACGTTTTAAAGGGCGTCTCACCGATCCTATTGTAGCGACATGTGAGCCCCGGCAAATCTCTCTCCGCTTGTAGCTTTCTCCTGCTCTCAATAATATTGCACTTATGCTCCAAAGAAAGGCGCACACTCTGCTTCTCTTCTTAAAGAAATAAAAGTCTTTAAAGCAAATACCGGATCCTCCTGCTGCCAATCCAATAACGGATCTTTGTCAAGGCCTTATTGGATTGAAACGCGTTGGCAGCAGGAGGATCCGGTATTTGCTTTAAAGACTTTTATTTCTTTAAGAAGAAAAGCAGAGTGCCCCCCCTGCCACCCATCGGCCTCCCTTGTCCCTCCTTCCGCAGGTGGAGTTGCTGTGCAGTCCGATTCACCAGTTATTGTTTCAAGCCTCTAGGTAGCAGTTTCTGAGCTTTCCAGTAACGTTGTCGAGGTCCAGCAGACGGATGATGCAGTGGTATCAGCGAGTCAAATTGTGGTGGGCACACCGCGCAGCGAGGGACAGTTGGCGAACGCTCAGGAGGAAATGTCTGGTCCTTCGGCGGCAGTTTTGGCGAGCATGGTTTTTCTACATTTTGCAGTGCACAGTCATCTTCCGATTCTAGCGATTCTTCCAATTCATCTGATAGGCTGCGAAATCTCAGGCATTACTTTGCGCACAAAATTAAGGAGAAGCGGGGGGAGCCCTAAGAGGTCTAACAGTGTCGGCAACTAAGGTACCGGATGCAGCGGGAGGTAAGGTTCACTGCACGAATATGGCTATTCTTAGGGGTTTAAGTTCTAAAGTTAGGGAGCAGATCAGGAAGGGTAAATTTGTGCATAGGTTTGCGGTTTCGGCTGACGCAAATAGGTCTTTGGATCAGGCTTAGTCAGCTGGGGTAGTTGCGGAGGAGACATGTCGTTCTTACCAGAGTTCGGTGGCATGTGTATATGTTTTTGCAGCGCACCCCTTGAGTCCAGGCCTGGGGAGTATATGAATGTGCTAAAATACATGCACATGATACACGGCATGCACTCAGCTAAAGGTACCGCTTGGCGGCAATACAACGGGACATTTAGAGCACAGCAGGAGGAGTAGGCAGTGTTTTAATTAGGTTTCAAGGACATCAAGGTTTGGCTTGCAGTCAATCAACTGCCTAGCGTGTCTGCGGCTTTCTCGGCTGGTCGGAAGCAGCCCATTCTGGCCTGCCCAGATCTGCGGACATCAGCCGCAGGTAGTGCTATGCATTTAATAATGCGCAGTGTCATGAAGGGCAGGCTGTGGATACAGACATATCTACATACTCTGCGGTAACGGCCTCCCAGCCAAGGTGTGCGGGCTGGTCTGCAAGCAGCGCAGAGGTGTTCAGAAATGCACCATCGCTGATTGTTTTGTGGTTTTGTTGAGTATCTGGTTGGGTCGTTACCCCCCTTTGGGAGGAAGCTGCCCTTTTTGTTGCAAGGTTTTGGCTTGGGTTTGCGTTTACCTTTGACATGGGCGATATCCGAGGTTTGAGTTATCCAGGTTTTTTAAGAGGAATCTGAAAGGGGCACATGACCATCCAGAAGTCGTTAGGAGTAAAGAGGCAGCGGAAGTCAGGTGGGGGTGCATATGCGGCCCCTTTTTGCTCCCCCCCTTTTTAGAGGGTTTTGGTGCATCGCCTTCTAAGGGGCGTCGTAGAAGGAATTGGGTAAATTTGGGTTAATACAGAGTCTTTCTTACCCAATGGAAAGGATGGGCAACCACGCAAAATATCTGTCAGATTACTGCGTCTTTTAACAATCTTGCAGACATTAGGGGTGAGCGGGTTCGGATTTCTGAAATCCGAACCCCCCCGAGCCCCCCCGATCCGAGTCCGATCCGAGTCAGGCTCGACTTTTCCCGCCTGACTCGGATCTGAAATCGAGGCAAAACGTCATCATCCCGCCTTCCGAGTCTCGCGGGTTTTGGATCCTATATAAGGTACCCGCGTCGGCGCCATTTTCTCACTCGGCTGTGGACAGTGAAGAGGGAGGGTGGGAGTTAGGGCTGTGTAGTGTAGTGTAGTGTAGTGTAGTGCTGCTGTTGTCCACTACTTCAAAGTCCATAGGGGCTGGCTGTGTTGTGCTGTGCTGCTGTTGTTAATAGGGGCTGTGTCCACTACTTCAAAGTCCATAGGGGCTGGCTGGACTGTGTTGTGCAGTCAGTTCTCCATAGGGGCTGTGTCCACTCCAAAGTCCTGTGCAGTGTCCCAGTCCTAAAGGAGTGCTGTAGTGTTGTCCAGGGGGTGCTCTGTCCATCAGGGGTGCTCCCCCCAAGTGCTAAAAAAATAATATATTTTCTGTGTTTGTGAATTGTGTGCGCAGTAGCCGCACGTGCATCAACAAAGTAGTGCCAAGCGTGCGCCTGTGTCATAAGTAAAGGGCCGGCTGGCTTGACCGTTAAAGGGTGCTGTAACCCCCGAAAGTACACTCCAGTCCAAACCAAAAAAAAATTATTTTCTGTGTTTGTGAATTGTGTGCGCAGTAGCGGCACGTGCATCAACAAAGTAGTGCCAAGCGTGCGCCTGTGTCATAAGTAAAGGGCCGGCTGGCTTGACCGTTAAGGGTGCTGTAACCCCCGAAAGTACACTCCAGTCCAAACCAAAAAAAAAATTATTTTCTGTGTTTGTGAATTGTGTGCGCAGTAGCCGCACGTGCATCAACAAAGTAGTGCCAAGCGTGCGCCTGTGTCATAAGTAAAGGGCCGGCTGGCTTGACCGTTAAGGGTGCTGTAACCCCCGAAAGTACACTCCAGTCCAAACCAAAAAAAAAATTATTTTCTGTGTTTGTGAATTGTGTGCGCAGTAGCCGCACGTGCATCAACAAAGTAGTGCCAAGCGTGCGCCTGTGTCATAAGTAAAGGGCCGGCTGGCTTGACCGTTAAGGGTGCTGTAACCCCCGAAAGTACACTCCAGTCCAAACCAAAAAAAAAATTATTTTCTGTGTTTGTGAATTGTGTGCGCAGTAGCCGCACGTGCATCAACAAAGTAGTGCCAAGAAGCGTGCGCCTGTGTCATAAGTAAAGGGCCGGCTGGCTTGACCGTTAAAGGGTGCTGTAACCCCCGAAAGTACACTCCAGTCCAAACCAAAAGAAAATTATTTTCTGTGTTTGTGAATTGTGTGCGCAGTAGCCGAACGTGCATCAACAAAGTAGTGCCAAGCGTGCGCCTGTGTCATAAGTAAAGGGCCGGCTGGCTTGACCGTTAAAGGGTGCTGTAACCCCCGAAAGTACACTCCAGTCCAAACCCCAAAAAAATTATTTTCTGTGTTTGTGAATTGTGTGCGCAGTAGCCGCACGTGCATCAACAAAGTAGTGCCAAGCGTGCGCCTGTGTCATAAGTAAAGGGCCGGCTGGCTTGACCGTTAAAGGGTGCTGTAACCCCCGAAAGTACACTCCAGTCCAAACCAAAAAAAAATTATTTTCTGTGTTTGTGAATTGTGTGCGCAGTAGCCGCACGTGCATCAACAAAGTAGTGCCAAGCGTGCGCCTGTGTCATAAGTAAAGGGCCGGCTGGCTTGACCGTTAAAGGGTGCTGTAACCCACAAAGTACACTCCAGTCCAAACCAAAAAAAAATTATTTTCTGTGTTTAGCCGCACGTATATATCAAATCGATATAACATAAATGGAGGACCAAACTTTCTCCGATAAAAATAAAATAGAGAAAGATCAAGAACCACTTCCTCCTAGTGCTGAAGCTGCTGCCACTAGTCATGACATAGACGATAACATGCCATCAACGTCGTCTGCCAAGGCCGATGCCCAATGTCATAGTAGAGGGCACATACAATCCCAAATGGCAAAGTTCAGGAAAATGACCTTGAAAAAGACATTTAAATCAGCTGAAGAGAAACGTAAACTTGCCAATATGCCATTTACGACACGGAGTGGCAAGGAACGGCTAAGGTCGATCCCCTAGTATGTTCATGACTAGTGGTTCAGCTTCACATGACGATGGAAGCCCTCCTCCCACTAAAAAAATCAAAAGAGTTAAGCTGGCAAAAGCACAGCGAAGAACTGTGCTTTCTAAGAAGATATCACAAATCCCCAAGGAGAGTCCAAGTGTGGTGGTGGTTGCGATGCCTGACCTTCCCAGCACTGGACGGGAAGAGGTGGCTCTTTCCACCATTTGCACGCCCCCTGCAAAGTGCTGAAAGGAGCACCCACAGTCCACTTGCTGATATGCAAATTGAAGATGTCACTGTTGAAGTACAACAGGATGAGGATACTGGTGTAGCTGGCGCTGAGGAGGAAGTTGGCGAGGAGGATTCTCATGGTGATGTGGTTTGTTTAAATCAGGCTCCGGGGAGACAGTTGTTGTCCGTGGGATGAAAAGCCCATCACGGTCATGCCTGGGCAGAAGACCAAACATTCCACCTCTTAGGTCTGGCAATATTTCTATCCAAATCCGGACAACAACTGTCTTGCCATATGTACCATATGTAAAGGTGAAATAAGTAGGGGTAGGGACGTCAACCACCTAGGAACATCCTCCCTTATACGGCACCTGCAGCGCATTCATAAAAAGTTACTGTCAAGTTCAGAAACTTTGGCTAAGACCGTAAGCAGTCCAGGGACACCTAAATCCCGTTGTCCTGTTGTATCCAAGCGCCTGCAAACCACACCGTCAACTCCCTCCTCGTCAATTTCCTCCTTAGTCAGGATCGGAAGTAGTCCTGCAGGCCATGTCACTGGCATGACTGACTCTCCTATCCGGGATTCCTCTGGAGGATCCTGCATTGCTACGCCTACTGCTGCCGCTGCTGCTGTTGCTGCTGCTGGGAGTCGTTCATCATCCCAGAGAGGAAGTAGGAACACCACTACTTTTACTAAACAATTGACCCTCCAACAGTCCTTAGCGAGGAGGATGAAGTACGACAGCAGTCATCCTGAAGCAAAACGTATAACTGAGGCCTTGACTGCTATGTTGGTGTTAGACGTGCGTCCGGTATCCGCCATTAGTGCAGTGGGATTTAGACAATTGATGGAGGTAGTGTGTCCCCGGTTCCAAATCCCGTCTAGATTCCACTTCACTAGGCAGGCGATACCGAGACTGTACAGAAACGTCAGAAAAAGTGTCCTCAGTGTCCTGAAAAATGCCGTTGTACACAATGTCCACTTAACCACGGACATGTGGACAAGTGGAACAGGGCAGACTAAGGACTATATGACTGTGACAGCCCACTGGGTAGATGTATCACCTTACGCAGCAACAGCAGCAGCGTCACCAGTAGCAGCATCTCAGAAATGCCAGCTCGTTACAAGGCAGGCTACGCTGTGTATCACCGGTTTCAGTAAGAGGCACACCGCCGACAACCTCTTAGAGAAACTGAGGGAAATCATCGCCCAGTGGCTTACCCCACTTAGACTCTCCTGGGATTTGTGATATCTGACAACGCCACCAATATTGTGTGGGCATTACATCTGGGCAAATTCCAGCACGTCCCATGTTTTGCTCACACAATAAACTTGGTGGTGCAGAATTTTCTGAAAAGCGACAGGGGCGTGCAGGAGACGCTTTGGGTGGCCCGAAAAATTTCTGGCCACTTTCGCCATTCAGCGACTGCGTGCTGAAGACTGGAGCGCCAGCAAACACTCTTGAACCTGCCCCGCCATCACCTGAAGCAAGAGGTTGTGACGCGGTGGAACTCAACCCTCTATATGCTTCAGAGGATGGAGGAGCAGCAAAAGGCCATACAAGCCTATACATCCACCTATGACATAGGCAAAGGAGGGGGTATGCACCTGACTCAAGCGCAGTGGAGAATGATTTCCGTGTTGTGCAAGGTTCTCCAGCCCTTCGAACTTGCCACACGTGAAGTCAGTTCAGACACTGCCAGCTTGAGTCAGGTCATTCCCCTCATCAGGCTTTTGCAGAAGCAGCTGGAGAAAGTGAAGGAGGAGCTAAGACGGAGCGATTCCGCTCGGCATGTTGGACTTGTGGATGAAGCCCTTCATTCGCTTTGCCAGGATTCCAGGGTGGTCAAGCTGCTGAAATCAGACCACTACGTTTTGGCCACCGTGCTCGATCCTAGGTTTAAAGCCTATGTGGTGTCTCTCTTTCCGGCCGACACAAGCCTGCAGAGGTGCAAAGACCTGCTGGTGAACACACTGTCAGCTGAAGCGGAACGTGACACGTCAACGGCTCCTTCTTCATTTTCTCCTGCAACTGGGGCTGCCAGGAAAAAACTTAGGTATCCTAAGCAACCCGCTGGCGGTGATGCAGGGCAGGCAGGACCAAGTTTGGACATCTGGTCCGGACTGAAGGACCTGGCAACAATTTCTGACATGTCTACTGTCACTGCATATGATACTGTCACCATTGACAGAATGGTGGAGGATTACATCGGTGACAGCATCCAAGTAGGCATGGCAGACAGTCCATACCTGTACTGGCAGGAAAAAGAGGCAATTTGGAGGCCCCTGTACAAACTGGCTCTATTTTACCTGAGTTGCCCCCCCTCCAGTGTGTACTCCGAAAGAGTGTTTAGTGCAGCCGGGAACCTTGTCAGCGAAAGGCGTAGGAGGTTGCTTCCACAGAATGTGGAGAAGATGATGTTCATCAAAATGAATTATCAGCTCTTCCAGGGAGACCAGCCTCCAGAAGGTACAGAGGGACCTGTGGTGGTGGATTCAAGTGGGGACGAGTTAATACTTTGTGAGGATGAGGATGTACACACTGAAGAGGGTGAGGAATCGGTGGATGAGGAGGATGAGGATGACATCTTGCCTCCATAGAGCCAGTTTGTGCAGGGACACATTAATTGCCAGCTTGTTTTGTGGGGGCCCAAACGAACCAATCATTTCAGCCACAGTTGTGTGGCAGACCCTGGCGCTGAAATGATTGGTTTGTTAAAGTGTGCATGTCCTGTTTATACAACATAAGGGTGGGTGGGAGGGCCCAAGGACAATTCCATCTTGCACCTCTTTTTTTTCTTTGCATTATGTACAGTTTGGGGCCTAGTTTTTCAAACTGCCATCCTGTCTGCCACTGCAGTTTCACGCCTAGATGGGTCACGTGTTTGTGCCGCCCACTCGTGTCGCTTAGCATAGTCATCCAGCTACCTCGGTGCAACCTTTTGGACATAAAAACACTATTGTGAGGTGTGAGGTGTTCAGAATAGACTGGAAATGAGTGGAAATTAAGGTTATTGAGGTTAATAATAGCATAGGAGCAGAAAAACCTACAAATTCTGTGATTTTAGCTGTTTTTATGCTTTTTTTCAAAAAAATACAGATCCAAAACACAAAACCCAGAACCCAAAACACGGAAGGGTGGTTTTGGCAAAACCAATCCAGATCCAAAACACGAAGAAAGATCCAGATCCAAAACCAAAACACGAAAAGTGGCCGGTGCACACCCCTAGCAGACATGCACTGGTGCGATATTTCGGGGGGAGGGCACTACTAGCTAAGGCAGATATCGAATCTTCTTTTCGGCTGCGGCCCATTTCATCCAGAGTCCTTTAAATATATGGGGTTTGGAGTTGCAGGACTCAATTACGTTAGACAGAGGGAAAGCCCTTATGGCCTTGTGGTTGAGATGACTGTTTTACATGCCAGCCAATTGGCTTTTCCATTTTATGTACTTTATTTGAGTTTTAGTTACTTTTTGCAGTAGTGTGTCCAGGCGGGTATAGGACATACTGTTGTGTCCCACTACCTGGGTGTTTTCATGTTAGGGGGCAAGTAGACACCAGAGTTTGTGTGTATTTAATTAATTTCCTTAGTTTCGTCGTTATGGGAGCCCCAGTGCCTCATGACAGGAACGAGGGTTCAGTTATGCGCATATCTTATTTGGGGAAAGAAATCGATATCTTGATAGGATTATGCCGCTTGCCTATGGCAAAAGCATGGCCTTTTGGGGAGTTGCTAGAAGCATTTCATTTTAGCGAAAAAGGTTTTGCTAATACAGTTGCAGTCGCTGTTGGGCCCCCTCAGTTTGGCATTTAGAGTCATACATAGGGGTTGGTTTTTCAGTAGACAGCTACATGGTTTTTATGCGCAAATTCAACGGAGTACAGTTCTGCCCGCGTTGCCCGTAACCAAGTCTGAACTTAGACTGTTACAGATGCATCCTGTTCCTTAGGTGGTGCATTTGAAAGGGAGTGTGGCGCGGAGCCTTGGCTGGTTTCTTGTGGGGTTCAGGGCCTAGCCAGGAACATCCTTATTATTGAGATTTTTTTCAATTGTAGTGGTAGTCGAACTGCGGTCCAGCAAGCTTTGCAATAGGCAAATCCTGTTTTGGTGACAACTTAGGTGTGGTATAGGCCGGCACTAATCAGGGACGGACTAAGATCCGTCCTCACGGTTGTTAGGCATTTACACTGCTATGTGTTTAAGGAATATTGAGTTTAGGGCACGGCATGTTTCGGGCGTTGCTAACGAGATAGCGGACGTCTTACATCGTTCAGTGGGATAGGTTTCATTTGCTCGCATCTACGGCTAATTTACATGGTTTATCCTTCCCCCCCCATGCCTAGCGGATCGTCGTGCTGGCATCAAGGGCCTCACGCTGAAGTCATTGGCACCCAGTACATTAAGACCTACACGCCGGTTTTGTGCGATTGGCAAGGTTTTTAGCTTCCAAGAGCGGGCGGTTCCAGATGGTTGATGATTGTATGGTAGAATTTGTCTGTAGCTGCTATGACAGGGGTCGCTCCAAGGCGGCTTCGTCTCCAGCGTTACCCAGTATAATTTTCCAAATTGCACGTTTGGCGGATCCTGACAAATAATTTGTGTTAACCAAGGCATTAAGAGGGTGGGCATGAGAGTATTAACCAAGGCATTAATAGGGTGGGCATGAGAGTATTAACCAAGGCATTAATAGGGTGGGCATGAGAGTATTAACCAAGGCATTAAGAGGGTGGGCATGAGAGTATTAACCAAGGCATTAATAGGGTGGGCATGAGAGTATTAACCAAGGCATTAATAGGGTGGGCATGAGAGTATTAACCAAGGCATTAATAGGGTGGGCATGAGAGTATTAACCAAGGTACTAATAGGGTGGGCAAGGGAGCGTCCTAACACAGGCATTACGCAGGGCCCCATCAACCTAGCCCTATTACAGGATGTGATTGGGCCAGTAAAGGGGTGGCTTTGGTCAAGTACTAGGCACCCCCCCCTTTTTGAGGTTAGCATTTTCATTAGCTTGCTTTAGAATGGGTGAGCTAGTTGGTGCTACTAAGAGTTCTGCACCATCAGGTTTAATAAGGTGGTTATTAAGCTGGTATTGATCTTATGCTGAATACATGGGTCTAAGACAGATTAACTGGCCAGGGAGTGATGGATTTCTATTCAGATGCATGCAGATCCCGTGAGTTGGCCAGTTGCATGAAGTAGTTGCGCCTTTTGTGAGTTTGTTGGGAAAGCCAGGGGCCTTATGCCTACTGCCGATAGGGATTCTGAAAGGATTTTCAGCTTTTCAGCTCAAAGAGGTTTTGCCATTTTTCATCTTCAGATGGGTCACCCAACTATTTGTTTCCCTTTCCTTGGGGTTAGATTGTTGTTATTATACATGCCAATATCTGTCTGTATAAATGCCAATATCTGTCTGTATAAATGCCAATATCTGTCTGTATAAATGCCAATATCCGTCTGTATAAATGCCAATATCCGTCTGTATAAATGCCAATATCCGTCTGTATAAATGCCAATATCTGTCTGTACAAATGCCAATATCCGTCTGTATAAATACCAATATCTGTCTGTATAAATGTCAATATCTGTCTAGGTGAGCTTTCGGACAGGGTTGTCCGGGAGTGCTAACTGTCGGGTGTGGGAAAATTCCTATATTTACTGGGCTAGCCAGCACCCTTTGGAGTTACAGGCTCAATTATTTGTTGTGATTGGGTAAGTTGCATTGGTTAGGATTAGGAGAAATGCACTGGAAGCGCCTGCTAGATGCCCCATGGGCAGCAGAGGAGAAGTTTGGGGCCCCACTTGGGAGGCAATGATTTGGGCGTGTTCATGGGTATTGATTGGATATGGCCATTGCACGCTTGTCATTTAGCGTTGGCGGATGCGTCATTCAATACCCAAGTTTACATTATGGGGCGGAGAGCTTTCATAGGCCCGATGGGGTACACCTCACGGGCGCGGGGCTGGAGCGGTTGACCAGTGTCCTCTGCAGTTTTCACTTTAATTTTAAGAAGGTCACAGTTTTGGTGGCGGGCCTGGTTCTGCGAACTAGGCTTTGGCAGGAAGTAGTGCTCATGGGTGGCCTATTATTAGCGCAGGAGTGCCTGTGGTAGCATTCTTCCTTTGAGAGCGGGCAGTTTGTCACCACCTAAAGGGGGGACACGGTCTTTGTTCCAAGGGAGGGGCCAGTGCTGTGCCAATTAGGGGAGGATGGTACTGCCCCAGGTCAGTCTGTGCCTTTTATTTGTATTGGTACCCATCAGGCTGTGGCCTCGGAAAACTGCTTTCTTGTTGCCACCTATTCTAAATTTTCAATTTGATCAATAAGTTCTGGCTGTGACCTCTTTTAATTCCATATACATGTGTTTATAAAGTGCGTTTATTTCTAGGTTTTGGTTTAAGTTAAGTTAACAAAAGGGAATAATAAAACAAATGGGTGACTTAGTGGGAATTGTGCACATGTACAGTATGTTCTCAACCATATAAGCTCGTCACACGCCAGGAGATGTATAATAATTATCCCAGAGCAGAGTATTTTTTATACTATACTACACTCTACATGACCATATGGAGTGAGACCGTACAATACACAGGTCTAAAATTTGACACCACGAACAGCATTATATGTAGCGCAGTGCTGTACAGTAAGGGAACATTAATATATATATATTTATTTATTTATATTTAGCAAGAAAGTGTCCGTCTGTCCTTTATGCACGGCCACAGTTTTGGACCTTGCACCATAAAATATAGCATGGTGGTGTCGATTGACCAGGATTAGGTTTTTGCCTAGGTTTAAACTTGGGCCACACACTGTCACACAATCCCTAAACATGGGGACACTCTTAAAACTACACAGGTTCCAGGGCTGGCGCCAGTGGAAATTGGCAATCTGACAAAAACCTGTGAATAAAAGCTACAAAAGTGTCAGTTTACCCTCAGTCTCAGCAAGCGTCACTCATACAAATTCATATTACAATCCAGTTAGTCCTTTTTAAAAAGGGACCATATATATTATATGGTCACATGATATATCAGTCCTCTGTGTTTGTATGCAAGGGGTTAGAACTTTGTATGCCACATAGCAAGATTAAAATGCCCCCCCAAAAGGTTAATAAAAAATAAATAAAAATTAAAAAACACATACATTTGCCCCCACACAGAGACCAAATTAGATTATGCCACACAGTAGTACCCCTTATAGTGTACACATTATGCCACACATTAATGCCCTTTACAGACTATGCCACACAGTAGTAATACCTCATATAGCACATACAGCATACAATAGTAGTGCCCCCACCAGAAACTCACCTCCCCATGCCCCTCTAGTAGCCTCTCGCCTCCCTGTTTGCCATCAGGAGCCAGCAGGTGTGGATTTGGTACCGGGCAGTGACAGACAAGGACAAACAGTGCCGGCGCAAATTCAGTCAGGCACCAGTTGCTAGCCAATATTAGCTCGCAGGCCGGCAGCCAAACCGTAGCCACCACTGATGATTGGCTACCGATCCACAAGCTTTGATTGTCTCATGACCGGCGGCGCTGTCTCTCCATGACTACCTGCCAGTGTGCCACCTATAATCATCTGCAGGCCAGCACCAAATCAACATCGCTATCGCCCAGGCCCTCTCAATTGCCCTATCGGAACCGGCCCACCCTGTGAGCGTGACTGAGTACAGGGGGAGTGGCAGGACACAGAGGCAGCTATGACATCATAGTAGCCACACCCCTTGCTCCCACAGCAGATACGCCACTGATTGCAGGCACGTTAGCACACAGTGGGGGCCTTATCTGGATCAATGGATGAGATATAGGTGAGGATAATGTAAACAAGGCTGCAGGTGTACTTCAGGGTCCAATCTCCAACCCGGGCAACGCCAGGTATCCCAGTTAGTATATACCATGATAACAGTACAGGAACATACAGTGATACAGAAGGTGAGAGGTCACTACAGATTACACTATATCACCATCATATACTGCAGCGCTGTACAATAAGGGACATATAGATTATACCATGATAACAGTACAGGAACATACAGTGATACAGAAGGTGAGAGGTCACTACAGATTACACTATATCACCATCATATACTGCAGCGCTGTACAATAAGGGACATATAGATTATACCATGATAACAGTACAGGAACATCCAGTGATACAGAAGGTGAGAGGTCACTACAGATTACACTATATCACCATCATATACTGCAGCGCTGTACAATAAGGGACATATAGATTATACCATGATAACAGTACAGGAACATACAGTGATACAGAAGGTGAGAGGTCACTACAGATTACACTATATCACCATCATATACTGCAGCGCTGTACAATAAGGGGACATATAGATTATACCATGATAACAGTACAGGAACATACAGTGATACAGAAGGTGAGAGGTCACTACAGATTACACTATATCACCATCATATACTGCAGTGCTGTACAATAAGGGGACATATAGATTATACCATGATAACAGTACAGGTACATACAGTGATACAGAGGGTGAGAGGTCACTACAGATTACACTATATCACCATCATATACTGCAGCGCTGTACAATAAGGGGACATATAGATTATACCATGATAACAGTACAGGAACATACAGTGATACAGAAGGTGAGAGGTCACTACAGATTACACTATATCACCATCATATACTGCAGTGCTGTACAATAAGGGACATATAGATTATACCATGATAACAGTACAGGAACATACAGTGATACAGAAGGTGAGAGGTCACTACAGATTACACTATATCACCATCATACACTGCAGCGCTGTACAATAAGGGGACATATAGATTATACCATGATAACAGTACAGGAACATACAGTGATACAGAAGGTGAGAGGTCACTACAGATTACACTATATCACCATCATACACTGCAGCGCTGTACAATAAGGGGACATATAGATTATACCATGATAACAGTACAGGAACATAGAGTGATACAAAAGGTGAGAGGTCACTACAGATTACACTATATCACCATCATATACTGCAGCGCTGTACAATAAGGGGACATATAGATTATACCATGATAACAGTACAGGTACATACAGTGATACAGAAGGTGAGAGGTCACTACAGATTACACTATATCACCATCATATACTGCAGCGCTGTACAATAAGGGGACATATAGATTATACCATGATAACAGTACAGGTACATACAGTGATACAGAAGGTGAGAGGTCACTACAGATTACACTATATCACCATCATATACTGCAGCGCTGTACAATAAGGGGACATATAGATTATACCATGATAACAGTACAGGAACATACAGTGATACAGAAGGTGAGAGGTCACTACAGATTACACTATATCACCATCATATACTGCAGTGCTGTACAATAAGGGGACATATAGATTACACCATGATAACAGTACAGGTACATACAGTGATACAGAAGGTGAGAGGTCACTACAGATTACACTATATCACCATCATATACTGCAGCGCTGTACAATAAGGGGACATATAGATTATACCATGATAACAGTACAGGAACATACAGTGATACAGAAGGTGAGAGGTCACTACAGATTACACTATATCACCATCATATACTGCAGCGCTGTACAATAAGGGGACATATAGATTATACCATGATAACAGTACAGGAACATACAGTGATACAGAAGGTGAGAGGTCACTACAGATTACACTATATCACCATCATATACTGCAGCGCTGTACAATAAGGGACATATAGATTACACCATGATAACAGTACAGGAACATACAGTGATACAGGAGGTGAGAGGTCACTACAGATTACACTATATCACCATCATATACTGCAGCGCTGTACAATAAGGGGACATATAGATTATACCATGATAACAGTACAGGAACATACAGTGATACAGAAGGTGAGAGGTCACTACAGATTACACTATATCACCATCATATACTGCAGTGCTGTACAATAAGGGGACATATAGATTACACCATGATAACAGTACAGGAACATACAGTGATACAGAAGGTGAGAGGTCACTACAGATTACACTATATCACCATCATATACTGCAGCGCTGTACAATAAGGGGACATATAGATTATACCATGATAACAGTACAGGAACATACAGTGATACAGAAGGTGAGAGGTCACTACAGATTACACTATATCACCATCATATACTGCAGTGCTGTACAATAAGGGACATATAGATTATACCATGATAACAGTACAGGAACATACAGTGATACAGAAGGTGAGAGGTCACTACAGATTACACTATATCACCATCATATACTGCAGCGCTGTACAATAAGGGGACATATAGATTATACCATGATAACAGTACAGGAACATACAGTGATGCAGAAGGTGAGAGGTCACTACAGATTACACTATATCACCATCATATACTGCAGCACTGTACAATAAGGGGACATATAGATTATACCATGATAACAGTACAGGAACATACAGTGATACAGAAGGTGAGAGGTCACTACAGATTACACTATATCACCATCATATACTGCAGCGCTGTACAATAAGGGACATATAGATTATACCATGATAACAGTACAGGAACATACAGTGATACAGGAGGTGAGAGGTCACTACAGATTACACTATATCACCATCATATACTGCAGCGCTGTACAATAAGGGGACATATAGATTATACCATGATAACAGTACAGGAACATACAGTGATACAGAAGGTGAGAGGTCACTACAGATTACACTATATCACCATCATATACTGCAGCGCTGTACAATAAGGGGACATATAGATTATACCATGATAACAGTACAGGAACATACAGTGATGCAGAAGGTGAGAGGTCACTACAGATTACACTATATCACCATCATATACTGCAGCGCTGTACAATAAGGGGACATATATATTATACCATGATAACAGTACAGGTACATACAGTGATACAGAAGGTGAGAGGTCACTACAGATTACACTATATCACCATCATATACTGCAGCGCTGTACAATAAGGGGACATATAGATTATACCATGATAACAGTACAGGAACATACAGTGATGCAGAAGGTGAGAGCTCACTACAGATTACACTATATCACCATCATATACTGCAGCGCTGTACAATAAGGGGAGATATAGATTATTCCACGATAACAGTACAGGAACATACAGTGATACAGAAGGTGAGAGGTCACTACAGATTATACTATATCACCATCATATACTGCAGCACTGTACAATAAGGGGACATATAGATTATACCATGATAACAGTACAGGAACATACAGTGATACAGAGGGTGAGAGGTCACTACAGATTACACTATATCACCATCATATACTGCAGCACTGTACAATAAGGGGACATATAGATTATACCATGATAACAGTACAGGTACATACAGTGATGCAGAAGGTGAGAGGTCACTACAGATTACACTATATCACCATCATATACTGCAGCGCTGTACAATAAGGGACATATAGATTATACCATGATAACAGTACAGGAACATACAGTGATACAGGAGGTGAGAGGTCACTACAGATTACACTATATCACCATATACTGCAGCGCTGTACAATAAGGGGAGATATAGATTATTCCACGATAACAGTACAGGAACATACAGTGATACAGAAGGTGAGAGGTCACTACAGATTATACTATATCACCATCATATACTGCAGCGCTGTACAATAAGGGGACACATAGATTATACCATGATAACAGTACAGGAACATACAGTGATACAGAAGGTGAGAGGTCACTACAGATTACACTATATCACCATCATATACTGCAGCGCTGTACAATAAGGGGACATATATATTATACCATGATAACAGTACAGGAACATACAGTGATACAGAAGGTGAGAGGTCACTACAGATTACACTATATCACCATCATATACTGCAGCGCTGTACAATAAGGGACATATAGATTATACCATGATAACAGTACAGGAACATACAGTGATACAGAAGGTGAGAGGTCACTACAGATTACACTATATCACCATCATATACTGCAGTGCTGTACAATAAGGGGACATATAGATTACACCATGATAACAGTACAGGAACATACAGTGATACAGAAGGTGAGAGGTCACTACAGATTACACTATATCACCATCATACACTGCAGCGCTGTACAATAAGGGGACATATAGATTATACCATGATAACAGTACAGGAACATACAGTGATACAGAAGGTGAGAGGTCACTACAGATTACACTATATCACCATCATATACTGCAGCGCTGTACAATAAGGGACATATAGATTATACCATGATAACAGTACAGGAACATACAGTGATACAGAAGGTGAGAGGTCACTACAGATTACACTATATCACCATCATATACTGCAGCGCTGTACAATAAGGGACATATAGATTATACCATGATAACAGTACAGGAACATACAGTGATACAGAAGGTGAGAGGTCACTACAGATTACACTATATCACCATCATATAGTGCAGCGCTGTACAATAAGGGGACATATACATTATACCATGATAACAGTACAGGTACATACAGTGATACAGGAGGTGAGAGGTCACTACAGATTACACTATATCACCATCATATACTGCAGCGCTGTACAATAAGGGGACATATAGATTATACCATGATAACAGTACAGGTACATACAGTGATACAGAAGGTGAGAGGTCACTACAGATTACACTATATCACCATCATATACTGCAGCGCTGTACAATAAGGGGACATATAGATTATACCATGATAACAGTACAGGAACATACAGTGATACAGGAGGTGAGAGGTCACTACAGATTACACTATATCACCATCATATACTGCAGCGCTGTACAATAAGGGACATATAGATTATACCATGATAACAGTACAGGAACATACAGTGATACAGAAGGTGAGAGGTCACTACAGATTACACTATATCACCATCATATACTGCAGTGCTGTACAATAAGGGGACATATAGATTATACCATGATAACAGTACAGGAACATACAGTGATACAGAAGGTGAGAGGTCACTACAGATTACACTATATCACCATCATACACTGCAGCGCTGTACAATAAGGGGACATATAGATTATACCATGATAACAGTACAGGAACATACAGTGATACAGAAGGTGAGAGGTCACTACAGATTACACTATATCACCATCATATACTGCAGTGCTGTACAATAAGGGGACATATAGATTATACCATGATAACAGTACAGGAACATACAGTGATACAGAAGGTGAGAGGTCACTACAGATTACACTATATCACCATCATATACTGCAGCGCTGTACAATAAGGGGACATATAGATTATACCATGATAACAGTACAGGAACATACAGTGATACAGAGGGTGAGAGGTCACTACAGATTACACTATATCACCATCATATACTGCAGCGCTGTACAATAAGGGGACATATAGATTATACCATGATAACAGTACAGGAACATACAGTGATACAGAAGGTGAGAGGTCACTACAGATTACACTATATCACCATCATATACTGCAGCGCTGTACAATAAGGAGACATATATATTATACCTTGATAACAGTACAGGAACATACAGTGATACAGAAGGTGAGAGCTCACTACAGATTACACTATATCACCATCATATACTGCAGCGCTGTACAATAAGGGACATATAGATTATACCATGATAACAGTACAGGAACATACAGTGATACAGAAGGTGAGAGGTCACTACAGATTACACTATATCACCATCATACACTGCAGCGCTGTACAATAAGGGGACATATAGATTATACCATGATAACAGTACAGGAACATAGAGTGATACAAAAGGTGAGAGGTCACTACAGATTACACTATATCACCATCATATACTGCAGCGCTGTACAATAAGGGGACATATAGATTATACCATGATAACAGTACAGGTACATACAGTGATACAGAAGGTGAGAGGTCACTACAGATTACACTATATCACCATCATATACTGCAGTGCTGTACAATAAGGGACATATAGATTATACCATGATAACAGTACAGGAACATACAGTGATACAGAAGGTGAGAGGTCACTACAGATTACACTATATCACCATCATATACTGCAGCGCTGTACAATAAGGGGAACATATAGATTATACCATGATAACAGTACAGGAACATACAGTGATGCAGAAGGTGAGAGGTCACTACAGATTACACTATATCACCATCATATACTGCAGCACTGTACAATAAGGGGACATATAGATTATACCATGGATAACAGTACAGGAACATACAGTGATACAGAAGGTGAGAGGTCACTACAGATTACACTATATCACCATCATATACTGCAGCGCTGTACAATAAGGGACATATAGATTATACCATGATAACAGTACAGGAACATACAGTGATACAGAAGGTGAGAGGTCACTACAGATTACACTATATCACCATCATATACTGCAGCGCTGTACAATAAGGGACATATAGATTATACCATGATAACAGTACAGGAACATACAGTGATACAGGAGGTGAGAGGTCACTACAGATTACAACTATATCACCATCATATACTGCAGCGCTGTACAATAAGGGGACATATAGATTATACCATGATAACAGTACAGGAACATACAGTGATGCAGAAGGTGAGAGGTCACTACAGATTACACTATATCACCATCATATACTGCAGCGCTGTACAATAAGGGGACATATATATTATACCATGATAACAGTACAGGTACATACAGTGATACAGAAGGTGAGAGGTCACTACAGATTACACTATATCACCATCATATACTGCAGCGCTGTACAATAAGGGGACATATAGATTATACCATGATAACAGTACAGGAACATACAGTGATGCAGAAGGTGAGAGCTCACTACAGATTACACTATATCACCATCATATACTGCAGCGCTGTACAATAAGGGGAGATATAGATTATTCCACGATAACAGTACAGGAACATACAGTGATACAGAAGGTGAGAGGTCACTACAGATTATACTATATCACCATCATATACTGCAGCACTGTACAATAAGGGGACATATAGATTATACCATGATAACAGTACAGGAACATACAGTGATACAGAGGGTGAGAGGTCACTACAGATTACACTATATCACCATCATATACTGCAGCACTGTACAATAAGGGGACATATAGATTATACCATGATAACAGTACAGGTACATACAGTGATGCAGAAGGTGAGAGGTCACTACAGATTACACTATATCACCATCATATACTGCAGCGCTGTACAATAAGGGACATATAGATTATACCATGATAACAGTACAGGAACATACAGTGATACAGGAGGTGAGAGGTCACTACAGATTACACTATATCACCATCATATACTGCAGCGCTGTACAATAAGGGGAGATATAGATTATTCCACGATAACAGTACAGGAACATACAGTGATACAGAAGGTGAGAGGTCACTACAGATTATACTATATCACCATCATATACTGCAGCGCTGTACAATAAGGGGACACATAGATTATACCATGATAACAGTACAGGAACATACAGTGATACAGAAGGTGAGAGGTCACTACAGATTACACTATATCACCATCATATACTGCAGCGCTGTACAATAAGGGGACATATATATTATACCATGATAACAGTACAGGTACATACAGTGATACAGAAGGTGAGAGGTCACTACAGATTACACTATATCACCATCATATACTGCAGCGCTGTACAATAAGGGACATATAGATTATACCATGATAACAGTACAGGAACATACAGTGATACAGAAGGTGAGAGGTCACTACAGATTACACTATATCACCATCATATACTGCAGTGCTGTACAATAAGGGGACATATAGATTATACCATGATAACAGTACAGGAACATACAGTGATACAGAAGGTGAGAGGTCACTACAGATTACACTATATCACCATCATACACTGCAGCGCTGTACAATAAGGGGACATATAGATTATACCATGATAACAGTACAGGAACATACAGTGATACAGAAGGTGAGAGGTCACTACAGATTACACTATATCACCATCATATACTGCAGCGCTGTACAATAAGGGACATATAGATTATACCATGATAACAGTACAGGAACATACAGTGATACAGAAGGTGAGAGGTCACTACAGATTACACTATATCACCATCATATACTGCAGCGCTGTACAATAAGGGACATATAGATTATACCATGATAACAGTACAGGAACATACAGTGATACAGAAGGTGAGAGGTCACTACAGATTACACTATATCACCATCATATAGTGCAGCGCTGTACAATAAGGGGACATATACATTATACCATGATAACAGTACAGGTACATACAGTGATACAGGAGGTGAGAGGTCACTACAGATTACACTATATCACCATCATATACTGCAGCGCTGTACAATAAGGGGACATATAGATTATACCATGATAACAGTACAGGTACATACAGTGATACAGAAGGTGAGAGGTCACTACAGATTACACTATATCACCATCATATACTGCAGCGCTGTACAATAAGGGGACATATAGATTATACCATGATAACAGTACAGGAACATACAGTGATACAGGAGGTGAGAGGTCACTACAGATTACACTATATCACCATCATATACTGCAGCGCTGTACAATAAGGGACATATAGATTATACCATGATAACAGTACAGGAACATACAGTGATACAGAAGGTGAGAGGTCACTACAGATTACACTATATCACCATCATATACTGCAGCGCTGTACAATAAGGGGACATATAGATTATACCATGATAACAGTACAGGAACATACAGTGATACAGAAGGTGAGAGGTCACTACAGATTACACTATATCACCATCATACACTGCAGCGCTGTACAATAAGGGGACATATAGATTATACCATGATAACAGTACAGGAACATACAGTGATACAGAAGGTGAGAGGTCACTACAGATTACACTATATCACCATCATATACTGCAGTGCTGTACAATAAGGGGACATATAGATTATACCATGATAACAGTACAGGAACATACAGTGATACAGAAGGTGAGAGGTCACTACAGATTACACTATATCACCATCATACACTGCAGCGCTGTACAATAAGGGGACATATAGATTATACCATGATAACAGTACAGGAACATACAGTGATACAGAGGGTGAGAGGTCACTACAGATTACACTATATCACCATCATATACTGCAGCGCTGTACAATAAGGGGACATATAGATTATACCATGATAACAGTACAGGAACATACAGTGATACAGAGGGTGAGAGGTCACTACAGATTACACTATATCACCATCATATACTGCAGCGCTGTACAATAAGGGGACATATAGATTATACCATGATAACAGTACAGGAACATACAGTGATACAGAAGGTGAGAGCTCACTACAGATTACACTATATCACCATCATATACTGCAGCGCTGTACAATAAGGGACATATAGATTATACCATGATAACAGTACAGGAACATACAGTGATACAGAAGGTGAGAGGTCACTACAGATTACACTATATCACCATCATACACTGCAGCGCTGTACAATAAGGGGACATATAGATTATACCATGATAACAGTACAGGAACATAGAGTGATACAAAAGGTGAGAGGTCACTACAGATTACACTATATCACCATCATATACTGCAGCGCTGTACAATAAGGGGACATATAGATTATACCATGATAACAGTACAGGTACATACAGTGATACAGAAGGTGAGAGGTCACTACAGATTACACTATATCACCATCATATACTGCAGCGCTGTACAATAAGGGACATATAGATTATACCATGATAACAGTACAGGAACATACAGTGATACAGAAGGTGAGAGGTCACTACAGATTACACTATATCACCATCATATACTGCAGCGCTGTACAATAAGGGGACATATAGATTATACCATGATAACAGTACAGGAACATACAGTGATACAGAAGGTGAGAGGTCACTACAGATTACACTATATCACCATCATATACTGCAGCGCTGTACAATAAGGGGACATATAGATTATACCATGATAACAGTACAGGAACATACAGTGATACAGAAGGTGAGAGGTCACTACAGATTACACTATATCACCATCATATACTGCAGCGCTGTACAATAAGGGGACATATAGATTATACCATGATAACAGTACAGGAACATACAGTGATACAGAGGTGAGAGGTCACTACAGATTACACTATATCACCATCATATACTGCAGCGCTGTACAATAAGGGGACATATAGATTATACCATGATAACAGTACAGGAACATACAGTGATACAGAAGGTGAGAGGTCACTACAGATTACACTATATCACCATCATATACTGCAGCGCTGTACAATAAGGGGACATATAGATTATACCATGATAACAGTACAGGAACATACAGTGATACAGAAGGTGAGAGGTCACTACAGATTACACTATATCACCATCATATACTGCAGCGCTGTACAATAAGGGGACATATAGATTATACCATGATAACAGTACAGGAACATACAGTGATACAGAAGGTGAGAGGTCACTACAGATTACACTATATCACCATCATATACTGCAGCGCTGTACAATAAGGGGACATATAGATTATACCATGATAACAGTACAGGAACATACAGTGATACAGAAGGTGAGAGGTCACTACAGATTACACTATATCACCATCATATACTGCAGCGCTGTACAATAAGGGACATATAGATTATACCATGATAACAGTACAGGAACATACAGTGATACAGAAGGTGAGAGGTCACTACAGATTACACTATATCACCATCATATACTGCAGCGCTGTACAATAAGAGGGACATATATATTATACCATGATAACAGTACAGGAACATACAGTGATACAGAAGGTGAGAGGTCACTACAGATTACACTATATCACCATCATACACTGCAGCGCTGTACA